>VWZT01011772.1:42756-114564 GCA_013397055.1 Pachycephala philippinensis
AAAAAATTGCTCTGGTGGGTTTTATGCTGTAAAAACGAAAAGTCAGAGACATGAATAAGAGGTGAACTTGTTGATGAGAAAATAGTTTTCTCAATGTGATAAAATGTTCCCTCCAGATCATAAAATATACTCCCTCCAGTATGTAAACACAAGGATTCTCCTCTCTCCTTGTTCAAAAAGGAGATCAACAAACCACCTCATTTCAGTACAAATACTTTCTTAAAAGGCATTCTGTTATGTTCAAAACATCAACCCTTCCTGGATTTTCAACAGCTGTTGTAATTGTTTTTCACAAAAATCGATTTTAATTGTAACACTGTTCTGCTACAGCCCTATTGTCCGCGTCCTTCTGAATTGTCAATTACTTAAATGAAGAAATAAAGGCTTGAAAGCGCATTGTTGTAATTGATTTCTATGTTTCAATTATCTTATCACAAACAAAGTTATGAATTTCATCTGTTGAGGCACAAAGAATACTTTCCTTGGGAAAAAAAAAAAAGAAAAAAATAAACATAAAAATCCATTACTGTTTCACTTGTGTTTTTTAAGACAAAAGTTTGAGGCTGTCGTTCCAGTCCTCTGGTATGGTTTTGGAAATATGCATAGCCTTTTTAGTGAGTATATTAATTATAAAAAAAACCCCATGTTTTCTTAAATATTCTAATAAATTTGCTTTTCAGCATGTATAATCTAGTTTCCCCCAGCTAGAATAGTATTTGCCATGCAGTATCATCTCTCAGCCTGTCCCTTCCTCACACTTTTCCAAGCAGGGTGTGATTGGTAAGTTCCACACGTGATGTTCTCATTGAGTCCCAAGACCATTACACGTATGGATTTGTCCCAGGCAAGTGTGGGCAGGTGGGTCTGGGTGCTGAGGAGCTGCTGATCCAGAACCTTTTAAATGGTCCCTTCCACACTTCAAACCCTTTTTCTGCTTTTATTTTTTCTGGTCATTGTTGCCAAAGAAGAGACACATCTGGCCCCACAGGTGCAAACAACTTTTCTTTGCTGTGGAGATGGACATGCCCTCAGCCATCAGCCTTTTCTGTTGAGGTGCTTACACTTCTGGGCTTTGGTTTTGTGCTGATGTCTGGCTTCCAGACAACAGCTGGAACAGTTCCAATGGCAAGCAGCCTGTGGGAAGGGCTGCTAGAGTGGAATGGATAGCAGACAGGATCACCTGAGGCAGAGACAAGCACTGGGACAAGTGCATTTGTGAGCTACAGAGTGGTTTCTAAGAGCAAAATCCCTTACCAAGATAATGCAGATGCCATAGGTACCTAACAGGGCTCTGGGATAACATAACTGAGTCCTTGGTGACAAAAACACCAATTTTGAGCAGAAGACTAAAAAATTAGGGGAGAAGTGCCTTGCAGGAAGCCCCAGCAGAGTCAGCACTGCTGCCATGGCCCATTGCAACAGACTGAAACGATGAACTGAGCCACACTCAGCACTCATCCCCAGGCACTGGCAGAGTGTGTCCAGCCTGGTTCAGCCTGAACTCTGCTAAGTGTGTGGATAAGGCCTGGAGAGTCAAGTCTGCCTTGGTTGGTGCCGATTCCTGCTTCAGGGGCTGCTGGCTGCAGCTCTTGGTGCCCATCCCCAGAGCTGTTGCCTGAGTTTGCCTGGCCCTACCTGGTGCAGGAAGCAGGTACTGCAGGACACTTGCAGCAGGGTGATGTGGTGGCCAGTAGGAAGCCAGACTGCCCCCTTTGAGAACCTGCCTTACCCATCAAGTTCTCAGTGCAAGCAAAAGCTGACTTCAGAGCACAACACAAAGCCTGCCACAAAGCCAGTAAGGAGGAGCTCCAAAAGCCCACAGCTATCATCACCCCATGGCCTCCGTGACATCCTCTGCACAGCACATATCATTCCCAGCTGAGCAGGGGACTGCAGGGACAGGGCCCAGAGCTGCAGTGCGTGACCTCCAGCATGACACCTGGACAGCCCTTTTCCATGGCCATCCTGATATTTTCAGTCTGATGATTCAGCTGGAGCTTGAAGAGGTCTGTGAAGCCAAATAACAATTCACCCTTTGTATCTGGGATCTTCCAGACAGTTAAGGCTCATGCTCTTTAAAAAGCTCTTGTAAAATGTCTGTCTCCATTGAAGAGGTAAATACTATCTCAATAATCCCTCTAGAGATTCACTGCTGACAAGTGATACCTTTGGACCAAGAAAAGGGAATTGTGGCTTTACTGTACCATAAAGGTAAAGGACAAAGATGTACTCAAACAGGGCCTGTGAAAGAAATAATTTTACAGCACAGAGGCCCAGAGCAAGCTGGAACACAAAGGTCAGCTGGAGTGAGAACAATCAAAGCCAAGTGTTCTGCGGCCCAGAACAAGGGATTGTAAAAGATATATCCTGTTGCTGCTATGAGAGTGCTGGAGGTTGTCAAGTAACTGCATATTTCTTTGGTCTATGTGTATCACAACATTTTCGAGGCTGGTGGGGTTTTATGCCAGTTAGATGAATGGAATTATTTGATTTCACAAAGACAAGAGAGACATCACAGCCCCTGCATCCAGCACACAACTAACACAGTTAAAGCCCTTATCACCCACAAATATTCACCCTGTACCTCTGCTTGAGGTTATGCACAATTTTCTTCCAGAAAAGATAATGTGTTCTTTAGAAGATCAAGACCTTATGGATACATTTTTAATATCAGAAATGGTACTGAGTGCTATTGCAATACTGCAACAGTTTTCCATTACAGCTTAAATCCAGGTTAAGAAGGCAGTATATTGGATTTCTTAACTATCTCTTTTAGTGACAGTTTTCACTCAGTGTCCACCCAGATGGGAGGACATCTCAGAAATCAGCCAGGTCTTTCTTATCCAGGACTGAAGCACAATGGTGGAAGTGGTTCTTCTTTGTTAATGCTCTGTTCTTTAATTCATATATTTTTCTGTGTTTGATAGGCTTTGTTGTTTCTGTGTCCTCCATTTGAATGATCTTTACAGGAAAATTATGAGGAAATACTCATTTTGTTTGTACATTTTCAGATATAAGCATACTCTAGATCAAATAAAGGCAGTAACAGTCTTTATCTGTATGGTCCCTTTGAGCTCTTTACAGATTTGTCTTCTGTAGATGTGTGGCTGGCTTTCCTCATGACTGGTCATGTAGAACTCCTCTTCTAGAAAGGGTCTATGAATATCGCTCAAGGTAGTCCTTGCTTTTATGCAGAAATAACATGCCTTAATTTAATTTTTATACTTCTTTGGCTTTCAGCAGCCAGAATCAGGAAATCAGCCTCTCTTTTGAAAGATCGCTCGGTGTTTTTTGTTTTTTTTTTTTTATGAGAAAATACTCAGTTTTGATGAGAGGAGCATCACATTGCACCCTGAATGAACCATCTTAGCTGACACATACAGAGAAGAAATTTTAGCCCTTCTCAGAATGCTCTAAAACACATGGCCAGGTGATTAACGATGCCTGTAACTCAGTCACCTTCTCAATATGATTTAGGAGAGAAGCAGTTACGCACCGCTTGTCAGCACTACGTGAGTTTCATCTCCAGTGTTTACTTATTTCATAGTCAAGTCTCCCACCATCATCCTTCCTCAATCCCAAATACTCATTTCTGTAACACTCATTTGTCCAAGGCAATTTTTTGTTGCCTGCTGGTACTTTGGTACACTCCCATCACTGAGTTCAGATGATCCTTTGCTGATACCAGCCTCATTTCCCATCATGCTGACCCATTTCCACAACTTTTTGCATTTTTATCCTTGGCATTATTGTGTCTCTATGTTGTGTTCCAAAAGAAAGTGATTCTTATATTTAGAAAGTCATTAATATTCAGAGTTTGTGCACTGTACAACGTGCTTATTAAATAATGAGCACATAGCATGCAGAACTCCCACTTTCTCTCTTACATTAGTTAGACTTGGTTGTAGCAAGCATCAGTAAATTAAATAAAATTTTTATTACATATTCACCACATATGCCTTTGAAGCCTGTACATGTTGTGCCATGAATGCATAACTAGCATAGGCAGCCCAGATCAGAATTCCACAAGCCTCTCTTTGGGACTTCATGACACCTTTCACTATAAGAAAAAGCTCACTTATCTCCAGTCAGCAAGAAATTCAATTGAATGAATGTCAAATGTAAGCCCTTAAAGGATACAAGGCTTGAGTATAATTGTAACTGTGATATTTAGTTGTTGCCTATAACAAATGTTTGCATACACTGATTTAAATTGTAACAAACACCAAATTTTTAAATTTAATTCAACTACTTACGAAAATTGTGTCTGCTATAAATTGGGTTTGGGAACAACATTTGTATGTATGGGTCCCACTTATAAAAAGGCATCGACAAAATTTTCAGCTCAACACCTTGCTAAAATTTTGACTGTGTGTTAACACCCAGTCTAGAATTTTTGATCCCTTTCTTAGCAGAAGAATTATTAGGTATCAGCCATTTGGAACAAATTCCAGGTAGATTTTAGAAAGGATTGGCTATAGCTAGTGCATTAGGTTTGCGTGGCAAGGGTTTGACAGTATGGTGGGCTACAGGGATGTTGATTTCTTTGAGAAGCTGCTAGAAGCTTCCCCTGTATCCAGTGGAGCCAAAGTTAGCCAGCTCCAAGAGAGACCTGCCACTGGCCAAGGTTGAGCCCATCGGTGACAATGGCACCACCTCTGGGGTAATGTAGAATAGAAGGGTAAAAAAACCCCATCAACTTCAGCCAGAAGTGGAGAGAGAATATCTGAGAGGAGCAGCCCTTCAGACACCAAGGTCAGTGCAGGGGGGAGAGGAAGTACTCCAGGTGCCAGAGTTGAGATTCCCCTGCAGCCCATGGTGCAGCCCATGTGGAGACAGCTGTGCCTGTGCAGCCCATGGAGATCCATGGTGGAGCAGAGATCCACCTGCAGCCTATGGAGAACCCCACACTGGAGCAGGTGGATGCTTGAAGGCAGCTGTGACACTGTGACAAACCCTCATTGGAGCAGGCTCCTGGCAGGACCTGTGGCCTTGTGGAGAGAAGAGCCCACGCAGGTCTGCTGGCAGGATTTGGGACTTCACAGTGGACTGCTACAGCAGTTCATGAAGGACTGTGGAAAGGACTTACATAGGAGAACTTTGTGGAGGACTGTTTCCCATGCTAGCACAGGGAAATGGTGTGGGGCGTCCTCCCAGTGAGGAGGAAGGACCATCAGAAGTGTGAGATGAGCTGATCATAGCCCCCATTCCCTATCTCACTGCACTGCTGGGAGGGAGCAGGTAGACAAAACCAGGAGTAAAGTTAAGCCTGGGAAGAAGGGAGGGATGGGTGGATAGTGTTCTTAAGATCTAGGTTTACTTCTCATTATCCCACTCTGGTTTGATTGTTACTAAATTCAGTTAATTCCCCCAAGGTGAGCCTGTTTTGGTTCATGATGGTAATTGGTAAGTGATCTCTCTCTCTTCTTATCTCAGCACACAAGCCTTTCATTATATTTTCTCTCCCCTGTCCAGAAGAGGTGAGTGATAAGAACACCTTTGGTGGGCACTTGGCATCCAGCCAAGTTCAAAGCACCACAGAGAAAGACTCCATCAAATTATCTTGTAATGTATTATGATTGAATCAGTGCAGGATCACTTTTGTTTACCTGAACAACCCTTAGGAGATTCACTCATTACTGGTTTCTCTTCTCATTGCTCAGCACTCTCCTATTTCATTACACAGAACTATAACCACAAGTGGCATTTTACTTCTCTATCAATTTAGAATAATTCCTTGGTCTTTAATGTTGTGAATGCGCATACCTTAAGGTTCAGTGCTCACGCTTTTCTGGCTGAAAGCACACCACTTTCTCATCTTTCCCCACCAGGCAGTTACCTGTATTTCATGCATAAAAACAGCAGTGCCTGGTTGGCTATGTACCATTAAACATGTTTTTATATTTGGATAGTTTTAAACAAACAGTATTTTCACTGTTTCAGCTACTGAAATATCTACTGCTGTTTGATCATTTCCCCTGAAAACAATGAGATTATGGTCACTGTGCTGCAGGCAGGCTGGCACGTCTGTTTGCTTGCCCAACAAGTCTGGCTTCTTAAGAAGTTGCAGGGCACTTTTAGATTCCCTGGACTGTGAAGCAAGGCCATAGTCCACAATGACAGCAGGTCTTCATCAATCTGCACATCTGCACCATTCGCCAGCCTCCCAGCCTCTATTCCTGTGAGTCTGTAATGCACAAAATCCTTCCAAACACTTCCTGGCATCACTGCTTTTGACAGAAGTCTGTCATGGCCTTGTGAACACTCAGATCATACATGTGTGTAAATGTCAAATGGATCATTCCTCTGATTTTTTAAAGTATTGATGGCAGGTTTGGGGTTTTTTGGTTGGTTGGTTGGTTTGATTTCTGGAGATTGCTTTAATGGCAGAAGGAATTAGGAACATGCTGCTTTTAACAGCCTCTCCTTCAGAATAATTTTGTAGCAGAGGTTAGGGAAGAATAAATCACAGAATCACAGAATCAAGATTGGAAGAAACCTTCAAGATTATCTAGTCAACCATCAACCTAGCACCACCAAAATACTGCCTAAACCATGTGCCACATTCTGACACCTCCAGAGGTGGTGACTCCACCACCTCCCCAGGGCAACGGATTCCAATATCTAACTACTCTTTCAGTGAAAAAAAAAAATTCAAATATCTAATCTGAACCTTCCCTGGTGCAGCTTTCTGCCGTTTTCTCTCATCCTTCCGCTTGAGAAGCGGCAGAAGATTCCAACTTCCTCCTCACTGCAATCTCCTTTCAGGTAGTTGTGGGGGGCAATGAGGTTCCTTCCATGAGTCTCCTTTTCTCCAGACTAAACAAAGCTCTCTCAGCTGCTTCTCGTAAGACTTGTGCTTCAAACTCTTCACCAGCTTTTTTGCCTTTCTCTGGAAGCACTCCAGCACCTCTATGTGCTTTTTGAATTGAGGGGCCCAGAACTGGACACAGGACTCAAGGTGTTGCTTCACCAGTGCCGAAGACAGAAGGACAATCACTTCCCTGGTCTAGACTAGCAGAGCAAATGGGTTAGCAACAAGAGAGCAAAAAAAAAGGACTTCAGAAGAATTCTGAATTTATCTCAGGGCTTAAATCTAATAATCTATCTCTCTTTAGCTGTGCATTGTCTAAAAAAAAATCAGCTGCTTGGGCAGCTTTTAATTGCAGTAGTCATAGAAAAGAGTTCCAAAAATCTAAACATGTATCCAAGAAATGTCTTCTACTAATGGCTTTATTTTCATAATAGCTACATTATTATGACTATCTGGCATAGTTGCATGTGTCCTTTTCCAGGTAAGAAGATTATTTTGTTGAAAGAAATTCTACTGTGATGTAACTTTACTGTAAATAGATTGAATCGTCTCCCTTTTGTTTCTCAGCCTGTGAATTTTATAAATAGATGCAACTGTTTCTTTTAGATGTCATGAATCAATGCTTGCATTTTTATTTTTACCTTAATCCATTTTGTACTGGATGTGATTTAAGGTTTCTAGACAGCAGCCCATCTACTCGGCACACAATATTGTGAACCTGCCATCTGGGTTTCCCAGCACAGCACTCATCAGAGGACAGCAGAGATGAGCTTGCAGGCAGGTAATACCTGCACCCACGAGAAGCAGTGATGACTGCCACGACTACTGGTGAAGCTGAAGGCCCACTGCCATGCAGTAAGGTACCAGGCTTCTGGGCTGATGCTAGAGGATTACTGCAAGATCATCAAAACCCTCTCCTCTCCTTGCTACGTGTTTATAGCTACTCATTTATCTTATCATAGCTGTGTAGGCCCAAAGAGATGAGAAATATAAGGAATTGCTGTAGAAACTTCATTGAAGGAAGGCATTGCTAGCACAGATCATCAGCTGAACGTGTTAGATATTATTGGAATGCAAGGCATTGATAGGAGTGAAGAGTGGTAGGATGCCTCTGCCTACAGAGTTCTGTTCTAGCATGTTGTGACATACTATCTTCTATTTACAGTCTCTCTGATACCTACAGTTTGATTTTGGCAAGCTCAAACTGCAGGATGGGATTAGGATGATTGAAACAAATTTTATAGAGTGTAAACCACAGAGAGCAGTTTCCACTTATTCTTGTTTCTTTGGCTGATGGCCATTTTCACCTTGAAAGAGCATCAGTAGGAAATCCAAGTCCTGTCTGACTGATCAGGCTGAAAAAGGGTATAACGCCTGTCAAGAAGCATTTTGCTCCTCATCCTTGTGAGTGCTTGTGAGTGCTCACTCTTGTACTCTCACATGAATGAGTACAGCATTTAATATATATATGCATGCTGTTTCCTCCCACTTGACTTTACATTTATGCATAGCCTATGTACTGGACAACAGGTTAGAGAGAAGTGTACAATTGTAGAAGTGAGATAATCCAGAGATTCCCCCCTCATTTGTACTCATTTTTTTTAAGTTACAATAGTGTAAACTAGAACTGAATAATTCCATGTTGTGTATGTGTAAGCCCCATTTTCTACTTTTCTCTCAGCCAAGAAATTCACTCCATGTTTTGGTCAGTCAGTAAAACAGTAGTCTAAATATGGTCCAACATAATATCATTTCCTAATGCATAATCACATCAATACATTTGCCATGATGATTAATCTGATGTACCTTCTGAAGAAAAATATTTGATTTTGCTGGTCTGCTGTGGAAGTTTTGTGGGTGAAGAATTCACTGGCTGAGCCACTGATTTTCCCACTTAACCCCACATTCAATATTTTCATCAACTGCAGTGCAGATAGAAAATCATACAGATTGTTTTAATGCAGTCATTAAAAATAGTATCATAGGAATGTACTGAAGACTACAACTAAAATGGAGGAAAAAATATTTGAAAAAGCTTTTTAATATCAAGTAAAAGTATTGAGATTTTTCCTAATGATTCCTAAATTAAGTGACCATGAAAGGGGAAATCTTAATGTTTCATATAACTCTTAGTATATATCTCCTTTGGTCAACGAAAAATAAGACAAATATTTTTCTGAAAATAAAAGCTCTTTGAAAGCACAACAGTTATTTCATGGTTCAAAGCCACTGTAGAACAGACAGAAATATGTTTTGCAGTATGCCAAGCAACTATTCCACTAAAATAAAACACATCCATGATTACTTGCATTCTGGATAATCCTACTCTGGAAAATTGCATCAGTCTTCTTAAGTTTCAACCCTGACTTTCTTACAAGCCAAGTTTCTATTGTCTCTCATTTATCAATAATACCAGATTAACATTTTTAAATATCTTGGTATAAAGTGTATTTTTTTCTTACAAAACTCAAAAATAGCGAAACCACTTTTTCCTAAATCCTCAAGAGAAACCCCCAAAAAAGAGTAATTCCCTTAAATGCCTTATTGCTCTGGTGAGTTATGAGGCCAAAAGACTTATATCTGAGATCATCATTAGAAATGTCAAAAGAGGGTTGTACTTGTAACTGAAATTTTAGCTCTGTTTTAGCATCTGGATACAGCTGGATAAACACTTCATGTGATGGATGAGAAGCAGCCTCAGGATCAGTGGCAAAAGGTTACAGTGAATGGGGTGACATCAGACTGGTGACCTGTCACTAGGGGGTTTCCACAGGGCTCCATCCTCAGCCCTGTGCTCTTCAGCATCTCCATAAATGGCTTGGACACAGGACTGGAAGGGATACTAAGCAACTCTGAAGACGATAGTAATTTGGCAGGAGCTGATGACTGTCTCAAAGGCAGAGAGGCCCTGCAGAGACACCTGGACAAATTACAGGGATGAGCAATCACCAACCATATGAAGCTTAACAAGGGCAAATGCTCAGGTGAGGCAACCCAGGATGTACAGACAGACTGGGGAATGAGACATTGGAAAGCAATGCGCAAAGGCACATGGGGATCCAAGTTGAACATGGGTGAGCAGTGCCCTGGCAGCCAGGAGGGCCACCCGTGTCCTGGGGGGCATCAGGCACAGCATCACCAGCCAGGCAAGGGAGGGGATTGTCCTGCTTTGCTCTGCACTGGGGCGGCTTCATCTTGAGTGCTGGGGGCAGTTTTGGGTGCCACAATATAAGAAAGATAGAAAGCTCCCCCAAAGGAAGGCCACAAAGCTGGAGAAGGGTCTAGAGGGAAATCTGGGGACCTGAGGCAATGGTACAAAATTGTGTCAGGGCAGGTTTAGATCGGCTGTCAGAAAAAGGTTCTTCACCCAGAGGCTGGCTGGGCACTGGAACAGGCTCCCCAGGGCAGTGGTCACAGCACCAAGCCTGACAGAGTTTAAGAAATGTTTGGATAACGTTCCCAATGTGTGATTTTAGGGACTGTCCAGTGCAGGGCGAGGAGTTGGACTCAATCATCCCTGTGGGTTCCTTCCAACACAAGATATTTTGTAATTCTGTGATTCTGTGATCTGCAAGCTAAGGCTTCTAAGTATATAGGCATAGCTACAGTCAGTATTTATGTGCATGAAATCATTTGAATGTTACCAAAATATTTTCCTGGGTTTGAGTAGTGTGTAGCACTTGTTCCTCTTCTGCAGTCTGATGATACCTTATCTCTCTTTTATTGCGTTTTTCAGGAATTTAAACAAAAAAAAAAAGAAGAAGGCATTCTTAGTTAAGTAGTTCATGTTCAGCTCCCAGGAGGTGATAAGAACATTTTCTGTTTACTTAACAGATAGTCCAGCTTTGTGGATTTCTGTGTAAAACATGTTTCTGCCCCGTTCCCACGCGAGTCCCACCATCATGAAAGAGTGAAAAATCAAATTGCACCTCCGTGAAACATTAAAATCTGTAGTTTTGCAATAATCTAGAGATAAAAATAAAGGCAAAACCTTAATTCTTACGACCCCAACCTGAAGATTCTCTCTTAAAATAAATGTGTTGACACCTTGCCCCATGACCACCAATATTGGCAGTACAGGCAGAATGCTGCCCACCTTCCATGCAAGGTACAATTCTCGCAAACCACACTACCATCAGTGCAGCCAAGGGATGACAAGACTCTTGGCTACCTTAGTATTTGCATGGTCGGCTGTTGCTTCCAGTTCACCTGGTGTCACTAGCAGTGATGGTATCACTTATGCTCCTGTTTTTGCTGTCAGTGAGTTGCTGTATGGATGCTGCCTCATAAAAGCTTTGTTCTATAACTCCATTACTCTTCGTATCACAGACATGTAACAAATAAACTGGCTAAAACAGAGGTATCACTCTTTTAGACCAGTGCTCAGTGCAGAACTGTTTGCCATCAGTTTCCCCCATGATTATCAGGATACACTGGAGTGAGGAATTACATAGGGAAAAACCTTTCCCATATCTGCACAATTCAATGGTTCCTTCTATGACCAGTTCTTTCTAAAGGCTCCATCATGAGCACTGCCACCCTCCCTAGAGATCCAAGTTGAGCTTTCATCTGATTCTAGCTCAAAATTAAATCATATGGAGTCTAAAGAAGAAGCAAGCATGGTTGTTCATAGATAGCCTGAACTGAAAACTATAAAATCAGCTGACTAGACACAAGATTCAGAGCAAAGGAACACAAATGTCCAAAGAGACAAGGAGGGAGACAAGGGCAGTGTTTATTACCAAGTGTTTTCCAGAAAATTGCCTAGGAAAGGCCTAACACTAAGTCCTATTTAAAGCCTCCACAGTTTCAGCCAGGGCCAACACACCACATTTTCAATGGCAAGTATTGTGTTCTCTATCACATAACAGGACCATGAGGTATAAAAATGGGTGTCCATGTTCCCATCAAGTGAGGGTCCTGAGCCCCAAGCTTTTGCTTTCTATATTTTATCTTGAGGCTACTTTTTAAGTTTAACTAAAACCCATTGTTTTCCAAGTAAGTTCTGGCTTTGTAGTCTGTTTAGGCACCAACAAGAAAAAGCAGAAAACTCAGTTGCAGGGCATGAGATTAGCCAATACAAGATTTTGGAGCAAAATGCCCCCAAGAGCTACTACGCTGCTGAAGTGCAGAAAAGATTGCCAGATGTGGGGAAAGGAAAAGTCATGGCTGTTTTTCTCTGGAATAAATGGTTTAGACTCTCATAAGTGTAACAAAATCTGTATGGCACCTGTCTTTAGTGTAAGTTCTAGCTCTAAATGTATTACTGATGTTCTGTCTTATCCTTTTTAAATGGATAATTCAAAAATGTCCAGAAATATGCAGTATATACACAGTGACACTACTCTAGCTAATATTTTAAATTTGAATTGGGGTGATGATTGGGGTACACATCAGTTGCATTCATCCAGAATGGGGCAGACTGTGTTCACCTGTCTAGGCCCCAACAAGCATGTGCCACACAGCAGCTGGTAACCTTATCTGTTTTTCCTCTTCTGAAGTGACTCCAGTGACAAGAAAGGAGCATCTGCCGACCTCGAGGATGAGGGCCCCTGAAAATGCCTTCCAGAGACATGCCGAATTTTTTCACTTGGTGCAGCTGAAGAGTATTTGAGTGGTGTTGCTTCCCTGAAAGAGCCCAATCCAAGAGGCAGACACTGGAAGCTAATCACTGCAAATTAACGGTTTTTTAAAACCTCAGGCATAATTTCTTTAAGCAGCAACTGAAGGCCTCATTCTGGTTGCAAGTAATAATGTTTTTTTGGTGGGACTTCTTCCATTGTAACAGAGTCTAAGCCTAAAAAACAGTCAAGTGCATGCCTGCTCAAAGAAGTGATAGAACTTGGTGGAGCAGCTGAGCAGACACTACACTATACAGCTCCAGAGTGACAAAAATGTAGAATGCTAATTTGTTCCCAAATGCAGACTGACAAAATGTGAGCCAGTGAAAGGATTTCAGTTAAAGAATAAGCATATTTCATAAATTCCAGACTGCTGACCAGCTTTCTCACAGCATGTCATAGAAGAGGTGCAGAATTGTGGCTGATATAAATTCACAGAACTTCATCAAAAACAGTAGGGTTCCTCTAATTTAAACCAGCTGAGGATTGTGTCTCAAATCTTAGTCATAACAGCATGTTGTAAGCCAAGAGAAAATTGGTGGAGAAAATAACAAAAAAATTGGTGCTGAGATGATTTTCAGTGATAAACAACTTATCATAAATATTTAAAATCCATTATAACTTTTTATTTATTTTTAAATGCAGTATGCTAATTTTGTAATGCTAAAATCTGTAAGTCCACTTATTTGCATAATTGCTGCACTGCAGTTTGGTACAAGTTTTTTTCAAGATACTCACTAGTGATAGCTTGATTGTATGATTTAGTTGAATTAAGAAAAAAACATACAAAAAAGAAACCTTTCAATGCAAAATGCATTATAATAACCAATATAGATAAGAAGAAAGAAAAATTGCGATTTGGTTGAAGCAGAGAAAAGCTTTTCATAAATTAAAAGTGTCTGCTGGGCGCTAAGACATGAAAACAGTCTGAGCTAACATTGAGTGAGATGCTGTGAGTAGAATGAATAGTGTTGTAGTGATTAAAATATGAACTGGTGGTTAACTGTAACTGGCAGCATTTCATTAAAAGTGATTTTTCCTAGAGAAGGGAATAATGCCATCAACTAGAAAGAAAGAAGAAGCAAAGAAGAATCTGGGAAAATAAGTGACTCCTGTAGAGTTTCTGTCTGATTTATTTGTTAATTGTATCTTCCTACATAGTAATACTCTGTCCCAGGTCTGTGTACATAGCACCCTCAAACTTCTGGGATTTTGAAGAGAGAAAGCTAGAAACATAAGGACCTAACAGCCAGCTGGGCAGAATCTGATCATGCACTGATATGTAATGGGCTTTATCAGAGCTTCATCAGTCCACAACCTCACTGTCATACAAAAGCATTGTAAACCCGGTGGGAGAACTGAGTGGACAAATGAGTCTAACTCTGGTCACTGAGTCCCTAGTCCCATCATTCCAAGAGCTGGAGACAGCTCTGCCCTGGAGAAGCAGAAGCACCAGAATCCATTCGTTTAGAATGACACAGAATATGGTTGAGGAGAAGTAGAAGCAGTTATTTCAATTGTTTATTCCAAAATGTTTGTTTTAAAAATCTCACTGAACACCTTTCCAGCTGCACTATATATTAGGAAACAGCAAGGTGACACATGAAGAAACAGTTCTGAGTGGAAGTGCTGGTGCTCATCATGCTAAAAGAGGAATAGAATATGGAAACAGACCTACACAAAATATCCGTCAGAGAAATATCATGGAAAATTTTTATGAAAAGAGAAGAAGGCTGCTAGACTGGAAGTCCCTAGCTGAATCATGAGACTTCACTGAATAAACATCTAAAAATCTAAACTGCATTTTTCTACACTTTTTGGGGAAAAGTATTCTTTCTGCAGAGAGCTTGAAAAAGATCAACGTCTTTACACAAAATCTCAGAATCTGTCAGGATAAGATATTTAACATTCCACTATACTTCGGGTAAATAGATATGAGAGACACCAAACCAAATAATAAAAGCTCTCAGTATTTAATCACAGGCACTCCTTAAAAATTCAGTTGGGTGTTGCAGAAGACAATGCAAGGTGAGGAAAGAAACATGGGAAATGGAAGCCTTCACGTGAATGCCTTCCAGGGAGGAAAAGCATCTTTTGCTGAAAATGAAGGATGTTGAAATAATTTCAGGGGTTTTCACAAGCAGAAATGACACAGCACTTCTGTCAAAGGAAGGTATCAGGCAGTATCTAACAGAAACTGCTGCATCTAATTCACAGGAAGCAGATTCTGATGGGACTGTAATTGTCTGGACAGCCATGATGGGGTTGGAGATGCGCAGGCATCTCTTCTCAGTGTGCAGCCTGGTAGTCAAGTCCATGTTGTGTCCAGCACCAGCAGGGATGTCCATAGCTGTGAAGATTTATAGCACAGAGATAGCTGAAGACCTATAAGAGATGCAGTTCTCTATTCTATCTTATAGGACTTTAACAGCATGGCTAATTCCAAACACAAATTAAATCCATACTTTCAAGAGCACATTACTTATGGTTCAGTCTGAAATAGGATAAAAAAATCAAAGGTGCATATCTGCTGGGAGGCACTTCACCCTTGAGAGGTAAAAAGGAGTTTCTGTGCTCTCTTTAATTTAGCTGACATATTACCTTAGAGTTCACTCTATATATGTTAGTACAGTATTTGATGCAGATTAACTTTGAACCTTGACAAATCCAGCATAAGTAAACAGATATGATGACAAATCTGGTTATAACTTGCAAAGGCTGTGTTTACGTGTTGTGTAGGGGCAACAACACAAAACAAGCAAAACAACCAGTGGTTCTGTTGGTTTTATTTCATAATTAAGCAAAGAAGGTGTCATTTCAAATATTTAACCATACTAAAATCATAATTGTTAAATGAAGAGATTGATAAGAGATGTGAAATATGAGCTTTGTCTTCCTCATAGATACCAGCAACTGCATTGACCTGGTACAGAGCAAGTGCTGCTTTTCCGAAACCTTAATTAGTATGTGCTGACCCATTTCCAGTGCTGAAAATTAATTACTTTTTTGTATCTATTTTTAAACTACACCCAGACCAGCTGGGATTCAACACCTAACTGAGTTACTAAAGCCTCATACCTAGAATGTCATGCAACAAAGCTGGCTTCCCAGCTCAAGAGCAGTTGCACAATAACACTCCCATTCTGGTGACTTTTTCACTACAGGAAAAGGAAAGCTCTAATACAGGTGTATTACCTATGCCCTGACATCTGATGCGGTGAAGAAATTACAGTCCTGGACTGGCTGGACCCTCTCATTTTCAGTCTCTACTTCATATTAATTGATATTTGTTGGCAACTACAAGTCCAGCAGCCACCAATATTCTCTTTTCTCATAACAGCATCAAGAAAGCCTTCCATTTCCATGTCTGTCAGCTGAGTGCTTTTTCTAAGCTCTTACTTACTCCCTCCTTTTTTTTTAAAGGATACTCAGAGTTTGCATAGAAACTGATAGCAATACAGGGGCTAGAAAGGAAGCCAGATGTTCTAGGGCTTTATTAGTTTTATAAACATTGGGTTCCTCTGTGCCAAAACTACTAATTTTAATATTGTTTTTCTATCAGCAGACACATTGCTTTTGGCATACGACTTGCCGTGCTTGCTCAAAGCAGTTTCTATCATTGTCTGGTGTAGTCATTGGAAGCTGCTGTTGCCTCACTTTGCACAGTTGCACCTGGCAGATGTCTCCATTTCTTAGTGAAAGGAAAACTCCTGGCTCTTCACAGTTGTCTTCTCACTGAACTTAACTCAATTATCCTCATTTGTTTTGAACAAGATAAGCACCATTCTTTGTCAAAATGCATGGCTCCTGAATTTCAGCCTGAGTTTATTTCTTGAAATGGTTATCAGTGGGGCCTATTAATCAATTCTTGTTGGAGGCAATTATAAATAACTTTAAATTTGAAAGTGTTTTGGTCGAATGAAGAACTATAATGTTACATCAGGGAAAACATATTCTAGATCCAAACAACTGGTGCTTTGTGGATGTTTCACACAGCAGTTATGGTGTAGAGTCTCAGAGCTGAGACTACCTCCTGCTTCTCTGGGAAAAAAATCCCAAATCTCAAGTAGCAACCATTGCACTAGCTGAACATTCAGTTTAACAACAATGTGAACATTACTGTTAGACACTGTAGAACATAATTCTTACCATCTACTCTGTTCTCAGGAAACCCCACCTGGAATACTGCATACAGTTCTGGTGGCCCCAACAAAAGAAGGACAATAAACTGTTGGAGCAAGTCCAGAGGCAGGCCACAAAGTTGACAAGGGGGCTAGGGCACCTCCAGCATGGAGAAAGGGTGAGATAGTTGGGACTATTTGGCCTGGAGAAGAGAAAGTTGTGTGGAGACCTCATAACAACCTTCCAGTATCTGGAGGGTCCTAAAGGGAGAGGGACTTTTCATCAGGAACTGTAGTGGTAGGACAAGGAGTAGTGGGTACAAACTGAAAGAGGGGATATTTAGATTAGATACAGAGATAGAACTCTTTACTGTGAATGATGAGGCACCAGAACAAGTTGTCCAGAGAAGCTGCAGATGACCCATCCCTGGAAATGTTCAAAGCCAGGTTGGGTGGGGCAATCTGGTCTAGTGGGAGATGTCCCTGCCCATGGCAGGGCAGTTGGGACTAGGTGATATTTAAGGTCCCTTCTAAACCAAACCATTCAATGATTTTATGATTTTATGATAATGTGGCATATGTAAAAGCCAGCTGAAATGTCCACTGCATAACAATGCAGAGACTTTTATTTACCACCTGTGAATTCTATTTGAGAAAGGGCACTGTGAAGAGAACAGTATTCTTGAATGCCTGCATAAAAGCATATTTCTAACTCTTCAAATGAAGTTAGATCAAATTTCTCTTCATCTGTTAACCAGGGAAGTGCATTGTTAAAACTAACACACCACATACAGCACCTTTCTCTAGGCAAGGGATTAAATGGAGCAAGGATAGTGGATTTCCTTTTCCTCCACCTGAAGAGGAACAGTGTGAGAAACAGTGGAACGATGTCTGCTTTTAAAAGGAAAACTGCTAAATAAATAAAGTTACATCTGACTTTCAACAACGAAAAAGGATACAACAAAGAATGAGGGATTTGGTTGTGGCTTTTTAAGTGCTTCATTCTCCTTCATTGCTTCCACCGAGTGTGGGAGTACCCTGGAGAGGAAACAAATCTGGTTGTGAGAAAGAATCATGAAACAGGATAAAACAGGGAGAAGATCTGCTGCTTGCTGTTGAGGGGTTTTGGTGCATGCAGAGGAACTGCTGAGAACAGGATGAAGAAGCAGGTCTCAGAGGAGAAGGAAAGGACACCTTCTAGTCTCTGGAACCGGCAAAGAACTTTGCTGCAAGCCAGAAATTCTCTGAGCTGTCGGGAGCCATGCCTAAATGCAAGATGTTTCTTCTAAAGGGACACAGTGGATTCAAAAAAGTGCATGTGAACCCCTTATATTTCTAGCCTGTCACAGCACATTAGCTAGACTTTCATACACTTATTAAGTTGAGAATCCTAGCTTAAATTCTAGTAATACTGCTGCTACACAACAGTAATTTCATTTCAAATCCTTTTGGTATCCCTCAAGTTGTTCCACACAGGAGGGAGTTTAGGCATAGATGACTGGGAGTCACAGCAGACTTGGACAGCTGTGACAAAAAGATACATGGGAAGACAGGGTTGAATGTAAATGCAAGGGTCCAATTTATGTAAAGGCATATGTCGTGTTGAAAGTGGGCCATGGCTGCAGAAGAAAAGGCTGCAATAGTTCCAGTACATGTCTTCAGTCACTAGAATGGAGTCCAGTACAATTCCATGGTGATTAAGGTCACTAGGTAACCCTAACAAGGATCACCAAGTTCAACGCTTAGCCTTGCATAGGACACCCCAAAGAATCACACCATGTGTCTGAGAGCATTGTCCAAATGCTTCTTGAACTCTTGAGGCTTGGTGCTATGACCACATCTGTGGGGAGCCTGTTCCAGTGCCCAGCCACCCTCTGGGTGAAAAACCTTTTCCAGGTATCCAGCCTAAACCTCCCCGGACACAGCTTCAGGCCACTCCCTCAGGTCCTGTCACTGGTCACCACAGAGAAGAGACCAGTGTCTGCCCCTCCTCTTCCCCTCACAAGGAGTTGCAACTGCAGTGAGGTCTCCCCTCAGCCTCCTCCAGGCTGAACAGACCAAGTGACCTCAGCCACTCCTCACACGGCTACCCCTCAGGGCCCTTCACCATCTCCATCCTTTCTGTGTAGTCAGAACTAAAATCAGTAACTGCAGCTTTATCTTGCTAAAGCAGATCTACAAATAATAACTCAGTCTCTTGCTTTGCCACGGCCTCCCTGTGCACCCCTGCTGAGCTGGACTCACATGCTGGCATGTACATGGGCACTGCCGTACAGTGTGGCAGTGTGGTGTCTTAGAAAATGAAGTGAGCAACACCCTGTGGAAAAGTTAAAAGCTTTCTTTTAAAATATTCCTGTTACAGTCTTGTGAGGAGAACTCAGAAGGCATCAGATATTTTCTTTACACCATTAGCAATTCTTTGTGAAATGGGTCTGAAAACCTGATTACCAAATAAAGCTCTCAATTCTCTTCATGTCATAAACACCACTCCACACTCCCATGCAGGACAAAACTTGTTCATCATGGGTTTCTCAAAGTTAGAAGAATCTCTGAGTTGAAAAATAACACTCAGGTTTAAAAGACCAAAAACATTTCTGAAAGGCTTTTGGAAAGAAAACTTTCCAGGCTAAGTTCTTCTCTGCATTTGCAATGATTGCTGGACTTGCAGACACTTCTGGAATACTGAAAAGCACCACAGATGTTAACCTGCTCATTAATTACAGCAGTTTTAATCCTCTGAGTTACAAGAATGTGTTTTTTTCCTGAAAAACACTGTGCATTCTTTTGTAGAATTGTACGGCCTAGTCGTGCCATCACCCAACTGTGCTCTTCTTAAGACAGTCAATAATCCCTTCTTCTCAGATCTTCTCCCCTAGTGGCTTGTTCACGTGTTAAATACATGTACCATCCTCCTAACTTGCTTACTTACTCCATACTTACAAGGTTGGAACATCATCTGGTCTAAGTTAGGACCACGGTTTCTTTGCACCGTGTCTGATGAACTGATGCTTGAAGGCCAGAGTAAACTTCATTAACAAGTTTCTTTGACCTTATGAGTAGCAAAGGCTGTGAGATTTTCACAGGCTGTTGTATTACAAGAGAAAGAAATATGCCAAGTAGCTGGCTTAGTTTCTAACCACTTTAGTTAAAAAAGAGAATGGGTAAGGTCTTGCTAGATGTAGTGGTGATATTAACACGGTAATTAAGAGTTTGTACAGTGCCTCCCCTTCTAAGAAAAATAAATGTCGTCTCGATTATCACATATGCCCAAGCCCATGATAAAGTTGCCCCTTATAAACACAGAAGCATTTGCATGACAAAACTATTTTAGTCATGGTCCAAAGGAAGGGTGCCATTTTGCCATTTTAATATGGTGTCACTGTGTTTCCACAGAACATTCGCCACTTTCGTCTCCCAGTTTTCCATTTCCACCTTGTGACTGGAAACAAATTACTTTTGGTTACATATGGCAATATGTCACAGAGAAAACAAAACTGAAGATAAATTAAGTATTTATTTTTCTAGAGACGTTCTCCTTAGATATGTGCACCTTGGATATGTTTATTTAAGAGGCAAAATAAAATTTGAAAACAGTTCCCTTGTGACATGCTTTTCCTCTAGCAAATAATGTAGCTGAGAAAATTAGAAGGTTTTCAGGTGTACTGAGTTGACTGCTATTCACTAGATTTTAAATGATGTAGATGGTAAAACAGTGGCAACATCCAAAAGCCTCTGTCTCAAAACACAATTTGATAAACACAGTTCAAAGGAACCAAACGGATTTTCTTCTTCATGTCTCCTTTACTTCTACCCAGCACAGCTTCTGCATGTTAGAAGTTTGTTATATGCTGCACATCTCCCCAAGCATAAAAATTTGCCTATGTTCTGAGAGAAAAAAAATTAGTAAGTCAGGTAGAACAACTGTAACAGTCAAACATGTAGGCACATCCTGGTATGAGCACGGTACTCATGATATGTAATCTGTAACAGGTAAATGCAAAATGATGGTTTAGGAGCTCCAGAAAGCAGTTCCTTTCGAAGATAAAGTAAATTATATAAAATATTAATAAGACTCCTCAAAATGTACCTTGACAAACAATGTTTAACACTTTTCAAATTATATCTCTTAAATTATTCTTTTTTACTGGACATTTAGCTATGCATAAATAACATGTTTAAGTATCTCAGTAAATTTCATTCTCAAGTAATCAAAGTGGTGTGCTGCTGCTGAAGATGAGAATAACTGGGAAGACAACATAAGATTCAACATGTATCTGCAAGCTAGTAGAATCTGTGTGTGGGAGGAAACCACAGAAATTTATTCAGGCTCCTGCTTTAGTTCAGAGCAGCAGTGTGAATGATACCAGAAAGCAAAATTCAGCCTGGATAAAGAATGTCGGCAGCTGTCTCAGATAATAATAGAGAGGAGATTTAAGCATTTTGAGAAGTTGTTTCTGGAAGAAAGGCATACAGATGCCATTTCCACATTTCAGGGGGAAGGGGGTGTTTTTGTTTTGCTTTGTTTTGTTTTAATTTAGGCACATCTATTGATTTGCTTTTTGCAAGCAAAACTGTACTTTTCTTAAAATAATCTCTTTCAGAGGTATGATGAGAAAAATCATAATATGAAGATATATCCTAGCCAAATCCTCAACTTCTTTGCCTTTTTCTCCTTGCCTAGTAACTCGATACTTCAGCTATATTTCCCTTGACCCCAGAGACACAGAGTTGTCATGTCGCAGGAAACAGAAAATATTGAGTTTCAGAGGACTGAAAAAATAAGTTTCAGGAAAGAATTAGGACCACGTAAAGATGAGGTAAAGTTACAGGGGAAAGAGTCAAGCATTCAGGATTATAAATGAGTGAATTTCTGAATCAACCACATTTGCTACAGAATGATATTCAAGATGCCACTTTGCAAAGTGGTGAGTGGTGATGTTGCAATAATATCTCTGCATAGGACCTCATGCAATGTTCTCTGGTTTGTTTTTCTTCCCAGGCTAATGGACCAATAATGAAGACAGTAACGAAGGACTCTCCAAATAAATGTAGGATCTGCACAGAAAACTTGCAATCTAGTCAACATCAAAATCGGTATATAAACTATATGTTACTGAACTAGCTTAAGGCTTAAAGATAAGGGCCTGAGGAGGCTACAACTGTCAAAATATTAAAAGGATCATTTCACCTGTAAATTAACAATTTTTTCCTTGACAGATACCCACACAAATCCTTGTGAGGAAAACAATTGTATATTTTCCCAGAATTTCATAAAATAATTGGTGTTAATAATATGAAATAGGTACTTTAGAAAAAATATAAAATTATCTTATAGTTACTTATAGAAATATATAAGTCCTGCTGAAGAATTAATCCCTCCCTCATTAACACTTAAAACCTATTTACTAGTCTAGTCAACAAGGATATGGAAATACTTAAGAATATAAAGGGGGCATACTTCATAAATTCTTTAGTCCTAGATAGTGTGCAGTCAAAATCTGTCAGTCTTGAATGCACGCTTTGATTATTTGAGAAACTGAGTGATCAAATCAATAGAGTAGTAATACTATCAGTATACATGCAAATAGCTGGCACTTCTGTAACAGCTTTCTAATGCTCAGGCTTTTTTATAATTTCACAGTCCAGTTCTTTAAAACAATTTAGGATAGGAAGGCACTAATTCAATCTTAACTAAAGAAATGTTAGATAGACTGTTTATTGAGGTCTCATCATGGCAGAGTTTCTATCCTGTACTTCCTCTGAAATTTGGAGTCCCGTTAAGGTGTTATGATGGAAAGTGGCCACAGCACAGTAAGAGAAGAAGTTTATACAGGAAATGCTGTATTTTCTAATGCGTGAGACAGTTCTGATGACCTGAAATATATCACTGCTAGAACATCAGCTCAAAGCTGATAGACATGTATAATTTTCATTTACTGGCCCTGAATACTAGCCCACACTAATCCAGTCTTTCAAGTTTAACGACACTCAAGTCTGAATGCTTTAATAACAGAAAACCAAGAATAAAATACATCAGCAATTCTTTGACTAATCTTGCCTGCTGCTCCACATCAGAGCTTCATTATCAATTTTAAACATTCAGATAATGATACTATATGTTTTTCTCTGGTACAGAAAGGGTGATAAAAAACTCATGACTCACTTTATCTCAGAGTGGTAAAATGGTCATGGTTTACAAAGGACAAAACATGTATGAGTCAGAGCACACAGTAAAGTCAAATTGCAGTGACCCAAAGGGTCTCTTTAATGCGTCTATATAAATGGCTATGCTTGCAAAAGAAGGAGTCATATAAATGCAAAATTTTAACAGAAGAATGAAAAGGGAGTGGGTCTTGAAAAATACAGTCATACATAATAGAGATTTGGGAAAGTATCCCCAGCCTGATCTCTTGTCTTTTCCAGACCTCTCTGGTTTACAGTGCTGAAGATGCAGTCCTCATCTTCAGTAATAGAATATTGTTTGCCTCTTCGCCATAATCCCAATAATCTCCATAATGCAGTCTGGTTCTAGCAAACATGCAGGCAGAAAAGTTTGAAAATATCATACAAGTTACATAGCAGTTCGTGTACCATTCCTTCTGTCAATGAACTCCAATGGAATCTCCTAAAGTGTATGCATGTCTACTCTAAAAACCTCAGAAGCTTTTCTGGAACCCCTGCTTCCAAACCTGCAGATTAGTTTGGTGTGACCTAAAGTATTTCTTTAGAGTGCATTGCTGTTTCACTTTATTCTGTGAGGGGCTTCCCCGTGTAAAATAAAACCTTTTATTTGAGCAAATGATACACTGGGGAAAAAAGGGGCAAACTTTCAGATGTTCTAGTCCTTTAAGATTTTAATTTGATAGTGTTCATATCAGTGTCAGCTGTAAATAGAATTCCAAAACCAAATGAATATACTTTCAGAACAGAACTGGTAAATTGAACCTTCATTGGTTTTACTACGCTAATATATATACAGAAACTTAAAACCGTGTCCTGCAATCCACAATTCTTGTATTTCAGGTTGGGAAGTTTGGACATATTTTATCATATCATCCCTTTCTTTCCTATTCTACATTCTACATTCCTATTCTAATGGCTGATGCCATTTAGTCAGATCTAAATGGCATCAGCTGAGCCTACAGAAACACCCCTGGTGAAGACCAGGGTGAATTCATGTTCACATTGCACTTCAAGCTGGAACATTTCTTACATGAAACACTATATATCCGCAACTTCATCAATTAGAATAATGACTGTTCCAGAGATAAAACAATCCATTCAACCACAAGATGGTTGTATAAAACTTAACCTTAGTAATATTAAATACATCATATCTATTAACGAATTACATTATTAAAACCAGTAAATTTCATTGCTTGTATAAGCACTTGGGACTTTATTTCGCTTGCTAGCAGATGCTGCAAAGCAGATGGCTCATCTAGTCAGAGCACTTGGAGAAATCCAAGCGCAGCATCTTTCTATAATACACGTCTGTTTGTGAGCAACCAGGAAATTCTGTGTCAGAAGCACAAACTAAATTTCTGGTGTGTCTTCCTTTCCTTCAACTCCTCTTCACCCCCATTACTGTTTTTACCAGTTTGTTCGTTTTTTTCTTCTGTATTACAAGGAACTTAGCTAATTTTGAAGGAGAAGTTATCAGTGAGGACTCTGCTGACCTCACTGTAGGATTTGGCCCAGCACTGCTTGCATGTGGTAGTTCCCTTAGAATTCCAGTGCTCAGCAGAAACAATAGCCGTAAAAACTTGCACGTGGTGATTTGGCTCTGTATTGCAAAAACATAATTAATATGCTGTCAGATGTGTTCTTCTTACCTGTGTTGATTTGCTTTTTTGGTTCAAGTGTACACAGAAAACTCTTATGCTGGCAATTAAGGATTAAGAATGAGTACAAATCAAATAATCCTGAAGATGTTGCTGGGGCTACAAGTACTAGTCCTACAGCTGGTGGTGTAACCCTTCCACTGATCAGGCCAAGCCAAAGATCTCTTTGTTTTCAAATCAGCATGCACTACTAATGATAGTTTTCATTACAGGTTATTGTAAATTGAGAATCTTTCATATAGTCTGCTGAGACAAATTTACCTTCTCTCTCCCCAAACCCACACTGCACCACACCCTCCAAAAAAAGGCACATTTCATGACTTATCTGAACTCAAATTATTAATTTGTTCACACTCAACATTTCACATCCTGTGCATAAGCATTTCACTCTAGTATCAGGCTTCTAGTTTCAGATTTATTAGAAGATATAATGGGGGCCCTGGACAAGGACCAAAATAACAGCAAGCTGTGGAGGAATTTCTGGTGCTTTTGTGCTGGAAGAGAACTCCCTACACAAAGGCATTGTGTAAAAACCACTATACCTGTGCTTAGGAAAATTCTGCTTTTTGCACAACTGGAACAAGCCATTGAAAAAGTACAAAATTCAGCAAACAGTCCAAAGGTAGACAAAGAGAATGTAATGATATTATTCTGTCTTTGGAAGCACAGCATCTGCATGAGTGGGAGTTTATATGAAGTGTTTCTCAATTCCAGTTTAAATACAGCAGCTTGGTGTCATATATTTTGTTCTTTCTTTTCTAGATTAAAAAGCTTTTATGGTTGGGAATATAGCATCACCCACTCAATTCCTGAAAAACATCATGAAATGCTGGCTACCAAAAAATTTCAGTTAGCAGCAGTCATGATGGCTGCTAACTGTATTTCTCAGTTTAGAAAGAGTACTACTAGCCTACAGAAAATTTTTAAACCCAAGTGAAGACAGGATAAATACTAACCAGAGCAAGGGAAATTTAACATTCAGCCCTAAAGTTCAGAGGCAGAGGGAAGAATTAGACAAGTGGGAGTCAGTGAAATGAGTAATGGGATTTTTCACTGTTTTAATCATTCTATAATTTCTCAAGTATTTGAGAAAATGATCAGGGCTATACTATGAATGATTGCCTGTTATCTGCAAGGCACATATAAGCTGTCCAGGGACAGCTGCCTGACAGATTTGAAGGTCTTCCTTTTGCACAGTTGGGCTGAGTAATAGTATTCTGAAGGTACATGGTCATAGATTATCAGAGATTGAATGCTGATAGCATTCTCTCTCCTGTTTATATAATTTACAATTTAATTAGTTGCTTCCCTTTTTCTGTGAGTTATCGCTAACATTATCCTTTAGAATGAACACCTAGCAGTAGTTCTGAATCCATATCTCTCCTCTAGATACTTTCTTCTCTGTTACGATAAAGCAGAAAAACCTGTAACCCTCAATATAAATTCAGGTGCTGGATTTGCCCTTTAGGCTCTGCAGAATGTCTTTACCAGGAAGTTCAAACAGGGACTTACAGCTTGAATTTTTGCTCTTTGGATCTGTAATGGTGACGATAGCAAACAAGGAAACAAATACTATTTACACTCTGTGGATTTGTGTTTGTGCAGGTTTATCTGGGCTCAGGGGATGTGACACAATGATGCAAAGCATTATGCAGGGGATTAGAGAGTATGACATGTGCATCTTTGCGTGGGTCCTGGGCTGGGGCACTTCACTAGGCTGCACTGCTTTAATTCAGGACCTGTTAACTGATGTGTGAAAACACATCCTTTTCATCTAGGCACAGTATTTTTGACTTAGAGGTGGCTTATCAAAATGAGAACTTCGTCGGCTAAGTTTAAGTGAAATCCATGGAGCATAAATGTGTCCCTAGGCCAGACACTCTGAAATTTGCCCTGAAATGTTGAAAGGGAAGAATGCTTATATTTAGGTGATAACATTGAAAGAGGGAGCCCTTTTCCTTTCAAGAGATCTGAAATCTTTTGAGAAAGATACTACAAAAAGTGGTATTAATTTTATATTCTCAAATGTAAGGAATACAATGGTTTTTGTAGTTTCTGGAGTATGTATTAAGCACTTCTTTCTGCAACTGTACAGAAGAGGAACAGCAAATATTCCCAGAGGTAGTGAAAGTAATGAATACTTAACTGGGCTGCATAAGTCTGAACAAAGACTATATTAAAACCCCAGACACTCACTAATTTAATAAAACACAGTACTCTGAGAATTAAATGGGGTAAAAAGTCCTAAGGAAATTTCTGAAGAAGAAAAGAGTCATGTTATGTCCCTTATCAAAAATATAAAGACAGGGTTTTTTTTTTCCAGCCCAGAGTAATCTTTCAAAATTATCTAGAAAAGAGCATCATGTCACTAAAGTCTATTTTATGCACACTTGCCCTGATTCTCCTCTGGCCAGCTAGGACTGTTGCTAGCCCACGTCTTACCTACACGAATTTTGTTGACTGCTTCAGCAGTGGTACTTACAGGGGGACATTTCCTTACCTTCTGCCACAGTCTTTTTAAACTAAGAGAAAATAGTCTTTACTACTCATGACAGTGGTAGGTTTTCCTCCTTCTACTCTTCTGAGGGCAAGCACCCCAATGCAGCTTAATAAACCCATGAGTTACACATATGGCTTATCCATGTGACTAAAGGCCACATGTACACGCAGAGAAAGGGCAAAACTGAAACACATTTGGGGAAATTAGTTCAAAAGGTGCCTATACTTTGGGATCTCTAGGATTCAGGGAAGCACATGCATAGGCTAATGGCCAAATCCCCAATGAGAAAAACATGAGGATCATAATAGTCATAATTTCAGAATCTAATTTGACAGAAAAGAAAACATGGGAACATGAGCATACAAGCATAAATTATTTGTTATAGGGCTGCTTAAAGCCAGTTGTTGGTAAAAAAGGATTTTTATTAGAAATAAAGAACCTTGTCTTTGTCATTTGCTAATTCACCAACTTTTCATCGAATGAGGCTGCATTAACAAGGAATTAATCTGACAAAGTGCATATACACACTAATTTCCAAATCTGGAAAATTATCAAACNTACTTCTCTCTGCTGTTGCTGGCTGCAGACCCTATACTTACATTAGAAGCTTACACTGATTCTTGCAGAACCTTTTAAGATTTACATGTTTTAACAAAAAGAGGCTTTTAACCCAGAATCCCTATTTAGGATAGTATCAGCAAAGACTGAAGGGTTGCTGTTAGTCCTGGCCTGTCAGGGGAGGGGTGGGAGGCTTCTTCTGCTGGGAATGAAAAAAAGAGGTTCTGGAGAGCCATTAGCTTGGAAATCCCACCTGGAGCAGGATTATCCAAAAATGAGAGATGTCCATGGCAGGACATGGAATTATCATGTGTGGAAGGAGATTGGAGAATCATACGTTGCCATCCTGCAGTCATCAAAGTGTTGTGATCCCTGAGTTGTCATGGGAGGATCCATTTAGCACAGAATCATTTGAGACTGACAATCATGTCCATCTGATCTTTACTACAAACAGCTGCTGTCCAGGTCACCCTCAGGTGTGGCTGGGCAAACCCTCCTTTTAGTCCTTGTAGCTTTGGATCCGCCTCTGCCAGTGAAGCTGCGAGTTGGTGTATTGTTAGACACAAGTGGGAAATTCTGCTTTTCAGGCACGTGAACTCAAACACGTTCTCATCCAGTCAAACTGGCATCCTTTACAAGGCTTTAGTTATCCCGACAACTTTTTGACTGCAAGTTCAGTCACAGATGTGTAAAAAGAACTTTTTGTTTATGCTTTGGTGACTGACCATTTATTGAAGTTCTTTTAAAAACCACTACATGAGGAAAACTAAATCCTTTTGGAAAGCTGGCCTCTTCCTTTTGGATTACTACTTTGTTCCAAAACAGCATACCATATAGGGCTGAGGGTAGATGATGAACCTAAGGGCAAAAAAATGGTAACTGGAAGAACTTTAAGAAGTGATTCTTTGATTGTCAATAGATGCAGAAACAACACCAAGGTGGGCTACTTCTGTATTGAAAGGAGTTAGCTTGGGGTACAGAGATTACAGTTCAACTCTGTAATCTTTGTTTCATCCATCTCTGTGTCCCAATAAAAATAATGACTGCCACATAGGCAGTCATTCTGAACTCTGAAGCTTATGCTTACAAATTAATGTTGCTTGGAGTTCAGCATTTCTGGGCTTGATGGATATTTCTTGTTATATTTCCAGTCTTGAGCACTGCAGTAAACACTAAAGTTGAAATTTACTAGAGAAGTCATCAGCAATTCCCAAGGTAATTCAGACTTTCTCTGGGTAATAGAAAACAGGGCAAAACAAGTAAATTTTAAACTCTAGACTCTGTTCATTTCTTCTTTATGGGTCTGATCTAATGGCTCTGCAAACAGATGAGGTTGGTTTGCTTTGTGTACCTAGAAAAACATTGGCCTTAATGTGCCCAGGACTATACCAGTGATGGCTCTCTTGCCAAGTCAAAGGATCACTACATTATAAAGCATAAATTCTATCAAATCTTCTTCTGCAATCTCATTCACAGGCAGTGGTGAATGTGCTTTTCAGCACTAATGAAAGAAGAGAGGATAATTCCAGCAGATGGAGTGGAATATTAAAGATACTATACCAAATCACACCTAGAAAGCGGCATCTAATTCAAATTATTCGCACTCACAAAAGACCTGAAAAAATCCCAAAGGTGCAGAAAATGATGATTAGACTAATCAGAGGTCTGAGAGGAAAATTGCATAAAGTTAAAGAAACAATTGTGTAATAAATAGCATGAGGCTACTGAGAACTGGGATCCCCAAAATACCTTCTGATTCAATCATTAGAGTTTCTGATCCTTTAATTCTTACTTCTGTTCCAGCCTACAAAGACAGAGCAGATATGTTTAGTTTAGTCTGCCAGGTGCCTGGTCTTTTTAGAGCAACTCAAGTGAATGACTGAGGAGAGGGAAGCATTATAAGGCATATCTGGTACATGAGGTCAGCCAAAACACATCAAACATGAAATGTTTTAGAAATTTTTAATCTTGGTATGCTCTGATCTTTAATAACTTCTTGGACAATGATTTCCACAGTCTGACAACATGGTCAATGGAAAAGAGCTCTTTGGATATTATTTAGCAGTTTGTTACAGTTAAATAGCTGGAAAGATTCTCTCTGTGTTACAAGGACAGGGGTGAAGCAACTTGAAATTAAACCACCTTCCTATTCAAACCATCTTCCTATTATTATATTCCATACTCTGCTTTCCTCATCTGCCCTCATTCCACTGTTTTACTAGAGCAAAAGTATTGAACAAGCAAACCAGTCTATGGATGAAACCATCTCCAGGCCCACACTGAACAGTTCACTGACCAAAACTGCTGAAATCTTTCTTCTGTGCATGCATTATTACCTCATGTTCTCTCTGTGTTCCATCTGACTGATCCGGTCATCATTGATGATTTCATTGCAAAATGGAAAAATCTTGATTTTGTGAAAAGCGTGTGAAATACAAGACATAGAACATTTTGTAAAACGTTCTGTATTAAGGATAAACACCGTTTCTCATGTATTGAATCATTTAAGCCTCCATCTTTTTTTCAGTGGTCTGCAACTAAAGTATTGAAGGGCCGAAACTTTAATTCTGCTGCCTGACCATCCTGCTGCTAACTCGTGTCTGTATTCATGTCTTCAGCCAGGGCTTCGGAATTTCTAGAAGTGCCTCTTCTAGAAATTCCAGTTAAAAAAGCTTCATTTCTGGTTCAACAACATACTGTTGCATATTTCTTTCCTTTAGATTTAGATAAAAACAAAACACATTGCAAAATGTAACTGAAAATTAAAAATCAGCATGTAATTCAGAACAGCAGGTGTTCCCTGAACACCTACATAACTAATAAGTAAATAAGAATGGCTTTTCTGTACTGTTTGCTTATTTCACGCTTGCTTTAATTGCTTCGATATTTTTAATGTTCCTTCAGAAGTAATAGTTTGTAATTACTCTATGTTACTGAAGCAATTAAGGCAAAGGACTATTGATTTCCAAATCAGACATGCCATATTTGTAGGCTGCTTTGAACTCAAAATGTATCACAGAGGTCTGTCGTTTAAGCTCCTGGATGTCATTTTATTTCTGTTCAGTGCTACACTATCCTGTAGAGTTTTTGCCCCAAGATCAGTTGATTTTCAGATTCTGGAATAGTCAAATGGGTAGTATTTAAATGTTTCAGTACCCTGGGGAAATGCACCAGTCAGTGGCTACTGAAATCACCACTCCTCAAATTCAGTTCTCACCCATTCTTTCATATATTAGTTCTTCATTTTGATCTGCATTCCTTCTTGCAGCAAGGTATCTGATGTGGGAACTGATGCTTTCATGGTTTGCTGTATGCTTGAGGTTTGTTTCATTTAGGACCATCATTTGGTATAAAAGTCCTTCCTTAATTCAGAGGCCCGGAACTGGATATAGAACTCGAGCTGTGGCCTCATCAGTGCAGTGAACAAGGGAACAAACACTTCCCTGATCCTACCGGCCACATAATTTCAGATGGTCAGCAGCAGCTGACCAGCACCCTCAGGTCCTTTTCTGCCGGGCCACTTTCCAGCCACTCTTCCCCCAGCCTGTATGTCTGCATGGGGCTGTTGTGACCCAAGGGCAGGCAGGATTCAGCACTTGGCCTCATTGAACCTCACACCACCAGCCTCATCCCATTGATCCAGCCTGTCCAGAGCCCTCTGCAGAGCCTTCCTGCTCTCCAGCAGATCAGCACTCTCCCCCAACTTAGTGTCATCCACAAATTTGCTAATGGTAGAGTCAACTGCCTCATCCAGACCATGAAAAAAGATGTTAAACATGACTGGGCCCAACACGAATCCCTGTGGAACACCACTGGTGACTGGCCACCAACTGGATGCAGCATCATTCACCTCCACTCTCTGGGCCTGGCCATGCAGGCAGTTTTTAACCCAAAGAAGAGTGCACCTGTCCAAGCCGTGGGCTGCCAGCTTTTCCTGGAGAATGCCATGGGAGACAGTGTCAAAGGCTTTGCTGAAGTCCAGGTAGACAACATCCACAGCCTTCCGCTCATTCACTAGGTGGGTCACCTGGTCATAAAAAGAGTTGGACTTGATGATACTTGTGGGTCCCTTCCAACACAGAACGTTCTGTGAAATAATAATGAAAAAAAAAAAGTAAAGGGAGATCAGGAAGTTGGTCAGGCAGGACTTGCTCTTCCTTAACCCCTGCTGGCTGGGCCTGATCCCCTGGTTGTCATATGCCATGTGATCACACTCAAGATGATCTGCTCCATAACCTTGCTGGGCACCAAGGTCAGGCTGAGAGGTCTGTGGTTCCCTGGGTCCTCCTTCTGGCCTTCCTTGTGGATTGGTGTCACACTGGCCAAACAACCCAGTCATCTGAGACCTCCCCAGTTATCCAGGAATAAAGGTAAATGATGGAGAGTGCTTTAGTGAGCCACAAGTCTTGCACTGTATTGCACCTTAGAGATAATGCTACTAGGTAAGCATTGCTCCATTACTTCTCTTAGATCTCACAACTGAGTCCTTTCAATATAGTCACGTTAGTTTGCTTTTATTCTCAATTATGAGTTAAAGCAGGCACAGTACAGAAAAATGCTACGACTGGTCTCCAGTCTAAAGTAAAGCAGTGAGAGTAAACTATGTGTCAAAATCCCATGGGGATGTATAAATAGTAGATTAAAATGTACAATGTTACATTTAAACCCTAATACTATAGACACCAATCCCACAACAGAATGGTTTATTTTTATTTTTACAGCAATGCCGCTTATTTTTCTGTGTCATGGAAAAATTGAGTTCTGTAGCAAACGGTACATTCACGGGGAATTTGCAAGATCAGAATGAATCTCCCAGAGAGTTATTTGGAAAATATCCATTAGTAACCTTCTCTCTTGCATTTCAGTCACTGCTTAAATATTCTTTTTCTGTTTAATTCCATTATGGATGTTTTCCAAATTCAAAAGACTAGCTATGGGACTTGTATATAATCCTTCTAATCTGAACCGCAGTACACATAATTTTTGATGCCTAGAGACAGTAAAGATGGGAAACCCAAGTAGAAAAAAAAAGAAAAATAAGTCAGTGCAGGTCTGGCAAACATTAACTGAGGCCTTAAACTCAAGAGGAGTCTTGCCTAGTCCTAGTCCCTTGGGCTAAGTGTCACAGCCATCAGGCTAATGTCATAGGTTATTTCCCATCCTTCACTAGTCCTTTTCTGGCCAGCTGACATCACAGTCATGCACTGAAAAGAGATGTGAGGTGTAAGATGTAAGTTCTCCAAGAATAATGCCTTGGTTTTGCAGAAGCTACAGCATCAGCAGCAACATCCCCAAAACAGTAGCAACACCAGGATGCTTCTCTGATTCACTTGTTCCTGATCAGTATGCACAGGAACTTCCCTTCAAAAAACAGCCCTTTTAAAACCTTTACCCAAAACTGCCCTCACCAGGTTTTCTATCCCTGTGTTGCAGGAGGTTGTGTACATTTTCACACTGACCCCTGGGATGCTGTGCACACTCTTACACCTCTTGCACAAGGCACAGAAAATTATATCTCATCCACCATCCACAACGTAAGACGTGCTAAGTGAGGGTGCAACAGAAACAGCTAAGGCGTTATTCACCTCTGATTTTCAGAGGTTCTTTCATAAAGTGATATATTGACTAAAAAGAAAAAAATAGAATCATCTTTATGGCAAAAATACCCACCAAAAATAGCCCACCAAGAAACTGTTCGCTCTCTGGAAAATAATGCCTACTGTTTTCCTATTGCTTTTGACATTAATTCTTCTTAGATTAGATGCTGGAAAGCTCAAGGAAGTTTAACTTATGCTAAGCTTTCCTCGCTCTCAACGCAGTGTGAAACTGTGTGCTCTGCTGCAATACACAGCATGGCACAAGGCCAGGTTTCTGCTCCTCAGAGTTCAGCCCAATGCCTTGCTTCCATCCATCCAAACTAAGCAGTAAAGGACATGCATATGTCTGTCACCTGAAATGCAACCATCATGTGCTTACCAATCCATTTACATTTAATTTTAGAGTTTTATCAGCAAGCCTAAGTTCTCTCTATAGTAGTATTCCTGTCTGTATTAGTGCCTTTGGTGCAAGGAGATTTTTCAGCGGAGTCAGATTTGCTCACCATGTCTGACGGATTTGTTGGTGCAAATGATGCACAAAATTATACAGCATTCATGTGAAAACTTAGGTCTGAACTCACGTACTATTGTATGCATTTTCATGGGGTAGAATGGCCACAGACCCTTGAAGAGCTTTGCTTGTGGTCTCCAAGCACAAGCTTTGCCAGTACAACTATCTGGGTGCATAAGAAGATGTGGAAGGTTATGTCACAGCTTTCTTTTTCCTCTGTGCCATTCAGAGATGGTTTTCTCTTTCACTGCTCAATCTTGTCTTGCCTGAAAGGAGCTGAGTTTTGGATGAAGCTGGCTTGTCATTATCACTATTTTAATGCATGCACCTTTCACAACAGAACTATAAACCTAATTGTGTGGCTGGATTGCAACAAACCTAGTTTCTCAACAGATTCACATGAATGTCACATTTTTCTGAGCTTTTTGGCCCACCCTGGTCTGCAGCAGTTCAACAGCTATCTACTCTTTCCCCCAACCCAAAACAGCTGCAGCATACATGACGCCATTCCATTGCTGAGTAATGAAAAAAGGCATCAAGATCAGAAATGGTATTCAAACTTCTGTTATTCATGTCACCACTGGTGCTGCTGTAAAGAGTGGTTAGCAGCTACCCAGATTTGCTTTCATAGAAGCAGATGCTTTGGTTTCTTTCCTCCTTGCATGAGTATGGAGGCCTCTTTATTCTCTTTCTGGTGTGATCAAGGGCTCTGAATGGGTCTACATAGAGCTGTTATAAGGCACTGAGATAGAGTTATTAGGCTGATAGCCTAGACTGGCTGGCAAACACGAACAAAAACCCATCCCTCTGTAAGGCAGTCAGCTGCCAGTCTTCAAGGGGCTTTCATGGTGTTCTTTCAACTACGTGTAAATTATCCGTTCTGCAAAATGGACTGTTCTCCTGAAGGATTAGGCAGCTTATCATTACCACATAATTTCCTCAAAGAAGAGCTGACTCGCTGTTCCTTTTCATGTCATTAATGAGTTACTTGAGCCAAAAAGCACAGCTTGTAACTGTGATTGCATTAAACAGCTTTGTGAAGATTCCCCTGATCTTCTCAAATAAGAAAATAGACTGGACTCAAAATAAACTTTGACCTGGAAGGACATCTTCAACATCTGCCACAACTGCATTTCAGGCAGATTTCTGTGACATGATATTTATTAGGCACGAGGCATCCAATCATGCCTCTTGATGTCCACAAAAGCCTAGATACTGATTTGTGTTGAAGGGTGAGCTGTGCCTATCATTTTATTTTCAGCATATTGTTGTTTACCTTTCTGAGGTGAGACTACACAGTCTGTTTTGACTGCCAGAGATTAACTCAGAAAAACAAAGATCCACTGGAGCTCTGTGAGAATTATCCCAGGTGAATACTACCAAAATAATGTAGCAGAACTTACTGACACTTGTGAATGAATTATGATTGATTTATACGCTTTTTTTCTGGGAACATATTCATGTAACCACATTTAGTTGTTATGAAGATTTGGAGAAATTTGTAGGTTTGTTGGGTTTAATTTCTCTTAAAGCACAGCTTTGTAGAACCTCCATACTTATCAATATTGTGACATCCTTCTCCATAAAAGACATACGGATACAGGTATTATGGAGAAAAATCCTGGAAGATGGCCTTAGACAATCACTTTCACCTGGAATACCATAGGTTAATTTAAAAGCAAAATGCAATATTTTAACCATAGAATTAGGGAGAAAACTTGAGACATCACTTGCAGCAGATGAAATGTCTAGATATGTATGAAATTTAGCCCTTGCAGGACTCTAGGTTTCAGACACGGCCTAAACTGTGCTGAATTGCCAAACGTTTGTGAAACAACTTTGATGTTATGTTCATTACTCCATCTGATCCACATCCATAGAGTGTTCCTGCAGATTTGGTACAGTAGCCACTTCTCTAACTATTTTAAGCCTTCATCATTTACTTAACCAGAGATGGAACACATAATAATTCTGTTCTTTCATTCTTTATCAAAGCACAAGAATCCAAAGGTGCAGTTTTTCTGGCAGCAGGCTGGGTTGAGCTATTTTTTTAACTAAAAGTCTGATTTTGAAGGGACAGATTACTAAAAATTAGTACAAATGAATGACTATTCCATAGCATGTGTGAGAAAATCCCTTCATGGTTAGGTACTCTTTGGCTGCTGAAAGATCAAAATAGAGTGGCAATGAGAAGTGTCCATGGAGATCAATGTATTCAAACCTACAGGAATAAACATTTGGAATCTGTGATGCAGACAAAGTAAGAACAACAGAGGTTCTTTGGCATTTTAAAGATGATAAAAACTCTTAAAATATTTCTTGTATAAATACAGGTTAACTTTTCTGTTACCACTGAAAACTTTCCTCTAAGCCACCTTGCCGTTTGTCTCTCAAGAATACGCATGGGACAGTGAGATATAGTGTGAGCACTACTCTTGCCTTTTTTCTGAATGCATTTTCATGAAAACAATTTCATATTTGGCCCAGAAACTCATCTGTTGCTGCCATTTGATGCCCTTTCTAGAGCCAGAATCTCTCTAACATCACAGATTCTTTGAGTGGATGAGGATATATTTGGAGTTAAAAGAATGAAAGGTGTTCATAGCAACAACCTTAGGCTTGTATAACCATGTTGTAACAAGAAATTATTTCATATGGTTTATTGACAAAAGGCTGAACTTGAATCTGGAAAGAAAAAGGACTGGTAGAGGTGATATCTTCTGTTAGTCTCATCCATATTTCGAGTTTAATCATCCACATGAAATGGCACTACTTTGTCTTTTTTTTTGTACTTTACAGTCCTCCGTATTTCCCTCTTTTTTTGCCTTCTCTCCCCACAATTACCACAAAATAGGACAAGCCTGTCTCCTCTGAAAAAGACAGAGGTCAAGCCCACCCTCAATGACACAAGAATGTCATCCTTGCAGTTTTACTCAGTTGCATAGAAATCAAGATACTAACCCCAAGCCTCGGTATTTGGACAAACTCTGTCATTCCTACCTGTGGAGTTTCTAAATTCTTTGATATTCAATTTATGTAATTTTAGTGAGGGGAAAAAAAGGACAGGGCCAATCAAGTTCCAAATGGTTCCTATTGTTGCCTTCACTAGATTTTCCAAGGTTCAAAGATCACCTCTCTTGAGCAGCCCTCCGCTGCAGAGAAAAAGCAGTCACAACACACACTTAGACTCTTTGATGGCAGGCTCAAAGTCACACTGCGGGTACACAAGGACACACGGCATCTGAGAGGTTTGCCAGCAATGGCCTATTGAAGATCAAGTCATACTAAAAACATAAGAACCACTTGGGTAGTAAAGGTTTGCAATGTCTCAGAAGGACTTCTTTGGTTTTCTCAGCTCTACAGTACTTGTGATGTTTAGACTTACAATTCCTTTTGTTTATTTATTTTTGTACCTCTTGCTAGACTCAACACAGCAAGAGGAGTTCTTTTATGATTGTCTTGGGGTGATTTTATGATAATACTGTATTCCCCTATCGTCTGCTTTGTGCCCAGAAATGGCTCCCATAGCTTTAAGCTGGGTCCAGGACAGGGGGGGAAGGAAGCCAGGTGAATTCTTCAGTGCAGTTTGTGTTCAAGGACACACACAGTCTCCCTTATTGTTTGGCTCTGCTTGCAGCAGGAGAGAGTTTTTTCCTGCTGCTAGCCAGCTTGTGAGATGAGGCAAGAGGTTTTCCCAGAGCTGCATACCAGCACACCAAAATCCTCCAGTAACTTCTTCTAGAACTGTTTGGCCTGGCTGTGATCTGAGAACCAGATCATCAGACCCCATGGGCCGGCAGGGAGGCTGCTGGGACACTGCGTCCTGGCCTTGGACCTTGGGAGGGGCTGAGGCAGATACAGAAAAGAATTCTGAATCCACCAGCTTTCTCCGCAGCAAGGAGGTTCAATATTTAATAGTTATTCATATTTTCCTGTGGCGCTTTGTTGATAGATCCTTCCAGAGTGTTTCCCCCTAAACTTGTCTCAAACCTAGACAATGATTTTCAAGTTTTTCAGTGTTATGCCCTGGTCTGCTCGGAGGGTTTCGGGGAAGGTTGTTTGATTCACTCTGGGCAGTGCACTGGAGAAACAACAAAATTCTCAGGATGTTCATGGCAAATTTTATTTGCAAACTTCGGAACATTAAGGTAGAATAAGGTACTTGGCGAATTTAAAACATCCAGAAAATGTAAGGCACTTCATAATCTTTAACTTAGCAGACTTAAACTTTGCCAACTTTAACTTATCCAGACACGAGGCACTTACAAAGGTATTGACTGGAATTTTTCAGTCTGGCTTACAATATATTTTGAGAAGTTAAGAGAAGAAAGAGAGAAAAAAAGAAGGAGAAAGAATGAGTGGAAAGATGTCACCACCCTGGCTCAGTGATGAGACCTGATTGTTGCAATTTCCACGTCCACTGGTTGAAGTGATGATCACAGTCTGGATCCATTGGGGGCAGGGGAAGCCCCTGAAACACAGAGTTCAATGGGTTAATGTAAGTTCAGGTTTACAGGAACACCCAGGCACCTCCTCTGGGGGTGTGGGAGTTTTACACCATCCGATGGAACACTGTGGATCATGCGCAGTCCTCTGGTGGAAGGCCCCAAAAGTGAGGCTGGGGGCACTTCGGGGATCTTTGCTGGTCTATGGCACCTTCTAAGACATGACAGCCATCTCTCACATCAGCGTGGTTGAGCCAGTTATGGCCCATCAGAAGGGCCGGATACCTTCATATCCTCACTGTCCCAATCTGCCCTTGGGCGGGGAGTTTCACACCAGATCAGGTTGTGCAAGGGAGGACATTGGCATGATAAAAAGCACTATCCCACTGTCTGCTTCCTATCAGCTTTCTCCCTTATCTGGCTTAAACCCTGGCTTGTTGCTAAACAAAGGTTGATATGTCCATGGTCATCCTCTGGTGCTCACCCCCTCTGCCCCTGGGCTGTTACCCTACACATCATCAGCAGAGCAGCCTCTGCCTTTGCAAAAGGCCAATTGTTTGAAGCATTAATCATTAACATTTCAGTCTCCCACACCCAACTCAGAAGTAAAATTTGAAAAAATGCACAGAATTCTACCCTGTGGACTCAACCCCCCCTCAAATCAAAGACAAGGTGTTCCACTTGAAGTTTCAGAGAATTTCAGTAAATTTACATGTTGATTCTTTAAATAATTTACATGTTGATTCTTGATTTTTAACTCTTTACAATTCTCTTTTTACATAGATCATAGAGCTAACTAACCATTTCCAACACCGAGTTAAATAACATTATTTCTATATAATTCATTGTTAAACTTACATCTAGAAAGTGTCAGCAAAATGCCAGAAGTCCATGAAAGGCTCTGCTGCAGGGAACTGAGGGATGTCATTCACTGTCCACTGAAGCCTCTTGGTTTACAGAGAATTAGGTCTTATTTTTAGCCATCTCAGCAGTCCTTCATATGCTGACATGATTTTCTAGCTTGCGTTTTCAGCATTCTAATATCCCCTGCTAACATCTTTGTACTTGGTAGAAATCTTAACTATTACTTCAGAGGACCAGAACTAAAATGATGCAGGGAATATTTAATCACAGCCTCTTAACTCTTCAAAGACAGAATTTCTGCAGGACTTCAGTGAAACAGAAGTGTCTTGCACACATTTTCACATTCTTGATTTAAATGGATGTTTGTTGCAAGAGTTATGTTCTTTACACTATGATGCTGTGCATGTTTGATATATATTAATTTTCTCTGGTACTCCTGTGCATTCTGGAAAGCAATTTACACCTGTACAACAAAGATGCAAAGCAAAGCAAGCTGTCTAATAAGATATTTTAGGTGGGTTATGTGGCTACATAATATGCTAAACTCAGCAAGTGAAGGGCTTACTGTGTTGCATGAGTAAGAAGGCTGATATCAGATGAACTGAGTGACAGAAAATGCTGTCCAATCTGGCTGATGTGTAAAGCAAATTCCTGATTTCATTGACAGAAAAGCACAAACCATTAAGTAAGAAAGAGAAATAATAAAGCATGATTCTTGCCATGTTACCCCAAAGTGTTTTATTCTCTGTACTCATAAATTTTGACTGAAATTTCACTGTAGATTGAAAGCCTTTAGCCTAGACATGAAATCATACTTACCTGTAGGGAAACAGGGCAAGAATACATAATTCTTTCCCTAGGAGCTTTGACTAAGAACATCTTGGAACAACAGTATGGGCTGTCCAAGCACAACAACCATTTTTTAAATTCAGAGTGTCTCTGAGACCTTTTTCTTGATTTACTGTTTTGCTTGCTATCGAAATCTGTCACTGTTCACTAAACCACAAAACAGAGTATCACCCCATCTATTCGTGCACAAGAGCTTCTAAAAGCATATCAGTCCTAGTACAAGTTTGATTTTTTTTCCTACAAATATCTTCTATTCCCTGCCACATTATGTTTCTGTGAAAAAAGTTTTGTTGGGCTTTTTTAAAATTAATATTGCAAATCTGCTTGCTTTTTCTCTTTTCTTGGGAATAAAATGAAAAAGTAGGAAATTTCTATATTTGCATTACTTTTACAATAATTTGATAACATATTTTTTGTAGAGCAGTGCTTGTAAGTCACCAGGACTTGTTAAAATGTGTGAGAACAGCAAACACTGACATTAATTTGTGAAATTTTGCATTCAACCATCACAACTCACAACTTTCCTTTAAATCTTTGAGATAACCAGAAATAATATTTTATACTTAGTAGGGAAAGGGATGACAGAAAGAATAGAATGATGCTTTAGAAAATGTAATTTGTCCAATTATGTCCAATTTATCCTACTGTTAGCCAACAGAAGTATAAAAAGAGCAGTAAAAGATGTACCTAGATGCTATTGTTGGAATTGCATTTCATTATAGAAATAAGAAAACAATAGACCTGTTTGAAAAGTCTTAGAATGTTTTTTAAGTCATGTCAAAAATGAAAGCGTTGTTGCCGCATATAAAGTAAGAATAATAAAATAATTTGAGATACAAATTTGACAGAATTAGAGAAATTAATTAATATTTTTACAAAACACATTGCATGCCACAGAAGAAAATGTCCTTTACAAAGGTCTTCAAAATGCTGTCCAACGGAGACTTTCTCCAAACTTGCAGCACCTTTTTCTGTCCACAAAAACTGGTATTACAGACCTTTTATCTTTTTCCATACCTTGATTGAACAAACACTCTGTGTACTTCCAGTCCCACTGCTGATTTTCAAGAAGGTGTCTGTGTGTCTGCTCTGGGAGAGGCATGTCCATCCCAGCTTGGACCTGAGCTGGGCAAAGGGCTCCAGTTCCAGTTTTAACCAGGTTTTACTATGTCATTCACAGACGGGTCCTGTAAGTGGCTCTTCAACTTTTTGCTTTCATTCAGCCACTGTCATTAAGAAAATGTTTTCAAAGCTACCAAGGTACCCCAAACAGAACTGCAAGTTACTGTTCACTGAAGTGCCTGCTTCTCAGCTCAGCTGAGGCACTCTCCTCAAAATCTTCACTCACCAGTTCTGTAAGATGATGCTTTTCCACTGCATTAAAACGATGGATCAGCATGTGAGCAATTGTCTGTTGATATAGGAGTGCAGCAGGAACGAAAACTCTGCTATAAATCATACTAAGGAATACACACAAATATTACATGTAGAGAAGACATGTTTTAATCAAGAAAACAGTGCCTATTAAATGAGAACATTTGCTTATGTTTACTTAGCAACCAGGATATTATATACATCGTTTTATTCTGCATCATTCTTCCCTAGACAATCTTCTTTCTCTGTCCCTCTCCTTCCTCCAAAGTAACATATCAACTGTCATTTATCAACTCCTTTGATAACCAACTGAGGCAACTGAGTGGACAGATGATGAACTGAGGCTTCATCTTGATAAAATTCTTAAATGACAGGCATCTATAACACAACTACACATTTAGACATATCTATGTATTTAAATGCAACTGCACTTTAACACTAGGGAAAAAATGATCACTTAGCATGGCTTTCTGAACGACTATATTTGCAAATTGCATGCAATGTGTAATGTAAGCACAAAACCCCCAAACAGCATTGATAGTTATTTGTATTGGAAAAACTGTTTGTTTTAGAAGTATACAGAAAAATGAAATTATACAAAGACTAAGCTACTGTTCTAAACACAATATGTTTTAAGGTAATTTTAAACAGCCTCATGGATTTTGCATTGATTTTTGTATGAACTATGATAACCAGCTTCTGAGGGAAGTGGCAAAACTCACTAAGATGACTTTCAAGTGACTAGGTGAGCTAGTAATGGCTGGATACAAGAAAGTAATTTCCATGGCAGATCTTACTTCATGGCAAGCAAGGTATCTAAGTGACTTTACACCACATTCATTAACGAAACCTATCATTCCATTATCCACAAGTTTCATGCATTGATATTCACACTATGTTCACCTCTTTCCTTTTTTTTTTCTTCTTTTTTTTTTTCTTNGTTTTTCAAGGCATTGAAAAGTCTTCATCTATTTGCAACTTTATCTCAACATATGCTCATGCATTTGGGGTTTGCTGACTTGGGTACAGACCTGTAGCAGAACGAGCCTGAAATAAATTCATTAGCCATTATATACATTCTTTTTCCTTACAGCATTTCTAATGAAATGTCCTGCCTTCTTCATTTATTTATTAAGTCAGTGGATTTCAACTGGCATCTCTGATGTAAGAAGGAAATAGACACTGGGATTCTTTAAAAGTAACTAAGGAAATACAGACTGTTGCCAATCTGCCTGTTCACTCTAGAGGTATGCACATCATCTCCAGAAGGCTGAAAAAAACTTTGAAAACTACTTATCTAAGTTAACAAAATTTTGTTATTGTGAATAAAGTGTCACTGGTTTTCTTTAAGCACGCTTAATGCTCTAGAAAATGAACCATCACATTCTTCACTCAGTGACACTGTGTTAGGTATGTCTCAGTGAGTTCATTACTGAAATTCTGATAACACCTGAAGAAGCTGAATACATTTAAGTGAAGATTGGACTCTGCTGGTCTCAACAGCAAGAGGTTGCTGAACTTTGAACAGATAGGATTTTTGAGGAGATGCAATTAAGAAACCAATTACATGTAATGAATAATAGCACGGGATTAACAACTTAAATGCAAATCATGGCTTTTTATGACTGGCAAAGTTCCTATTCTCCTTCATTTCTGGAAGATGGACTTGGCTTAGACAGAATATGGATACAAGTACTCATTATAATTTTTGATGAATTTGAAAATCATCAGCTGAAGGTCCTCCACTGTCACACTCCAGTATTAATTGGATTCTACTGAAAGCTTCAGAATAGATAATATTAAACTATTTGACAAGTGTTCCTTCTAGGGGACTTCCTATTGCATTTGTCTTAATTATTAATAGAAAAACCCAACAGAAGTAGAATACATCTTTTATTAAGACTAACTGTAAGAAATCCGAGAATTCTTCAGCAGTTTCATATCTTTTCTTCAGAAAAGAAATAATGAGATGAAAATAATTTTTAATTTTTTTTTTTACTTGTCCTCCACCACCAGACTGATTATGACTTTTCCGTGTAATGCAAAGAGGTTTGTAATAAAAAGACAGATGTACATGGGTTTTAGATGAAAAATAAGCTGTACCTAACCCAGTTCTGAGTATAAGCATTCCTGACAGTAACAGTTCAACATATCCCATAAACAGACATCTGCATTTTCTTGCTGTATTTGGAGATAGAAAATAGTTTTAACACAATGGAAAGGACTATGCTCAGGTAACAAAAAACATTTTCCAGCAGCACTGCTCATAAGACTCCAGTGTACTCCTTCATGTTTCAAACTTCAGAGTTTTAACACTACGGAACAGAACTTCGAAGTTACTTTAACCCTTAAGTGCCGTTAGTATTAAGACAGACAATTCAGCTTTCTGCTGTGCAGGTAGAAAATTAGATTCTTAAGAAATTAGATTCTTAAGCTTTTAGAAAGAGTGGTTTAAGTGAAGCAGGAGCAAAAGCCCATGCAGAGCAACCATGAGATAAGAAGAGACAGAACTCATCTAGTATAAAGAAATAGTATTATTTGTGTAATGAAACATTATTATTTGATTCAGCCTCTAGTTCCTCAGAAGGAGCTTTGAAGATTCATATGCTGAAATCCTTTGTAAGTTGTAAACCAAAAGAATCATGGAGAAGCTGCAAGTTTTCCAACTCATATTTTAAACCAGCTAAACATGTTAACCATTCCATTAGAAGCCAAACCTTAGGAAGTCTGAACTAAGCAAATAATATCATAATAGTTGGCTTTCCTTAAAAATATTTTTTATCACCTATTGGAGCTAGTCTTTATTTCAGTTTTTTAGTGAGAGGGGAGTATATGTTTAGAAAAGGTGCCTAGGGTAGTTTGGAAGTCTGCAGAAAAACCTGGTTAGTGTTTTTCTTGATTTAAATTCTTTTCTTGTATAATATTAATTTCTTGAAAAAGTTATTCTAGCTAATGTCTGCCATTTAACAATTTGTGTATCTGTTTCCACAACAAGGAGAGGTCTTGAGACAAGATGCTGAAGAAACAAAGAAAATAGCAAAGTCACCCACTGGATTTTGTAACCATGTATTTTCAGCCTTCTAAGAAGAAACTGCTCATCTTGTGCTTTTCTAGCCTAAGGCAAAAATTCACAGGCCCAGCTGCATAAGGTTAAGCTGCCAATTCTCCTACACAAAAGCAGCTTCATTTTCACCCTTACCTTCCAGCTTTAAAAGGTCGTTTTCTGCTCTCTTCAGCTCAGACTTTTCAGCGTGAATTCACAGTTGATATTACTTAGCATATCCTCATTAATGTGAGGCTAAGCTAAATTTCAGTGCTTAGTAAAGATTGTTAAATATACAATTTAAAGTTAGATTCAGGTCATCAAAATACATCCTAACCTTAAGAAAAACTGGTATTTTCAGTTCTATGCTTTTTATGTACTTGTTTTCAATGTAATGTGTCTTTTGGTCAGATGCAGCTCCTCTCTCAGCAAACATATATTAGTTCAAATGAATAGCAGCTAGTTTGCAAATTGTACATTAATTTCTAGTTTTATAAACCAGTCACTTCATGACTATGTGAGGGGCAAGCACAAGAGAAAAGAAGGATAAGGGTGTACGTTGATTTTACAGTTCTACCATAAATGCTATACTAATACTGATAAAAATTTTCATCCTTTTTCACCAAAAAAAAAATAGTAAAATTCAGATCTGGATCAGCCTGAATATCTGGAATTCACATCTGAACTTAATCCATGCTTCACAAAATGTAGAGAAATCTAACCCAGGGTTACATGTCAAAGGGAATTGCTTGTTGGACCTCCATTAACACGGTTTCATCATGCTAAACTCTTCACATCAGACTGTTCTGCAACTACAGATAGGTTGCTCATGTCAATTTTCAGACATAAATCCCACATCTCAAAAACAGACCTTTTCTGATATAAATAGATTTCAGGTAAAACCTCATTTAGCATCCTGACCCTTTTGTATTGAAGTCACTTAGAGCAACGTTGAAGGTCTTTGGAGACAGGCACTACACATCAGCAGTACAGGGTGTTTGGCCTGTACATTGCTCCCAGAATAGTCATGGTTGTGGGATAAGTTATTAATTTCCTAAGGTCCCTGGGAGTGAAAGTACTTATTTACTTGGATGATTTCTTGATTGCTTCAGAGTTGTAAGTGTATCCAAAGCTGCCTGTTTCTGCCACAGTCCAAGTGTTTAGAATCCTAAAGACTTTATTAAGTATAGAAAAATCTATATGACCCCTTCTTCTAGCTCTGGCCTGCTGGGATTCACAGCGGATGTGTGAATGTTCACTTCTCAGAGAGGGAAGCTATTAGCAGTGCAAGCTGTTCTGCTGCTTCTCTCACCAAGGTGGTTTCTATATTTAGGAGAGTTCGTGGGGTTGCTGGAAGCCCTGCTCCCTTTTGCTTTTATGACCCTACTTGTTTTAACAGCTGAAAGGCAAGAGGAGATCAGTGAGAAGGCAACTCTGCTCTCTTGTCTCAGACATCTTTAGCAGAAGAGAAAGAAATCCATCACTGTCCTGCATGCCCCAGCAATCCTGAGTTGAAGGCTCAGGTGAAAAAATTGCCCCAACTCATGAGAAAGGCGGTGGTTTCCCAGGAGTGATCAGTTTATGCTACCAATAAATAAACATTGAGTAGTATGCATGCTAGTTATATTAACTAAAAGTTTAGCTAACCCCTGTTTAAGCATTGTTCCTTTCCCCCATTTCTGTAATGTGTGAGCTGAGATTTGCTCTACTGAGGGAGGCACCTGCAAATACTGCTGAGTGATAGAGTGTCTGAACATCAAGAAACCAAATACTTCAAACAGCAGGGCTGGGAACATAGCTTTGTGGATTAAAGGCTAATCCCTTCCCGCAGCTGAGGCTAAAACTGGCACTGTGCTCATTTCTCCCTCTATCTTCAGTTCATTGGAAAATTATGATGACATTACTGCTAAGACTGGACATAGTCTAGTGTACAAACAAGTTAATGGGGAGCATAGCCTTTGTAATTACATTTTCCTTATTTCCAAGTATTATTAAACTACATGTTTAAAGCATGCATTAGCTTCTAAATAACAAAAGCTATTCATTTGAGATAAGAAATGAAATTATGAATCTTGCGTAATGGAGAAAGGCAATGTTATGTGTAAGTAACACACAGTGTTCATTTTGATGTACAATAATCATGATATTGAACCCAAATAGAACTCTTACCTGAAACCTTAAGGAAAAATGAANCAATGCAACTCAGAGCTTTATTAGAGGCAGGAGTCACTGCAAGGCTAAACAGACCACAAAGCATATTAACCATGATACCATTGAATGCAACAGGAGAAATTAAAGTTGTTGAAAGTACTGTATGTCTGTATAACTTGCATTTCTGGAAGCCTTATTTTTGGGATGAAGGCAAGAGCATGTAAGAGCAACGAAGGCACAGTGATGCAGGACTGCAGCCTGCTGATGCTGGGTCACTGGAGGGTTTGCTAGCCAGCATGTCTCAGACTGGTGTTTCCTGCTGCCTTATTGCCACTACTGTCAGCTTTATGGCCAGGTTAACTTTAGCTCCAATATGCCCATGTACTTATGGTAACTTATTTCCAAGGTCCAGCCTGTTTATGAGCATTTAGCCTATTGGCACAGCATCCAGCAATTCATCACTGCTCAAAATACAATGCCATATTTTGAGAGCAACCTGATCATCTCCTTGCTTTCAGTACCTGGAAAACCTGAAATCAAAAACTGCGAGATGAACCCCAAGTGGCTTTTATTAAAGAAGATCTTTATTTCTTGGCAGTTTAACAGCTGTGGTAAATGCCTGAATGCACACGCAATGGGTACCTAAAAATGTACCAAGAAATAGAGAATTTCTGACACTCTTATTACACAGTTTCCTGTGAATGCAGAAAGCTTTTCCACATTTCTATACTACTGTATTGCAGTACTGTATTCTGAAGAATGGATAAACTAAAAGTGTCCCATTGGTGCTGGCATTTTTTTTAAGACTGAATGAGTTTACAGGGTGTGAAGTTCTGGTCAATAGCATGCTTGTTGTAGAAAGAAAGAAGCGACTAATTTTCTGGTGATGCTCAACTGTTGTAAAATGGTAGAAATACAATGCATGAGCAATTTAAGCAATTTGAGAAATTAAATGAATTTCCAGAGCAAAAAACCCTCTTTAGGGTCCCACCTGAATATAATGTTTTAGACCATTAAGTGTCAGAGAGGGAGTAAGCTTCATAAACTGGTACAGTAACACTCCTTCAGCAAGTAATGTTCCCCATTCATAGGTAAGGTCATGTAGCATATAAAGGGAGGATCCTGACCTGTTGAACAGAAGCTGGCAATTGAGAAGTTAATCTGGAGAGGGCTCTGTGAACCACAGTGCCTTTTCTTTTGTTCCCATTAATCTGTAGAGCCATACCTGTGACAGATCTATGAGAAGAATTGGGATATGATTCTATTTTTCTAAGTAACACAATATATTGTAATTTTTCTAAACAAATGGAGCTTTTCACTGAGGAGGGCATTTTCCTCTCTCTTTTCTATCATGAGACGTGGTATCATCTGGTGTAATAACCATATGAGGAGAACTGAAACTCATCAATATTTGCCTTTTCCTCCTGCATCACCTCTTCAGGTTTCTTATCTGCACAAAGGTTTCAGTTGTGGAATTGCTGTCTTTTGTTATACTACAGAGTTACAGAATTTTTTTTTAAGACACTGTCTTAACCAAGACTTTTTGATATTTATCTGAACTTTGTGAAGGAGATAGATGCCTGTCTTCCAGAATTGAATTTCTTGTGCACTAATTGCCTTGGACCTCAACAGAAATGTTTTCACACATCAGTCACAATATGAACAACTCAGTTCTTTCAAAGGATACCACTGCCAGCAAACAAAGCCTCCTTTTCTGTCTTTCTTAATTGTCCCAGTTCAAAAGAAACACATTGACAACTAAGTACCAGTGCATGAAGCTGAGTTATGAGATCTGTTTACCATAGAACAAACCACATAAGTGCTTTCTCAGGACTAGGATACTGGTTGGTTGTATTTGGTGTGTACCCAGCAAACTAACAGTGCCTGATCACACTAAAATAAATTAAATTATGCAAATAAATTTGAAAATGGGTATTCTTAGATGGAAGTCTGGTCATATGGTAGTTTAAGGGAAGGATGTGGCACTAGTGTCGTGTGCTGGATGGTCTATAACCCAAATAACCTTCAGATATAAGTATCTTCTTAATTTTAAGCAGTAGTCAGGAGGGTATCTATGTGTATATGTTTGTTGAAATTAGAACAAGAAATAGAGAAATGTAATATTTTTTAGGGATTTGTCTATGGAAAATAGATTGGAAACGAAAGTCATCCTTTATTACCCACTGATTCAGTGCTGGGCAACACCAAGCATGGAATTAGATCCCCATGTGGGACATTCCCAGACACTTCTTTTGAAAGAAGCTGTGAAGACAATTCCAGAGAAGACAGACTCTTGCAGCAGATCCTGAAGCAAGGGATGGGAGACCACCTCCTGCCATTCTTTAGAAGTAGCCCCTCAACCGCTGATGAAGGTGCTGTCTGGCCTGGAGATATGACTTGGTTTTGCTACAGCAAAAAAGAGTCCCAGAAGGAACTTGGATCTGTAGATCAAAATCAGTGGAGAAGAGTGCCAGGCACCTTCTGTGCAAGCAGAGGCAGATGAGTCCAAGTATGTTTTTAAAACATCGGGCATGTGCAGAGAACCTATCTATCATAGCTTCACAAGATGGGTCAGCACTTCAGCAAAAGCTCCCTCTCTCAGCTTTTACTGGCACGCAAATAAGAAAAACTGTAGCAGCTGACAGCAGATGCAAATCCAACGTGTGGACCTTGCCTGAGGATTTTCTTGGGATTGGGCCTGTCAGATGTCATACTTCATCCTTGGAAATCCCTGTTACTATGCTGCTACTGCACAAGCAAAAAATGCACCGACAGCATAGACCCAGGCTTCTCTCCATCTCCCTGACCCTACAATAAGGTTTTTCTTTCACCTCTAATCTGACTGTTCAGGTTCAAGGATCAGCAGGAGGCCAAAACAAGTGTCAAGTGGGCCTCATCACATTTGGGAAACTCTGGCAAGTCCAGTATTATTGATCACTCCAGCATTGCACAACCAGATGAACAAAGAGATATGAAGAAGAGGCAAACTGTTTCTCTGACCCATAGCCAAGCAAATGCACTGGTTAAAAAGGACTTAATAATTCTTTGATGAAAGAATTTTCTATCATAAAGCATTCTTTTAGTGGATGAAACACACACCCTGGGCTCAAGAAGAGCTATCTGTGTACTCCATTAGTCCAGTAGCCATGTAGTGTCATGAAAACAAGGCACTCCAAAGTTTTATGACCTTTTAATTTTGAAAGAATTACTAAACATAAGTTCAGTTCATGAATCTTTTAAAACATTAGTATTGTGGTCATTTTTCTGAAAAATGGGGACACATGAGTTATCTCTCCTTCTATGTATGACTTTTATAAAAATGAAACAAAAGAGTTTTCAATAGTAATTGAGGGGAGACAATGAAGTAAAGTGATCTCTTGGTCTTAGGGCATGGCCCTGTAGGTCGTGTTGCAGTGAATTTTTATGGCTGTGTCAACCTCATAAACCCTATATGAATAGAAATGTATAAAAGAAATGCTGACACCATCTTAACCCTAACAGCAGTAACATGACGGTATAATTTTCTCTGTTATTTAATCTGGTACAGTAACCTGTGCTGCCCTGGGAAATTTTAAATCTCATGGGGAAAGGGGAGTGAAGAGGAAGGGAAGATGTTTTCTCTCGTGTGTATAAAAAGAGCATAGTGAACTGAATTAATGTTCGGAATGATATCACAAGCTCTTTAGAGCATATTAAACCAATAAAATTCACAAGCTAAAATATGTGGCTGTAGTATGCCTTACTCTGTGCCTTCAGTCCCTGCATTTTGTCCAGTTATTTCACTATGCAAACAGCTGCAAACCGAGCTTTTTCACCCTCCCCCTTCTAATTTTTGTTCTTGTCATGTATGTCTTAGATGTCAAGGTCACCCAAGCTAAGTTTTTGCCATGTAGTGTGGGTTTCTGACTGACATAGTGCCTTGTTCTTTCTCTCAAGTTATCGACATGCATCCATAATTCTCTTTATTGTGTGTTTGAAATGCAGGTTTCTCCTCTCCGTGCTGCTGCACAAAGAGCTGGTGCCTCCCAGCAGAGCAGCATCATTGCTGTCCAAATGTTCTGGGGCAGCGCCTCCTGCAGCTACCGTGCCTCAGCCTGGGAGTAGCATATCTTTAACCCCTAAAAAATGGGGTTTTTTGCCTAGGCTTGGACCCTCCTACACCCTTCAGATTTCGAGGCAACCCCTGCCTACCCATGGGCATATGAACCATGGCCATTATGCAGCAGGCTGAGATTTGGACAGCTGAAGGAAGAGCTAAGAGTTTAGGGGTAGACATGGCTTAGATTCCTGCATAAAATGATTAGCAGAGTTTTTGGAGGAGGGGTGAAGGCTTGCCTCCACTCCTTTTTCATGTGCTTGCCTTCCTACAGCATCTATTTAGAATAGCCAGGTCACTTTCTCTTACTATTTCCTCTCTTTCCATGCTTTTCTTTTCCCAGTCTTCCTTTTTGCAGTCTTGGATAGTTACTCGCTTTTGTATACTATGGGCCCATTTATTTCATACTTCTCCTAGTGACTGTCTCCTGCCACACCGTTTTCATTTTTCCTCTTCCACTCTTTAGAGCTCTCCTCTTGAGTGCTTCAAAGACAGACTGTAGGGTCAGATCTACACCTTCCCTCCAGGTGTCTGTATTTTGATTCCATGATCTTCACAGTAAGCCAGTGAGCTGTGTGTTGCACTGTGCAAAGCCAGAAGAGTGGGGAGGAAAATCCAGTGTTTAGTACTTCTGAAGTCCTACCTCGGAGACAATGGTGTATGGAGACAGGATTGCACGTTGCAGACTAGCCTATTTTTTTAGGCTTAGTCTGTCTTTATGTGTGACTTATGTCACACATATGAGACTTATGTGTGACTTGTGGGTGGGAAATGGTTTATTTGCATTCTGGGGATCATCCATGGGCACAAAAGTGTATGGCTATGGCTGGCGTTTGTGTACACTGTATGGCCTGCAAAATTCATCCAACATGTGGAGACTTGTCCTGCATGCAGACGAGTGATTCGTTTCCACAACACATACAGTATCATGGACCTATGATCATCCACAAAGTGGTCACAAAGCTGAAAGTTACCCTTGGGCTTCAGCTGGCCTATGAACTGGTCCTTATTAATGAGGGATCACTGAGGAAAACAGTTTAAAACTCACATAGAGAGTCCCTGCAGAATGCTTATGTGGAGCAGGTAGAATTTAGTTTAAACAATATTGGCATTCTGGTTCAGCAGAGAAGTTCAGGGTTTGGGGTTATCATGATAGTTTTTCCTGCATTGTTCCACAAAGCATAAATCTATTCAGCTTCCTTCTTTCTTTGTTATGACAAAGCCCCAGGCTTTCTTGAGCAAGAGGTCAGTGAGGCTTGGCACTGTTTCTCATTTAATAAGGAAGAATCTCAAGGCTTTCATATTTACTTCCCTAAGGTAAATATCTCCACAATGCCTTCAAGTGAGGGAACTACTCATGGTGGTGGTTGTGCATTGTGCTTTCTTCCCACTAATGGTCCACTTTAAAAAAGAATCATTCCTTTGCAGAAGGAAATCTATGCTGTGCTCACATACAAATAAAGACTTGTTCTTCCCAGCTGTATGCTACTATAATCTGATGCAAAGTGGCAGAATCACACTCAGTCTGTTAGTAACTCTCTCTCTCTCCCTAGCCCCAGCTGGATTAAGGGGGAGGTGGGAGAAGGGGAAGTTTTGCATTTGCCTTGAAATTCTGCAGCATTTACATGAGTGCCAGCCCAGTCAAACTGAGTACCCATCCTCCATGCTGCATTCATAACAACTCTACAACATGAAGTGCCTGACACCAAAGCTACATGTGAAAAGATTCTCAACCACATGACTCCTTCCAGGACACTTCCACTGGTATACTACACTCACTCAGGAGTTCCGTCTTGATCTTTCCACTGCTCTTGAGCACTTACCAAATTTTGTTCTGTAGCTTCAGGGCTTTGAGATGAAAAATACTTTGATATTAGTCAGTAGTCAAATTACTGCAAACTCTCTTTTCAACTAAAAGAACTAGATCAGAAATAAACTGTGCTCCCACACTATAAAAACAAATTACTCTTTTCAATCGCTTAATGAATCCTGGGGTTAATTACTCATTGAAAAAGAGCAGTCCAAGACTTCAAATGTTGTTTATGCTCATGAAAATATTGCATAAACACCTTGCTCTTTAAAACTCAGGTGTCAACTTACAGTTAAAAAATTTTACTGGTGATAAGTAGTATTCCTCCTCATCAAAATGCAGTTGGTGCTTGCAAAGTTTTGGAAGGAAGGTACTTCAATTTATTACTAGAAATAATCTAGGTCAATTGTCTCCCCCAATAGCTGTCTGTCTTCCTTTTCCCTAGCTACCGTTCCTAAGGTACAGAGAAAGCTGGTCTCCTTTCTCAAATGTGTATTTCTGCTTGCTGGCTTCCCAAGTGAGAAAGATAAATGAGATTTATTCACAGTACTGAATTCAGAGGCTCGATCCCTGCCACAAACTGTCGGCTTTTTCTTTTGCAATTCAGGGGTGGGGAGACACCCTATAAGACACAGCCTTGTTTTCATTAAATGCAGAATTAAAGGCATGTATGTTGTTTACCAGTTGCAGGGAATAGGTTGCGTTTGTAAGTAGGAAAACCCAGTGTGATTAAAAGGACAAAAACGGTTTTACAGGGAGTCAATGTACTGAGCTGTATTTCTCCTGAAAATCCCTTCACTACTGATGTGGAATCACACATCTGCAGCAGGAGGTGAGATGGGCAGCGGCTGTTGCAGTGGCTGGTCTCCTCTGGAGCAGGGCAACAGCCAGGGACACGGGGAGGACAACAGAGCCTCAAAAGCAGTGGAGCTGGACACACATAAGGAGATTTATGGGAAAGGTGTGTGTGCTGTCCTGTTATTTATAACTCATCACCAGACGCCTCTGAACCAACTCGCAGACAATAGGTACAACTTCAGAGGGCAAATCAAGTCAGTGTTTTCTTACCTTTGCATGGCCTAGCCCTAGGAGTGGTTAACATTATTTAGGCTTAGACTCAACAGAATTTAGCCATGAACCTTTTTGTGTCTGGTGGATGCTGCACCATGAACAGGATGCGAACAGAGGATCTTTTCACATCACAGTGGCATTTCCACAATTAACCCTCCATACCAATGCATTCATTCATCCTTCTGCTAGGGCTATCTTTTGGCATCCAGCCAGTACACCCCTTGGCATGTTTCCAGGTCAGGAAAACAGAAAACAGCCCCAACAATAAACACAGCATTTTTGTTGTTAATCACAGAGTTGGAGCAAACCGAAATAAATCTATTAGAAGATTAAATCTGTAAATCTATTGGAAGATGGGGATGGGGAGGGTTGGGAATCCTCCTGTCAGCTCTGTTTGTTTGTCAGATGCTTACTCAAGTGGCCAGATTCAAATGCAGAAAATCTCTTAGAATGCTTTATTGTTTTTTCAAGAAGTATGGCAAAACATTATGTAACAGAGACTATCCAGAAAGGGCATATTACAGTTTGCAAAGCCCTACCTTGCACTGGCAATCTCAAAAGAAAACATCTTTTCTCTGCCACCTGCAGAATTAAAAAAAGTAAACCCTTGGAATCTGCTCTTTCAGCATTTTTCTAGCCAACATATTTTTTGCAGCAAAAGAGCACACCATCTTTCATCTCCTGTGACTCAGGTGTTTATTATTTACTGGATTAATGCTTTATTGAGGTGGGTAAAGTATAAGGGCCTTAATTTTTAATTTCTCCCTCTGGCCTTTGATCCTTTGTGGACTGAAAGAGATCTTTCTTGGACATCTTTTCCTTTACTTCCAGAGATCTTACAGTCTTGCAGAGGATGTCTTTCCTCCCACTTGGGCTTTCTGAGCCCCTGAGGTACTGAAGGCCACAGATGACCATTGTACTCTGAAATGGGTATCTTCAAAAAAAGCCAGTATTTTCCTGAAAAAGCACTTTTGCTTCCATACATACATATTATTCACAAATATATTGTCCATTATTGTGCATTATTGTGCAGATGGAAATATGGATATAAACAGGTCCAATCTGGGGTCTCTTGTAACTGGGCTGGGATAAAAGTTTCAGCATTGCCACAAACTCCTATCTGTGGTTCAGAAGGAAAAGCTAGGAGAAAATACCACAGAGGTGTGGCAAGGATTATAAATGCATGGAACTGGGTAGTGATAGTACTTTCTAGTAGCTGGTATGATAAAGTTGAATTGTGAAATATATACTGTTGTGCATCTATAGCAGCTTGTGTCTATAGCAGCTGATGAAGTAGGACTTTAAAATACCTGGTAGGATTAAATCCTAAAGAAATACCACAATTCACTAACCACAGATCCGTTACTCAGCCCTAGCATGCCATTATCTCATATCACATTCTTTCTGATAAAAACTTATGGGCTTAATGCTGTGTATTGTGTTGACCAGACTATTAACACAATGTGGCCAGCCAGGACAGCATTTTCAAGTCGGGGGTGAGGACTGGGAGAAAAAAAGAAAGGAAAGAAACTTGCACTAACCTAGTCCCACTATTGGTGTTAATCTGTAGTCTGGACAAATACCTCTCCATAAACAGACTGGGCAGAAGAAAATGTGTAAGTAAAATCTGTGACAAAGGAAGCTCCAAGCAAAGTAAAAAGCAAGAACAGATAAAACAACATTAGAGGGTAAAGGTGAGAAGGGAATCCAGCATATTTAAGTCATATTGCAAATGAGTTTGGGAATAATTCCAAAGTGGAAGTGTAAACATTGCTTTCTTGTCTGCAGCATGAAAAACACCCTGTTTGTTCATCTGTTGAGGACTAGATGCTGGCATGATAAATTTTGTGCAACTCCTCTGACGTCTTTAAAAAACTTTGACTTCTATTTATTTGCCTAAAATGAAAATCCATTATGAAATTACTGTTGTGCACTTGACATTTAAAACATATTATATCCAATTAATAAATTGGCAACATCTGCTACCCTGCACTAAACTTCCTGTAACTAAAGATGTGCAAGCCCTGGAGATTCAGCATTACGTGAAATAGATTTGTTTAATATAATTGAACATAATTGCTCATGTAATGTTTTAACGTAATATTACTCAGCAGATGTGCAAATAATAGCTAGTTTATTTGCCACCAGCCATATGGCGCTGATGTATTGTAATACTTGGCAAGACAAGTTCATTAGTCTGAGTGAGTGGACCAATGCACTGAAACTGAGGTTCGGTGGTGACATGGGGATGGTGATGTGTGCCTTGAGAAAATACCAATGTCTTAGTCTGGCAAAGAACTTATAATAAGCTTTGTTGCCCTCTGTTGGTGAGAGATCCTGAGCATTACTTTCAAATAGCTGGTAATTCCACGGGAACAGATGTTTAAGATGAGCCTGTTGTGACGCCCAGAACAAGTTTACTGCATAAAAACAACTACAAAGGAACTACAAAGTGAACAGTTGATTGTCTGATGACTTTAGATTATCTCGTGAAATTCGTCAGAAAAGAGACACAAAATCCAGTTTTCATTTATAAAAATTCTGGTCTGAAACATATTTCAAACAAGTTTCTGTTTTAAAGAAACTTCTTCTATTTGGGATTCTGAAGAAAACAGCCATCCTAATCACAAGAGTAATTGCTGAGTAGCTGGATACATTTACTGTGTAAAAGGGTGTAAAAAAGATGGCCAAACACTAACACGACTTTCTTAGTAGTCCAAAAGAAAAAAAAAATACAGCTAATAGTTTCCAACAATTGATCTACCTTCTTCTAATCCTCTTGGGCCAAGCATAAATGAGTTAAAGTATTCCTGCATATTCAGGAACAATAAAATTAGGCCTATGGACTCTCAGCAGAAATTGGGTGTCTTTCTGTATATCTTATAGGTTTAAAGACCCTGAAATGTGACCTCCTAATGGTCTAGTGTTTTAACTCTGACCCTGCAATGCTGAGCAGAATAATTCATTTGCTCTCACTGAGCATGCCTTCCTAAGGAGATTAGACTTCCTTCTTCTGTCCTGTTTTGGGTACATCCTGGACTTAATAGTAACTGACCGAAGGATAAGAAATAAGTATCTGCATTTGTGTGGTGGACTGTCTTAAACATTTCACACCTTAAAAGAGAATATTGGCTGCTGTTAGACTGGGGTTACCCATGGTCTGTGTTTGACCTTTTATATGCCATGGCTGCTAAGCTTCCCATCTGTGGATTTAAAAGTGGTACGTGAAACTGACAATATGGGAATGGGACAGCTGCACTATCATATCCTTACTTTCCTTCTTTCATTTTATCATTCTGCTAAGAATTATTCAAATTTTAAAAACCACACAAACTTTTGGAGCAAGGATGTTTTTTGAACCTTATGTTAACACTGGGTTCAAGTGCTGACCAGATTGCAGCAAATAATTTGTGCATGTGCATTGAATAATTCAGCACTGTAGTCAGAGGACTTCTGTATGCTTTTAAAATTGACTAACACAGCTGAATACCAGAAAGATTCATTGTGGTTATCTAGTTTAATTTATTGACTATCATCAGCCGTGAAATTAGGCCCAGAGATTTTTAGCATCAAAAGGCAAGCTAGACTATAGATTCAAGGTAGGCTAACAATTCTACCTCCTAAATCTTCTCTCATTATTTTAATAGTGAAAAGTAAGGCATTAGCCCAGTGATCTTCTTTCAGCAGTACTTTTTTTAGAATTTTTCTATCATCCAGTTTTCCATAATGGATATGATTTCAGATTAGTCTGGACATTTTAAATCTGGATCTGTATATTTCTCATTGTGGGGGACAGTATTCAGGAACAAGATAGTTGTCTCAAGGATCCTGTTAATAGGATGTTCTCTGGGATCCCAGAGGAGTACTATGTTGATGAAGCGCTCCCTATGGCAGTTCAGACAGAGTGTGCTACTCCCTGAGGCAGAGGTTCATGCAGCTCGTGAATTCCCAGAGAAAATGTTCATGGGTCATGGAGGTTTGGAACTTGATGACCTTTAAGGTCGCTTCCAACCCAAGCCACTTTGATTTTATGGTTTTGTGGCCCTTATGAGGTCATACCTTCATCACAGGTTGTGAGTCAATGTCCTGCAGCTCCAGTGGCACCACATGTCCAAACTCATTCTGCTTTATTTAGACACTGCAAAACCAGAACACTATTGAACATGTGCTAGAATTCTGTAATAGGCTGAAGTGAACTTTTCCTGACTGTTATAAGGTTTAATATGCTCACTTTTGCAAAAACTGGAATTATAGTTGCTCCCTGCAAACTAAAACATAGTGTGACCCTTCATTGTTAGAGCTCTGCTTCCTGGGCAAGATCTCTACTGTATTTCCCAGGCAGATTGTCATGCCTGCAGAATACTGTATCCGTCTTGTTCAAGGAAAAGTCCAGCAACAACATACTGCAACAATCTTCCCTGCTAAAATCTTCTTCATTGCCAGTGCTGTCTTAAATTCTCAGCTTACTGGTATGTGTTTATGGATGCCAAACATTCCCCCTTGCATTCAATGGATCACAGCTATTCTAGGCAGACAGTTTTAATGTGAGACTTCAGTCCTTTGGGGTTTTGTAGGAATTGCTTAATTTATCTTAATGGCTTTAAGTCAAATCATGTATAGAGAAAGTACTTTTATGTATCGGGCCTATCTGACTTGGCTCCTTAGAGAGTTCACAGCAGAAGTGTAGATGCTTCTTTGATTCTCAATTCTTCTGCTCATTTAGACAGACTTGTTTAAGCCTACTTCACAAGTCTCCCTCACTCAGTTTCTCACTTGGCTATCTATTCTAGCAGGAAAATGAGTATTTCTTGTTTAATTTCACCTATCCATAAAATGGTAATGTGCAATCTTGGTCTCACTGCATATGTAGAGGGGATGGGTGTATAGATAAATGCACCTGACCTCTTGCTCATAAGAAAGTGTTACAAACATTTCCTTCCCCACAAAATATTCTGATGTTAATTCAGTATGTTTTGTTTTATCCTGAAAAGTATCAATGCTGAGGGTTTACTGAAGTAATGGTACTCTCTGCATTCCTGGAAGTGCCTGGGGATTCTTGGGATGAAAGGCAAAATATAAATTCAAGATATTATTAGCATTACTTCTGCTAATAATAATAATTCAAACCCAGAAAAATGTTTATGGCTAAGTTATTACAATCCCCTAAACAAATGGGTTTATACAGAAGCAGAACTGCTGACACAAGCCTCCTGTAACAAGACAATGCCAGCAGGCTTTACTATAACTCAAGCAAGAGCCAGTCAAAATGATACAGCCATTGTGTTGATGTGTTGTATATGATTGTGAATATTGGTGCCAACTGTGTTATAAACCACTCCCTGGAAATAATAAACCTGACAGATAATAGAAATGAATCAGCATTTTCTCCTTAATCAGAATGTTTTGTAAGCCTGGCCATACAGTCTCAAGATTCAGTAGGGAATATTTTCAGTTCCCTCCCCCTGAAAAAAACCCAAAAGTTTTTATTAGGTTATGTCCTTGATTTAATAAAGTTAATGGTTGTTTTCTCACACCTTCTGAAGCTCTGCATGAGATAACACTTTAGGAGAGAGTGACAATTACAGACGGAATAGCAGGATGCTTCCTCATAATAGCCCTGCTTGTTGCATGACAGCAATGCTGGAAAGCTGCTCTAGAGCTGAAGCCTCAAGCTGTAAATGCAGCAAGGACTCAAAGCAGACTCACTTTGGTCGATCATTTGGTGGGGGTAGGGAGCAGGGGGTGGCTTTACAGACATACATATCATGCACTCCCTTTGGCTTATGGGAGAAGAAAGTTGATAGAAGTTCAAACCAGATTAAAAGTCCAGCTGAGGAAATGTGTGATCACAGATTGCCTTGTCTTCGCTTTTTCTGCAAGCCTCCTTCTGACTCTGCTTCCTAATGTACCAGTGTAAAGAAAATGTTTGTTTGAATAACATGACGTGCAGCTTCTTCTCTCTTAAATCTTCCACACAAAAAAACCTACTTGCCCATACTTTCCAACTAGAATCTGGATTGATTATTTGTGCCTACACTTCAAATTTTTGCTCCTACAATCTTTTTGTTTAATGAAAGTTATCTTGGTTTGAAAGACAGGTGTCTGCTAAGGAAGGCAGGAGCCTCTCTTGGAATGGAAGATGTAATCTCCTTCCCCCTGAATTCTTATAATTTTGAAATTAAGGGTCTTTCATGCAAAGATATGAGAAATAGGAAGAACAGTTCTTTACTAGTATAGACAAGAAGGCAATAATACAGAAACATTGGCTTAACCTGACAGAGTCAGGATACGACCTGACACCCTGCTGGTCAGGGTGGTGGTAGCAGTCCGATTAAGTGGCGGCTGCAGTCCAGATTAAGTGGCTCTGTTGAAGTGGTGATCCTGTACAAGGATCTGGTTCTCCTCTGAAGGTCCAGTGGTGATTATGTAGCTCTTGTCCTCTGGGAATCCAGTAGGTAAGAGCTGACTGGTGTTCCAAACCTCAGATTATATCCAGGTAGGAATGCTTAGTTCCTCCCCCTGGACAGAGCATCTCACAATGGGGTGATGCAATTTATGAGTCATGAAGTGAGGCCTTGATGGCCCATTAGCAGAAGATATCCCTCTGGAGGAAGTTATCAGGGATGTGTCATGGAAGAGATAAAGAACACTGCCCCACCTGGTTTTAACAGATGTTGATAGAATACATACTTTTGGTTACATCTTACATTGTAATCTAAGACAAAAGTGAAGGTAGAAAAGCTGCCAGATAAGCTGTGTTGTCCTTCCCTTAGTTTACTGTAAATGCAAGTCATTATAGTTTTCCTGTTACCTCAGCAATATGTTGCCTTTCTATTCCTTGCAGAAGCTGGGTATTTGACTTAGAGTGTGGAAGAGAAAAAGGAAAAAAGGTGCCTTTACAAGGTTTATTTTTGTATGGGCAGGCCAAACCGGTGTAAGAGTAGATGAGCTATCCAAGTGTTCACTTGGTGTTTGCCCATTGCAAAATGAAACTCTAAATTGCAGTTCTGTCCTGATTTCCTCTAGAAGGTGATATCCATCTGGAGGATTTGCCTTTCAACATCAAGAGGGTTCATAAAGTTCATATTAAATAAAGTGCTGACTTGCTGTTTAAATTGACTTGATGGTAAGACTTGCTCCATTTTTCAGCTTGTGTTTTTGCTTCAGGGATGCTAATTATTTTTTGAATAAATTCAAAGAGCATCCAATATTTATACAGGTGGCTATTTAAACTTTGTTCATCCTTTAACTACCACTGCATTTTAGCCTGGGGTCCTGAAAAGTAATGGGTAAAGGTTAGCATGGGCTATTCAAAGATGTATAGGGAGAATTCAGGCTCCTTGTGTCACAACTCATTTGGTAAAATTAGTGGAAGTGTTGCTCCAGTAGTCATCCCAAGAGTGTAACAACAAATTTTCAGTTAGCTTGTTAGCATTGCCAAAGCCTGTGATCCACAGCACAGCCACAGAGCACAGCCACAGAACTGCAAAGTCAGTGCATCATTTGATAAAGGACATACCTATTCATAAAACCTCCTGGCACAGACAGTAGTGACATTTAAAGTCAAGAAATTAAGGTGTGCAAATGAAGACCAAGTGAGCTGCTCCAAGTCATAATTAGGGCAAGCTTCTTGGCCTCAGAGCAGCTTAACTGGGACAGCTTCACAACCAAGGTATCCTTTCCCTTTCTTTCACACTTCAGAACATAGAAGAGACTATCTCCTGTCATTAGGTATTGCAGATGTCACTAGGATTGTCCATTCCCCTCTAATACTGGTTCTTGCTACAGATATGACTGCAAATTCAGTACTATTGTAGCTGTGTTCGTGGATCAGCTAGAAAATCCTAATTTCATACCTTTTTATTCTGTATAAAGTCCTGTATCAGGTAGATTTAGATCAGATATTAGGAAGAAATTCTTCACCTTTGGTAAGGATGCTAAGATGCTGGAACATATTGCCCAAAGAATTTGTGAAAACTCCATTCTTGGAAGTGTTCAGGTCCAGGCTGGATGGGGCTCTTAGCAACCTGGTCTAGGGGAAGGTGTCCCTCCTTCCCATGGCAAGGGAGTTGGATCTAGATGACCTTTAAGGTCCTGTCCAACTCAAATCAGTCTATGATTCTGTTTTTCAAGAGTTTATATTTTGCCCTGCCAACTGAGTAGACTTGCTGATCTGATCCTTCTGCTCTCTAACTGGTCCAACCCTGTGCTAAGGGCTAATTTTTCTTTGGTTTGAAGGAGAAGGAGTAAAAGAGGGGAATGCAGGTAGCTGTGGTCAATTAAACTGATTTGTGGTAGAGTGACAGCAAATCTCCTTCTGCACTTCCTGTACATTTGAGGGAGCGTCATTCTATGTTTGAAACAGGACAGACACAGATTAGAAGTTTTTAGAAACAGAAGCCCTTCCTTTATAAATGATCACCTGTATAGCAATCTCCTGTGCTTAAATAGTACAACTTGTAGCCAGTGTGAGATTTATAACATCCTCTAGGCCAAATAGTGACCCGTGAAGGATGCTCTGTCTTGCTTTAATTTGGCATCCAACCAAGCTGTGTCTGCACTGTTACAGAGAAACCTGAAACACCATCTTTATGTGCACACTTGAATGTGTGTGAGCACAAGCTGAGCTAATTGCTAATGCGAAGCATCACTTAAGACTGAAATATCTGTGTCTGTATGATGATACATGAGTGCCTGAAAGATTGTCAGATCCCTAATCAAAAGTCTTTTGCCTTGGGGGCTGCCAGTAACCTCTCTGCAGTATTACTCATTCTGGCAGGTAGTATTCCAGAAGCTCACAAATGCAGGAGGCCATGAAAAATTAGGAGGTGAAGAAACACCTTTCCTACCAAAGAAAGCAGTATCAGGGCTGCCATTGTTCTGGCAAGCTTTGAACAGGCTTTCAGAACAAGAAGGCTAGAGTCTAAGCTGCTAAAAATCAGAAAGAATATCCTTTCCACCATAGCATGATGAAAAGCAATGTTTCTTTATGTAGAGGGAGGTCTCTTTGCTGTCTCAGAAGTAAAATGTGGCTTAACACTGCAGACAGGGTTTAGGAGGAAAAAAAACAAAACAAAAAAAAAGTAAACCCACAGGTTTTATATATATGCCCTTGAAGAACATGTGTTATCATACCATGCTTTTTTGCTGTAACTTAATATACACAAGAGAATTTCCGTGACTGTTGAGCATGCATATTTTCCTAGGGGATGAGTGCAAGGTTATTTAGCACAGGTGTTTCTGTAATTGTACAACACTCCCTATTCATATGCCCACAAGCTTTTATTCCCTTGTGAATGATGCTGTTGTCTAGTATTAGAGGACCAGGTTCTAATAAAAGCTCAAATAATATTGCTTTACAGTGACCTCTTCTGTGAGTCATCTTTCATTTCATGAATGCATGTAACTCACGGAATAGGCGCTTCTACAGTACATATTATTTATTTAAACAAATATGTGTGCACTGTTTTGCCCCAGATTTTGTTTCAGACATTAACATAGTTCACATACCAGGTTGTATGTACTGTGCAGAACATGACCCCAAAAAAAAAAAAAAAAGAAAAACCCCCCACCTCTTATTATTACTGAAATGGTCAGGTTGCTCCCTATGTTTGGCTACCACAACCTACATCTGGCATGTCCCCACTGAAATGCATAACATTGTGCTCCAGGTACTTAAGGAAGCTGTGATTATACTGTTGCCATGCAGATTCCACGCCAGAGGAGCTGCATGCCCTGCTCACTGCATTCAGCACACACATCTGCCACGTCTGCAGATCTGAAACTCGTATGTGTAAACGAGCCAGCCAGGGATAGTCGGTCTGATTCCTGACACCCCTCTGAAACTCTAATATACCTTTCTACATTTTCACTCATACATCTGCTAACTCGCTTGACTACTCTAGCCCAGAGACTGTGGCAAAAGAGAAACAAAAATTATTGCTTTATATTTGGCTTTTACTTTATTTTACAAAACCATGTTTGTAGAGATCATTGTCCTAGAGGCTGTGATTTAAAAAGACAATACGATTTTTTTCCTCTTTAACTTATGCGAACCACATGGAAATTTGTGAAGCATCAACAGCAGCTGGCTTTGTGGAGCATCTCTGATAATCATCCCAAGAAGCTGGAGCTACAGTTACTGAGCTGCCCTGTGTTCTGGTATTTGCTGCTGCTTGGTACCTTTTTTTATAGAATGGTATCATCTATTATTCATTTCAGATTTAAAAATACAGAAATGCAGCAAAGAACTGCCTTTACTGCTCTTCAATTCTTTTGTATTTTTCCCGTGTAACTTGGATTCAGTCTCCCGAGCAAACATCAGGTTCTCTAAAGAAAGATTAGTTCTTCCCTGCTCTGCTACAGAGGGCTCCCCCAATTTTGGATTCAAGCAGCCCTACTTAATTACTAATTAGTGTTCTTTCCATTTCTTCCCATGTCAGTTGTGTCTGATAGTGAAAATGTCTTAGCAAGTTGACTTAGCACCTTTGCTAATTACCCAGTAGTGCTGTGCTTTGATTTATGTTTTTTTCAGAGCTTTTGAAACACATTAGTTTCAGTAACCCTTTCAGACACACTGCTTCTATTATTGATAATTTTTCTGGTTGCAAGAAAAAGGAGTTTGTGGCCTTTGTTTGTGGTATAAAGTGAAGTATATTTTTTACTGTGCTCTGAAGAGTAGCGAGATACCAACTGAGGTTCCATTCTGTAAAAGCAAAGTCGAAGGTGCAAAGCCACACAAAATGGCAGAGATTGACTGTGGAGCGCAAAAAACAGTTCAGAGTGTGACTTGAGAAACCAGAACTGAAGGTGACCTTCCTTTAAGAAAGATTTTGCAGTTTGACTCCCTAGATGTAGTGGGAAGTTTCCTAATCCAGCTGCAGTTGTATGGCAGTAGCATTTTAAAAACATATTGCCTGGGTCTCAGTTCCCCAGGGCTCTCCTGTTGTATAGCTGAGATCTTGCATGTAAAGAGATAAGTCAGGCTTAATGCAGACTGGTTTGCTAATCATGACATTTCCTATTACCCATCTGACTGCAAACACCACTGGGGAAAAAACACACCAGTAACTGTGTTAGTAAACATTGGAATGAACAAAAATCTGAACGCTAACTTAAAAATCTAGATCTGAAAGAGTACAGAAGGGGAATGGGGAAGAACAGGACAGAACAATAGAAATTGTCCATTTCAAAATGCTGCTCTTGCTGTGATTACATTACATCATATGCATATGCCTTTCAAGATGTGAGATGCTGCACTTCTGGGAACCACAAACTTCCAGCTGCTGCCAGAGCTGTGAGTCCTCACTTATATTCTACACCTTTTTTCTTTTTTTTTGAGTCAGCAAGAAGAGCTCAGAGGAGCAGGAAATCTGTAGCTGTGAATATTGATAATAGAGGAGCAACAATAGAAGAAAAGTCTTACACAATTTTTCATTAGTAAAGCAAATCCTGTTCTCCAGACCTTTTCATCTGCACAAGAAGCGGTCACTGCTAAGCCACTTCATTTCTCACTCTTGAAGCCATTGCTGGCCTCCCAGTCCTATCTTTTCACAGGCAGAGGACAAAAGAGGAGAGAACAGCAGGGGCAGATGGGCCCTTTCAGGAGCAGCCTGCTGGCTGCCCTCCCTGCAGGAAGAGCAGGAGTCAGGCAGACACTGAGCAGGGCAAAGCCCCCACGGGGGGCAGAGGGGAGGGATCACAGCTCTGCTCAGAGACCTCTGCCCATCAGTGATGGTGAGTGGCCAGCATGGAGTGGGGCTTAGTGTTGTGCAGCAGCAGCCTCCGAGCTGGATCCTTCTTCTGCACTGAGCTCTGACAGGGCTTTGCACCACACGGGAATGGGCTCCTTCTGATTTCTGATGGCAGATTTTCCTTATAGCTTTGGGTGAAAGGTAGAGCCTTCCTCTGTGCAAAGCACTGCAGAAAAGGAATTACAAAAGGCCATATCACTGCACAGGGTTGAATCAGGGAGGAAGGCAGAAAACTGTGCTTATAATGATATGAAATTTAGTGAAGCAGTTTGAAAGATGAGGAAAGATGGATGAAAAATAGGGAAGCTGGAAGTTGTTGCTGGAACTCAAAGAAAAGAAATCTCTGTTCAGAAACAAAATGATAGTCTGGAAAATGGAAAAAGTTTTAACAGAAGGCTCTGTAATGTCAGGAAAAGTTACATTTGAAAGCAATTTTTCTGAACTGATCAGAACTCTTTGAATTTGCAGAGCTGTCACCTTCAAAAGGGCTCAACGCACTGCAATTAAATGACCTGAAGAATAGAGTAGTACTTAAAGTCAATTGCATTTCTGAAGAGCGATGCTGAAATGAGAAGCCCAGACACTGTCAGCAAGTATAGAATAAAATGGATGAGACCTGAAGAAGCTGTATGACAAGAAGGTGAATTTGTGAAAGTAACTAAAACAGAAAGCCTCATCTAAAAAGGCCTGTGTAAGAAAATACTCTGCCTCCTAATCAGAAAAAGAGTCTTTGGTATGGTTATTAAAATCAAAGAGCTCTTCTGTTAAGAATGCCTTTATCAAAATATCCATCAGAAAAAATGTCCTGTAATGTTTAAGCTCTGGGCAAGTGCTGAAATGGTAAGTATAAAAGTACTTCAAGGGAACAAAGTTGAGTGCTCCTAGATGCAGCATGACAGCCAGGCATGCTTTTCATGCACAGTGGAAAGCTCTCCTGCAGCCTGCAGGACTGTCTTTGATGGCCTCCAAGTACAGTCAGTATAGACAAATACCATGTATGGCTGGCTACCCTGAGTATTTGGATATGAGCATTCTCAACACAGACGCAGTTTCCTCATACTTTGCTTTCTTCTTCAGCCTATAGTTAGGACTCTGTGGTCCCACTGAGTTTTACAAATCAGGCATTCAAAGCAAATCAGTTTCAAAAATGCACAGTGGTCCCAAGAGATCATATCAGGCCATTTATCTGTTGCTGTGAATATCCAATGGTGTCCCTTTTGTAAACTGCTATTTCACTAGAATCACTTCTGATCCATGAGTTTCAGGTGCATGCAGGGTGGGCTGGCTCACCTCTCCTACCGTGTTGCTATTTTTATTTCTTTTTTTTGTTGTTGTTGGTTTTTTTTGGTTTTTTTGGTTTTTTGTGGGGTTTTTTTTGTTTGTTTGTTTTTTGTTTTTTGGGGTTTTTTTTTGCTTTTTTTTTCTTCTCCGGGGATGGACAGAGAAGGGATCACAGTTTATTAGGCCAGAAACTAAGTGGGCAGGAAGAAGTCTCGAGCTGTCTTCAACCTGTCCCTTCTGCTGAGAAAGTGTCATGATGCCCAGCTCTGCTGAACCTGCTGTCCCAGGACTCACTCTAGGGAGCACAGACAGAGTTTTGGGGCTGGGGCATCCCCAAGCAGGTTGTCAGGCAGATCTCCTCACGGCAAGGAGCTCATGTCATGCAGCAGTGTCTGAAGGGGAACGAAGAACCACTGCACCATGGTCTCTGTCTTTTCATTTTGCTAATCTAAAACCACACCCTGTGTTTCCACCACAGAAACTTCACTTTGAAGCTGAGACACTGCAGGGCAGTAAGCTTTGCTAATCAGTCAGTGTACTGTTTGGTTGTGATGAGTGTGAACATGAAGAAACATTTGGGTATTTCTGGCTGGATGCTGTGTGACTGAGAGTTAACAGGGAGAGAGTCCTCTCTGCTTGGGGAAGATGTTTTGGCTTTGTATGTTTATGCAAACTGACAGGAACAGTGCAAGAAAAATCAGAGGTGTTCTTTGGGAACTGTAGCCTCCTAACTGGTTCATGATACCCCTATGTTCAACAGTACTGGGGTTTTTGGTTTTTTTTTTTCAACTCCACAACATATTTCACACACTTTTTTTTACAATTATTGCGCCAAATGCAACTTCTTTATTCTTCCCCAAACATCATCCATTTATTTCCAGTTACTTGGGCAATAAGCAGCATTATACTTCTGGGAAAGTATAATAACTTTTTACCCTTCTGAAACCAAGGAGGTTTGTCCTTGGGACTGTTTGGACAATATCTTGTGATCTCAGTGAATTGGCACAGAGCTGTTTTCCTAGTAGTCTGTATCAGTCAGGTTTATGAAAAATAGCTCTGCAACCACTCCCTCAACTTATAGTTCAGGAAGGAGATGTTCAAGTGGCAGTGCTACTTTCAAGTCTGTCTCATGCTGTTTCTCGTGCTTGCCACAGATAAGTTCAGACATGCACTTAGAAGAATGTTAATGTGAATAAAAACTGGGAGAGTGGATTCCTAAACCTTAGCATTCCCCAAAAACACAAGATATCTGTTTTGGGGTTTTTTGCAGGTTTTGCTGTGTTTGATCATGAAGTTTAGACTTGCAGAAGGGATGTGGAGTGACACCAGCCTGAGGTCAAGCAGTGCAACACCACATTTTGTGTGTGTTTGTTGCTAATTTTTTTAAGAGTCAGGCACTATGATTCCACAAATCTTGTATCTGTTATAAATGAGCTGTCTCCCCTGTCTTCCAGCATCTGCTTCAACACCTTCAGTAACATCAGCTTCCACACCTGCCTCAGTAAGGCACCACCTGCCTAACTGCCTGTCTCATCACTTTAGTCTCCTTTCTGGCATTATTAGCCTTATTATATCTCTGACTTCTAAAGGTGGCCACCTGAGGCTTGCTCTCCTTTCAGACAGTACAAAAAAGCACTTGGAACAGAACCTCTGGGTGCAAGACATCAGGTAAATTCATGTAATTGGTTCGTTGTAGTGGTTAAATAAAAGTGTCTGTGCATGCTAGAAAGCTTTTATGATTGTTTCTGAGTAGAATGGAAGCTTGAGTAGACTGCAAGCCAAGAAGAACATTTTACGGGATGCTTCCACCCTACTTCCACATTTTCATTATTTCTACATGCCAACAGTTCTCAGACCATCCAAAAAGCCAAATGCAATTTCACACATGTAGGTATGTAATAGTGAGATTTGATGTACCTGTGCAGGTGCACTGACTCTAACTCAGGGATGAAAATCAAAACACTCTTGAGGTGCAGGCAGCAGTTCTGTTACATTATGCTAAAGAAGCAAACTTATGGTCCTGACAGATATGTAAGGGCCTCACCCTGCCGTAAATAATCTGGGTTTGTGATTGTCTTGGGGTGACTTTATGATGCTGTATTCCCTATCGCCTGCTCTATGCCAGACATGAATCCTGTGCCTTTCTGTGCCTTTCTGTGCCTTTAAGCTGGGTCCAAGAGAAAGGAGGGGGAAAGCAGAGTGAATTCTTCAGTGCGGTTTGTGCCCAAGGACACACAGACTCCCCCGCGTTCTCACCGCTGCAGAGCCGAGGGAGCACCTTCCTGCTTTTGCCCAGCTCCCGGCTCTTTTTCTCAGGAGAGAGATGGACAGTTAGAATTCTTTGCTTTTTAGCTAGCCTGCTAGCTGAGGCAAGAACTTTTCCTGGGACTGTGGCTTTTTTTTCTTCTTCTGGAACTGTTCAGCAACACCAGAACATCACTGGGAGGCCCTACACCGTGGCCCAGAGGGGCCCACGCCTCACCCCATCTCTGGAGAGAGAGCAGAGACACACCTACAGACAGGACTCTGGATCTACCAGCTTTTCTCCTCAGCAAGAGGTTTCATTATTTAACATTATTCATTCTTTTTCATGCCTGCGTGCACCCTGCTTGTTAAATAAACAGCTTTTTTTTTCACTTTCCTCCAAGAAAATTCTTTCTGAACCTGTGGGGGAGGGGCTGCTGAAACCTGCCTTCTATTAGAGGACATCTATTACGTTTCCTCCTAATTTGTCTCAAACCAAGACAGTGATTTACACCTCCTTTCCTGCTTTTATCTTTCTTTTTCTTTTTTGCATGACTAAGATGAACACATGACTTTGCCTAACTTTTTACTTATTGTCTTAGAGCAAATTTTCTTAGATCAAATGATGCTTTCTCAGTGTAACCATGAAGAAACCTTTCTTATTTTAGCACCCTATTTATCCCTCATAGTGCTGCTGTTGACATCTCCAGGGCAAGAACAGGAGTAACCAAGGAACTGTAAGTCATTGTCTCTCCATAGGTGGTGTTTACATTTTCCTTGTCATGACACCTCTAATCTCTTTCTAAAGAATGGCCCTAAAATTTCCTTGGCCTTTGTAGCTGTTGCTTCTTGATAATAGTTTGCCTATTTTTTTGAAAACTCATTTAATATAGTCTTATTTCATATAAAATTCCCAGTTAATGGTTACTTATATATTTCCATAGTTACTTTTTTTCTTAGATCATATCCAGAAATTTTGTGGGTTTTTCACAAATCAGATATACTCAGTTTTCTCAATTTTATCTGAGAACTTTCCCTTAGTCAATTCCAGGCCAATTCTAGGACATTGTGATCTACCAGAGCACAATACCTGCTTCATATCTAACTTGTTATCCGTGTCCTCTTGTGTTCCTCTGTCCTAAAACACAGTATCACAATATTCCTGAGCAGCCTGACTGAACTCTGAAGATACCCTTGCTTTGAGTAAGAGGCTGTGCTCTAAAGATCTCCACGGGTCCCTTCCAACCAATGTCTGTCATATTACAGGCAGTCAGAGAAAACAGCCTCTAACTGGACAGAACACGTGTCTAAAGTACAAACCGACTTTTGAATAACACAAATGTATTTATGTACTGCTTTCAGAGTCCCTTTGGGTGGGCAAAGGGGGAAGCATTTAAGATATGAAGTCGTGTGGAACTATTTACAGCATAACAACCATAGGCCATTTGCTAAATAAAGAAACAGTCATCATGATTCTTTTTTGTTCTGAAGCAGTGCTGTGACTGTGAGATAGATGAAATACAGTGTTGGGAACTCCTGAAACTAATTGTGGTGTACAATAGCAACACTACATCCTCAGATGTGCCCAGTTTGCTCTTACTTCTGAAAGTAAGAAGGTAGCTAAGAAAATAATGCCTATATACATGTGAACATAATGTTTAGTAGCAATAGCAGAAATTGTGACACTGGGTAATAAAATAAAAGGCACAACTGATAACAAAATGCCATGAAGAACAAAAAGATGTGAAACATCTCTTTATTAGGAAGAGTCCAGTAAGGGGTAGTGCAAACCTCTGAGCAACAAGAAGGTTCATGTTTTAAGAAGATTGCTGGTAAACGTTTGTCTGTTAGAGTTGAACGTGCAGCAATGTGTTTTCTTGATCAAGTGCAACAGCACAGTACGACCGTGTGGAAAGCCAGACCTAAACTTTGGACAAGATGCAGTTTCCCAACCAGAATGAGAGATAGGACAGTTGGTACAAAATGGGTTAGCACGCAGCACTGAACCAAAACTGTAATACCTCATGTTAGTAATGATGAGAGTTTGGGCTCTATCCCATGTGCAATATTTTTCAAACTTTAATTTCAAAGCAGAATTTTTGCTCATTTTCTGTCATCCAGCCCTTTCCAGCTCATCTTGTGCTGCTGGTGTACTATCTGAGGCTTGAAGACAGGTTGAGAGAGCAGGCATTGTTCAGCCTGGAGAAGAGAAGGCTCTGGGGAGGCCTTATTACAGGCGTCCAGTACTTAAAGATGGCTTGGAAAAGAGATGGAGAGTGGCTTTTTACACAGGCAGATAGTGATGGGACAAGGGGGAACCATTTAAAACAAAAAGAGGAAAGATTTAAATTAGATGCTAGGAGGAGCTTCTTTGCTGAGATGGTGAGACACTGGCACAGGTTGCCCAAAGAAGCTGTGGATGCCCCATCCCTAGCAGGGAACTCAAGGCCAGGTTGGATGGGACTTTGAGCAATCAGGTCAAGTGGAAGGTGTCCCTGCCTAGGGAAGCAGGCATAAAGAGATGATCTTTAAGGTCCTTTCCAAGCCAAACTGTTCTGTGATACCATGATACTAAGGAGTTACTCCATGATACCCACTCATGGCATGACAGCTCTCTAAAAACCTTCTAGAATTGGCATAAGCACTAAAATCCTAACAAGTAACTATTTTATTGCCTGTCTGCCTCTGGCCTTTCCTTGAAAATTTTTTATGTCTTGTTTTTCCAGACATGTCTTGTCAGGCACATGAACAGTTAGGATTTGTCCTTAGCTTGTGCTCCCAAATAGATTGTGTTCTTTTATCCATTTTGGAAAGGTCTGTTCAGAAACAGATGTTATCTACAAAGGAAAGAATTGCATCCTCAATTTCACGTGGCATGTCCTAAAACCACTAGTTTCCTGCCTTCTATCAACTGGCAGGTGAGACATGTAAAACCACTGTTGCAGATGAGAGGTTGGTACCTTCAGTGACCTGCCCTAACCTCTTGTTTTACCTTTGGTGCAAGGAGAGCACACCAGAATTTATTTCCATTCTTACGTGCTCCCACTGTTTTTTCTCTGTTCTTTCTGCCCACTCGTGCAAAACCACCGTGCACCATACGGATGTCAGCTGAGTTGTCACTGAACATAACACATCACAGGTTTTATGGGCTGTGCTCCATTTCACACTGGTGAAGAGAACAGAAAACCAGGTTTATTTATACTTACTTGTATAGAGAGCCAAGAGACTCACTTTACAAGCAGGTGGGCTTGCTGGGAGGAA
>VWZT01011772.1:117934-147005 GCA_013397055.1 Pachycephala philippinensis
GGTTACTTTATGAACACAAATATATCACAGTTACAGTGAGTGCTGATGATACAAGTAATTCCTAAGGGCAGGCTCTTTATACAGGGACTAGACTTACATGCAGAACAAGGCAATTCCTATCACAGACAGAAAAATTGGTAGTAATGACAATAATAATGCAATGAAAACAGGCATGTTTGGTAAACTCTCTTGTTCTGTATTTGAGATAAAAGCCAGGTGGTGTCTCCATGTCTGAAGATGTGAGTAGTGGTTTTCCTGTTCCACAAAAGGTTTGTGGGGGTGCTAAGCATGCAACCAATGCCACTATACAAACTATAGAGTTAAAGGAATAGGCAGCCTGCACAAAATTTGAGCCCATCTTTGCAAAAAATTAATGAGGAAAACCTTTCTCCCTTTAAACACCCATGCTGAAATTCTTCCCTCCAGATTCACTTGTCCTTTTAAAATCTCATTTTCCCTACTTTTGCAACTCTATTATTTCAAACTTGAACTCCTTCTGTCCCAGCATCCCATTTCCCTATCTCTAGACAATAGAGTTGCTATGGAGTGTGTTTCTCCTCCAGCCAGAGCCTAACACAGACCTTCCTTGACATGTACCCAAGCAAGTGGGACAGGCCCACAGCAAAGGAAACACATTGTCCCAGGCTTCTGATGGCCTTGGACTGCTTGCTGCTAACTCCATAAGACCAAAAATGTCACAAAACTGCCCCCATTTTCTTATCTCTTCCTAGAGAAGTGACCTACTTGGCTGTGTTGGATATTCAATCACTAAAATTTAAATTGTGTATTAGAGATATTTTTTCCCCTTCCAATATGCTATGTTCAGAGGAGAGATGATTCAGGGTTCTGAATATATAATCTCTGGGGAAATTCTTGAAGGTTTTTATAGCATTTTATTCAACCATTGACTTTTAAAGAGCTGGTTATCCTCAACAGCTTGTTGCTAAAGTCAAATAAGAGGTCACTTGGTCTGTTCTGCCTGGAGGAGGCTGAGGGGAGACCTCACTGCAGTTACAACTTCCTTGTGAGGGGAAGAGGAGGGGCAGGCACTGATCTCTTCTCTGTGGTGACCAGTGACAGGACCCAAGGGAATGGCCTGAAGTTGTGTCAGGGAAGGTTTAGGTTGGCTGTCTGGAAAGATCACCAGAGGGTGGTCAGACACTGGAACAGGCTTCCCAGGGAAGTGGTCACAGCACCAAGCCTGACAGAGTTCAAAAAGCATTTGGACAATGCTCTCAGCTTACATGCTGTGACTCCTGGGGACATCCTGTGCAGGGCCAGGAGCTGGGCTCAGTGATCTGTGTGGGTTCCTTCCAGCTCAGAATAGTCTATGATTCTATGTCAAGTAGCTATGGTGACTTAAAGGAAACTAAAATCTGCAAAGCACAGTGTTTCCAAAGAAACTCCATTTAATAAGGTTTTTATCAAGGCTCTTTCTCTTCACTCCGTTCTAAAGTCTTGCAGAAATATAGGTTGTGTGCTGTCAAAAGGTGTTTCCCAGAGTGAACATTTCACATTTATCTGGGGCTGATGAATAATCTCCCAAAATTGCCTGACTACTTTGCAGCCAAGAATCACATACATGGGCATGTATGCATATGTACATTTGCATGTACTCATGCAAGGCTGCAAGATCGCTGCATGTGCTTGATGTCTTAGCACCTAGCATGTCTGGAGCTTCATAATTTATAAGCTTTGTATAAATTTTCTAACCCCTAAACAATCACTCCAGATCAGTGCAGAGATGGGGTGTTTCGTTCATCTAGATTCTTTAAACACATGTTTATTGCCGTTCATATTGGTAGTGTAAGTTTTAGTTAAGCCTGGACATTTTAGAGCTATTTCATGACAGGGCGTTATACATCAGGAAAATGGAGAAAAGCAGTTACACGGATTTTTGTTGCTCTGTAGGTGCAGGCTCAGGTATTTGTGCTTCGTTGATTCAGTTTCGGGGAAGACGATTTAGCTTTCTACAGTGACCCCTTCTGGTGCGTGCGGGGAGAGCCTCCATGCGGCACAGACTGCCCTGACACTGTCATTTCTAATATAAAATACTTTGCTTATAAAAATTATTACTTTTCAGTCGTCATTTGAGGAGCATAAGTGGAAAAAAAGAGTCTGCCATAAAGGCCTCACTTCCTGCCTGACCTTGTGTTACTAAGACATCTCCGAGCACTCTTGATTTTTTTTTTTTTAAACACGAAATGTCATTTAACCAAGATCAATGCCTCTTAGCAGAGCTGCATTACTTAGAGAACAGGAATCAATGTTCAGTCCGGTGCTAAACATAGAAAAGACTGTAAGTAGGTGTCTCGGGCCATAATACCTGTCAAACAACTAATTTTCTTTCTGAGGGTGAAATACTGGAATTTTCATTCTTGTAAATCCATTCCTCCCTTCTTCTCCTTTGCTTCTTTCTTTCTGAAGAGCCCTAATGCCATTTCAGATTCGCCTTTCAAGACCATTTGACTGTAATGATCGGTGCTGTAGAGCTTTTAGTCTCTACTCTGGCTCTGAAACAGTCTTCATTAATTTATCAGGCAGGGGCCTGTATTTTTAAGCAGAAGGGTTATAATTCCAGTACTGTAATGAAGTGTCAAATACATATAATACACAACATAGTCAGAAATAAAAATATTGAGCAGATTCATACTTGCTGCAGTCTTCATTTTTGCAGACTGCTAGCTCGTCTACTAGGCATGCCCCCATTTCATTTCATTTGATAAGCCTCTAAAATTTGTGCTTTTCTATATGAAAAATTTGTTGTTTCTTCTGGACTGGCACGAGAAATTCTGTCACATTCCTCTGTGAAGTGACAATACTTCCTCATCAGTACAGCTTTGCTTCCTCAGTGCTGTTCTAGCATTTTGTTCCATTTTTTGCTAGTTTGAGTGGGGGTTTTTTGGCAAGGGGTGGAAGGGCTGATCTAATTAGATGTGGTTCCACTGAGAACACTTTATAGCTTGTGATATTGCAGAGCTTCTTTTTAAGTTCTACATGCTGCAATACACTTGTAAAATCATAAAATCTACCAGGAGCTGCAATCAATTTAGTTATTCCCCTGCCCTGAAGCTGAAGCAGCACCACCACAGTCACTACAGCCATGTAGACACCCAACTTGCTCCCACAGACCTGTAAGGAAGAGCCCACCACCCCCAGGACGGTTTCTTCTGGGGCTTGGATAACACCATTAACAATTCCTGATTCTCCTTACTGTTATTTAACACTGCTACCCAGTCAGTTTGCCCTTCATGGATGCAGAAAAGAGGCATCTACCTTTTAAGTGACTTGGGTTCGTGTGTCTCAGATGACTGTAGCTGCCTCATAATCATCACTGCATCTCAGGCTTGATCTCTGGGAATCACAGCACCCCTGGTTGGGAGACAGAGAGCCAGCCAGTAAAGCACATGTAGGACACATGAGCAACCCAGTAGAGGGATGGCTGCAATCGCTACCTCCTGTCAGCTGACGCGAGTTGGTTGTTACAGAAAGAGCTGCGAAAGTCTTTCCCTAGAAAGAGTCATCCTTCATTTCACATGAAGGATGAATGCTTGTCACCCTCCTTGAACTCTGCTTCTTTCATATGTTGGTCTCTGTCTCTCCTAACTTGTATATTTCCCCACTTGCTTCTTTTCCCCATTTCCTGTTGTGAATGTCAGACTCTCTCTCTGAGGTCTACAAGGCTGCTCTTTGCTGACAGCTATGAGCAAAGGCTAGAAGCCCAGACAAGTGATTTCAGTGGGAGCTGAAAGGTATTGCAGCTTTTTGGGAGGCCAGGATAGGCCAGGAAGCAATGAGCAGCCTTGTAGACCTCAGACCTCTCACCTCACAAGCCAGGTGAGACAGACTTTTCAACTGAGGCAGGGGAGAAAGATGCTAATGGAGAGCACTGCATAAGGCCTGTAAGAGAATGTGTTGCCATGGCTGAGACTAAGATGGGACAGGAGAACTGGGAGAGCTATGACTGGGCCAGAAAAACCTGAAATGATGCTCCTTGAGACAAGTGATGGGACTAGATGGGACAGAAGGGAAAGGCAGAGCTGTTGATACTCCTCACTGAAACCCCATCAGACTGGCTTGCTGTAAACTCTTGTAAACTGGCTGTTCATGGCTTACTGATTACATTCATGGTAGAAAAGAGAGTATGAAGATGGGGATTACTTGTTTCTCAGCTACTGCAGGATTAGGTTCTACTCAGACTCTTTCAGGATCTAATTCCTCTTCTGGGAAAGAGGAAGAGCAGCATCTCCTGAGGATCCTGTTAAAAACATTCAGTTGCCTCCAAAGACTGTTACATGGCTTACTCATGCATGACAGACTCTCACAGCCTCTTTGCCATCCACTGAAGTTTATTTCATGACAAAAACCATGTGGGATGGATGGTCTTTACCATATTTAATACTGGTAAATCCTCTGATGTGTATTCTTTTTAATATCATTAGGACACATAACTCTACCACAATTCTTCCAAATGGTGAAGTATGCTGAGGTTTGGAAAGGATGGCAATGGTCCTTGTGGCATTATTGATGACATTTATAGTACCTCCAGAGCACCAAGAACTCTGTTTCTTGGTTTTAAGGTCCACTGGCTTCTAGGGTTCAGATCTCATTATTTTTCATTGCTTTCTTTCAAAAGGGCAGTAGAACAATTTCTTAAAAAATAAATAAATCAATAAGGCAAAATAACATTTTTAATACAATCAAAAAATACAAAATAAAAATGACTTGTAATATTTTTCCTGGGTTTTACTGCTAGCTGTATGAAGATTTCCTTGTTCTACTTGCTTATCAAAGTCACTGCATTAGACTACAGAGCATAAAAATTTTTAATGGAAAACCTCTAGAGAACTATCACTGCCAGTGCATTTTTGTACTGCAATATACTCAAAAGAAAAAATATAAAAATGGATGAACCCATACACAAAAATTTGGATCCAGGGTTAGCTTTCCAAATCTTTTTCTTCAGGTTCTCTGACAGTGCATAATTTTTAATCAAAGACACACAAAAATTAAAAAGCAAACAGCATTAATACTGTACAGATTCTTTTTTCACTCTCACATTTCAGTGCCCCTGATTCTGCAGTAAGACACAGGTACCCAGATGACTACAACATCTGGCAGGTCAAGGTGATCTGCAAATATGAAAAAAATGCTTCTTAAAAGTACAGACTACAAAACTTCCAGTGCCCAGTTCCACAAACTCCGAACTACATAAGGGCTGAAACACAGGTGACATGATAAAAATGCATTTCACCGCACCCTGACCCTGGTACAAAGTAAGCACTTATGCAGTGACTAGGTGCAGAGGTGTTTCCACTTACAAGAACCCTTCCAAAGGAGCCTCATGTTTAAGACATTACAAGTTAAGATATTTTCTTCCCTTTTCTGAGTTTTTGCTTTGTTATCTGATGTATTATAGTTCTTGCTCTTTGATTCCTTTTTCTGCATTAGTCTGCATCAGAACACAGTGAACCTGTCAAGAGTCTTTCTAGTTGACTGACCAGTCAATGGCAGCCAGCAATTTCACAAATGAATCTGTTTAATCAAGGTACCTAAGGTGAAGAAGGTACTTACAGCTTTGCAGGAGAGGGAGACTGACTTGTCACAGCTGTATTATTCTTAAATTGATAAGAGCAGAGTAACTTGGGTCAAGGAGGAAAACCATTGAACAATAAGTCACTGAAGTGCTTTGCTGAATCAGGTTTTAAGTGTGTACTCAGACACAGTGGAAATTGTCCATCAACTGAAGTTTGGGCAGAATGGAAAACTTGTCAAAGTTTGTCACAGTCTTAACTGATATCCTGAAGGGCCATTTGCTGATTCGGTGCTTAAGAGCTGGGCTGCAAGCTGCCATGCTCCCTACACTCCCACATAAATATTCTTTATCCATGCTTAAAGCATTTGGGGTCAGTTTTTTTCCCTCAACAAAAGGTGTCTGGCAACATTACTAATATTTTTCCTCCCTTAATAATACAGTTGTCGGTGTTGTTGCAAAATTGCATGTTTCTTTCCTATGACCTGTATGTAGTCAGTCTTCTGAACATTCTGAAGACAGAAAAGCCCTCTCTCCCCACACCTGCCCGGCATTAGTGCTCCAGAGTGCACACAGATGTGGGTCCCCGAGGCATTGCATCCGCACCCCGACACTGCTCCACCGAGCCTCATCAGCTCCACTCCCATCACCTTGTGCAGCCTGGCAGGGATCACAGTACAAACTGATAGCAGAATAGCCATTCCATAGAGATGATTTCAGATTTATCTGGATGCATATGTAAGATTGAACCCACCTGCCTCCCTGTATAAAACCAAGAAATCTTGGATAGAACTATGCCAAAACTTGTAAAGAGAAACCATGCTGCTCTTTGATAAATACTGTCTGTCACATGGGGCCCTTCAGAGGAGGGTTCCTTCCAAAAGCTCTGAAAGAGTGTTATCAAATCCATTATTTCAGAAGCCATAGCTTTCTTGCACTATTTGTCCATGCATTTTCATCTTCATAGCTCTCTCTTGCACTTTTATAACTTGTACTAACACCTTCTAAGCCTGGTGATGGAGAACCAACTTTATGCCACAGAAATAATAAACCCAGCTTGTCTCAACTGACAAAAAAATGGCTTCAAAAAAAGGATGTGATTTGCTCTGAATGTAACACAGAAAACAGTAGGGAAGGATAAGGACTATTTAACTAATGGATGATAATGCAAATTACTGTGACAGTCTGTTTGTAGACTTATGGAAAATCATCCTGATAGATCCTCGTAATTCCTTCCTTTTGGAAGGATTTCTTTGTCAGCATGGTGTAACAAATCATCCCCCCTCCTTTTATTTCTTTTTCTCAAACGGAAAATTTCAGTACTCTATGCAGTTTTGTAGCAGGTGGCCAATGCAGCAAATGAACAACTGCAGAATTAAGAGAATGATTAATCCAAGTCATTCTGCAAATCAGATGTGTAGATCTTTTTAACCCACGAAATTTTGCAACACACTTATGTCACCAGTGCTTATTATCCCACTGCTGTTGTGCCCCTGGGAAGCCATACTGCCCTTGTGCTTCATACCAAAATCTTAGCATGATGGAGAGCTACAGGCCAGGCAGCCCAGAGGGAAATAAACTCCAGAATAACTCACAGGTAGAAGACAACAGCTGTTTATGATGGCTCTCATTGCACCCCTGCAGTATAGGATGGAGCTTGGTTTGCAGAGAGACTGAATCAAGCTGGGTGCTGTCCGCAGTGGCCCTGAAGGTCCACCTTTCCCTGGTGAAGGTTGTTCATTTGTCATTCTGCCAGCTCAGTTCCCCTTTTTCATGTGATATTCCAGGATGGGGATCACATTCGTCCCCCAAACTTTACAGTATTTAGAAAATACTGTGTTACTCATATAACTGCCCATTAATCACCATCACTGTCAAACAATCAAAAATTTCAGAGTACTTTTTAAATCAGTCAATCACAGCAGGATTGAAGACAGAAAGTGCTTCATTTACATCTGAACTGAGCAGCCACCCTCACATAAATGGTGCCATACACAGGAACTCCAGTTCTGGCTGATATCTGATGCCCTCCTTTGGGCCACAGGGTGGCTTGGCCAGGACCACGCTGGAGCAGAGCCAAGGGCAGAGCAGTTCCTAGACCTCTGCAGGGCACTATGGCATATTCAGTGCTTTCTGTGGCCGTGGTAAGGGTGGCTCCTCGGTTTATCACCCAGGATGTTACACAACAAAAGCCAACATTAAGAACACAACCATAGACCTACCTACACGTCTACAATATGTGTCTCAGAAGAGAGAAATGGCACCCTCCTGTTAAGCAAGAATAGTAAGTGCTGAAAAAATAAACCACTTCACTGCTAACTCAGAACAGTCCTTTAGACAAATAAAATCTACCTTCTCCATTAATGTCTAATTGTTGTACAAGAATTTGTCTTCTTTTTGCATTGTTTCTCTGCAAAAGTCTCCTGTCCTTACTTGTTTGCTGATTTTTGCTACAGATGATATACTAATACCTAATTTACATATAGATTAAATACTACCTTGAAGCTTATTTACCCCTTGATGAGGAAAAGCAGCAAAACACCATATGGATATATAGGTTCTATTAAGACTGTTAGGGGATTCAGTTTTGCTTGGTCAGTATCACAAACTGGACTTTGGAAAAGTGATGTTTTCACATCTGTTCAGGTACAAAGCACTATTTCAGATACCAGCCAACAGTTGTTAGCACATTAGGGTCTAAAAACTATGAGGCTTGCTGTGGTTATCAAAAATAACTCAGTTTGTTCTTAATTAATGCCTCATTAGCTTCAGCATGTGTTATGAAACTTTTCTCTCCCTCTCCCAATCTCAGACATTGTTAGCCCAATGTGCTTTCAGATCTGGCAGCATCAAAACAGCCCACCCTGCCTCCCTCCTTCTCTTCCTCAGCTGTGCCTCTCAACATTAAATTAAAAAAAAAATTCCTTTCCATTAGTTTCCTAAGGAAATTATTAAACTTTTATGTATTGATTTACAAATATCTTCATATCTTCTGCCATACATTAAGCTTCATTCTTACAGAAAATTATATATCTTTTATCAACTCTGACTGTTTGTTTTCAGCTTAACCAGAATAATAAAGGGAACAATTGCTGAGAATGAAAGCAGAATATATAGTGTTCCTAAGCCTACTAATTTTCTTTATGCTCCACGTATTATTGGAACTTTGTAATCAGCTGAAATACGTCTTCACTGATGTCTTTTTCTGTCTTTCCTTAGAAGAGGATGATGTATATTTTCCCTTTCTGAAGAATGTTGCAGGCAGATCATGAACTGCCTTCGAAAATGCATTTCAGGTTGTCAGTGTACTGTCATACACAGCTCTGATGGGAAGGTGAGCTTGAGACCCTGACTGGGGCACGTGGCAGCAACCTACGCCTGACAAGGGCCAGCCCTGTCATCTCCAAGCACCAGCACCCTCATCATTTGCTGGCTGATATTAGTGACATCAAGAGGTTGTGCTCAGCTTTAGTACAGAGGTGAAGTGCATGCTGGTGGACCTCTAGCTAGCCATTATCATTCCTCTGTAAGTTTAGGTCTAGACTGCAATTGTTACTGAAAGCAGGGTACTCGTACCTTCACAAAGAACAAGAGCTCAGGCTGACGACATTTGTATGTCTGGTTGCACAGAACTGTAGCCATGGCTGAGCACCCACCGTTCAACAATCCAATACTCATATTTTAAAGTAAGGGATACCTCCTTCACAGCTAGATCAGGTATAGAACATTGTGTTAAAAAAATTGGATGAGAAAATACATTCCATCAACTAAAGTGGTTCTTTTTGTTGGTTTTTTTTTGTTTGTGTTTTTTTTTTTTTGTTTTAAAGAGGGGATATAACCTAAAACTTCATGAAAAAACAGCTTTAATGATTTGTACATGTTCCTTGACAGGAATGTCTTTAAAAAGGTTTGTGTAATCAGTTCCTCCAGCATGTGCAAAATCATAGGTTTAGAGCACCCTTAAACCCCAAGGCGTTGACTGAGCCTGTAAGCTTGAACTACTCACTTGGAGTAGTTCACCTCCAACAGCATCATTTGAAACCACTGGGATAAATCAAACAAGGAGAAAGAGGACATAAAAAGGCACATCAGCATCGTAAAATGACTCTGTAGAGGGTTCTCCACCCTCTACAGTGCTCCCAGAATGGCAGCACTTAGAGCTCACTTGGTACTAATGGGATGACTGAAGGAGGATCATTTTTCTGGGAAACAGGAGTAAGGAATGTAGTCACATCCCTTCCGAGCTCTGAAGACACAGGTAGGGGACGCAGCTTTCACTGATATTCTCTCCCCCACACCTCAATCAGCAATAATCTCCTTTCCTGGCTTGTTTTGTGCCCCATCACAGCCTACCTAGGCCTATGAAAGATGCTCCCCTGCTTGCTGCCATGAAACAAGAAGCATCACAGCAGAGAGGACAGGAGGACATTAAACAGCTTTAGTTTTTTTAAAAAATTGCAGTTGTTTGTTTGTTGTTAAGTGATAAGAGTTGATCAATAGTTAACTCACATAAGCACGAGTTAGCTATTAAGAGTCAGCAAATGTTAATCACAAGCTTAAGAAGCAGGATGTGCTTTGTCAAGATAAGAGAAACAGAACTTGTTGAAACCAGCACAGAAACCACTGAATCAGCCAACGAAGGACTGCGCGTCCTTCAGAAAGAAAGGTGAAAAGTGCACTGTGAGGAAGACCGGTGGCCTTCATCAGAAAGATCCTCAATGAAGACGCAAAGCCTTCCTCATTGCAACCGCCAGGGTATGCAGCGCTGCTAATGATATCAATGACTCCCGAGAAGTAATTTGTATAACCACTCCTATCCCAAGGAATGTGATGAATATCCATTAATTGTAACCGTATACTGTGCTGAGTAAGAGTGCTGGCTGAGTGTGTTAGGAAGAGCGATCCCCCACAAACCCAGCGCTGAATAAAGCAAATACCCACTTCTCTGACTCTGTCTCTGAAGTGTCTCTAGGCTCAGTTTGGAGTGATTCATAAGGTCCACAAACATTGCTGAGAAAAGGCAAGTATCTAATGCAGAACACAGGGTGCACAGAAGGGCACGGTTGGCTATACCATATTTTTCTTTCTTCACTGTAAAACGGAGGGTATAATAAAAAAATTGTACCTTGCCTCTTCAACACAGCATCAAATCCTCAAGTTGTGTCTGGTTTCATTACCAGTTTCATTAAAAAATTACTGGTTTCACTAAAATCTTTCCACTGAATATCTTTTAAAAAAATAAATATAACCCTTTCACTGCTATCCTTTCTTTATTCTGTTCAATTTGACACACATACATGACATAATTTTTTAACACCATTCACCGTGGCTCCGTTGTGAGAGTAGTAAGGGAAACCTTCACTGTAGAAATAGCCATTTTTTGCTGCAGAGGTTTTTTTCTTAGTTGTCTGATATCTTTGATTTCAAAAGAAAGGCCACCAGCTTTTTTTTGAAATGGTTGCTGCCGTTTATGGCTAGGCACATACACACCCAATCCAAGAAAAAAGTCAGTTGGGTCAGCAAGCAAATAACTGAGGGAGCTACTAACTCAGCCTGTATGTGCAAGCAGTTAAGGAATAGGGATTGTAAATAAGGAAGCTGTGATTTCACTAGAACTGCTGCTCAGAAGGGATAAAGGAAGCACTCCGATGCTGATCACTTAGAGACAGACAGACTGGCTGACCTGGGTGGCTATAGATGGAGTGAGGTAATTCCCTGGGCAATGACATGTAACTCTCCAGCCACCACCCTTGCTGCTTAAAATCCTCTGCTTTCCACATAGGATATTACTACCCGCTTCATCCTGAAGTCTCCAGCTTACTGTATCGTGACAATGTTTCACTGCTGATGTAGCATATTTTATAGATTAGACAATACTGTGATTTTTTGATAGTAGTGTCTCTGTAGCCTTTCCTTAAATGGGTAACATTATTTTTTCTCCTGAGTAAATTAGGTGTTAGTTTGTGACACAAAAACTCAGCTTTTTAAAAGTTATGGCCTAGAATCACTGTTTTATTTCACCTGCAACTACTAGGGTATTTTCCTAAATACCTTTTTTCCCATTGAGTGAGAGGACAAGAGTTACTGCAACAGCTGCAAAAGCCTCTAAACGGATGACTTTTGGTGTAATTTGGGTACTGATCTACTGCTGTCTTGGAAAATGTCTCCCTTAATGACATGCTTTGGCATCTGTTTTAATTTTAGTTGTGCTGACATAGCAGAGAGGATTTTGTTTCCCTTCATTTTTGTTTTCTCTAGGGAGTTTCCACAGAATATATATAACACTCATAACCTTCTCTTACAACACCTGTGAGATGGATAACACTAGCAGCTCCTGTATTCTTTCTATACCTCTAGTCAGATCTATTAAGAAGACCTTTGTTTAGTCTTTGAGAAAGCAAAATATTTCTTTTTTTACTGCCATCCTGAGAAACTGGTTATTTCTCTGCACCATACTGTGCTACTGCCTTCAGTCACATCACTCTGGAAAGCATCCATGTGTTTTTCCTCTATTATATTATGGTAAAAGAAGATTAAAGTTATGTATTCCATTTAAGGCAATGTTTTGTTTCACATGTTGCTAATCCAGAGCATTTATGCCCAATTAGATACTCAGGAGGTCTTACCACTTAAAGTTCTTTCAACTGTCTTCAGAAGAGTAATGTTCATTTTTTAGAACTAGCTAAAATTAAAACCTAAGTAATTGCAAGTCATATGAGCTGTGAATCACAATCTCCATGACTGGAAGTTTCCAGATGTACAGGTGCTGAGTTCTCCTTCAGAGCTTTCTGAAGGGAAAGGATGTGCATTTTCTAGCTATATAGGGGTCTGCATTAAAAAGAGAGTGCAGTATAGGAATGGTACCGAATAGCACTGGTATTCAGTGCCATGCCTTTGGTATAAATACACAGAAATAAATAAGCCGTGCATCCAGATCTTGCCTGAATTAGGCACACAACCAGTGCAACTACATAATGATAGTGTGACCTCAGATGGTCTTTTGTCCACATAAAACAATATCCAAGGATGACTGAATTGCATTAAATCTAATACCTTTTGAAAAATACAAAATTTCATCCACACCTTGGGTTTTTTTGTCTTTTCATTCTCTTAACTGTTTGGGGAATTATTGATCTGATCTTGGATGATACATACCTAGCACTGATTTACGTGTATGTGTTGCTTTTGCATCCTCTTTCAGATGTCTGTCTTCCTTAGATATTTCAGTCATACCAAGGGGTTGAGCATATGAGAACTGTGCCATATTTTTAGCTGGCCTCCCCACTTTGCTTCAACAAATCGCAATGTGAACAAAACCAGGATCTGGCCTCAAGGCAGGCAAGGACCACCCCTCAATTCCAGAGTACCTTTTCGGGAGCATTGCTTTTAAAGCCTCTTTTCTCCTGTATGGTCTGACAAGCATGAATTTAAAGAAGCTTTCCTTATGACAAAATCGGTGGGCATGTTGTATCACTCCTGTTGCAGAGAAAGATTAAGCTTGCTGTAGCCAAAGCAGAGGTTTGTGACACCTAGAAACTGAGTGCGCACTATTTAGGGTATAACTAACCTTAAGTTGCCTTGAACCCAATATAAATGTAATTGAAAGTGTAACCAATAGAAGCTCATAAGTATTTTGTGCCACTGTGATAGCCCAGACATACACAAAACATACATATTTTATGTATGTATCTGAGTAATGTGACCGCCAGCAGGGGAAACAACTACGCATACAGCAACACACAGGAAGCATCCAATCAAGAAAAAATTGATAAATACAAAGACAGATACAAAAGAGATAGATACAAAAGGCTGCAGGGGGCAGGACATCTTGATACATACAAATGAAGAAGGACTGACCAGAACCAAGGTAAACAGTAAAAGAAGTAGATGAGATCCCTCTTTCAGGAGGCACGCAAAGAGCATATTAACATCAGGCAGCAAGAGAAAGGACAGCAAAGGAAGAGGACAAGCCCACATTATGACCAGACTTCCCTTATGGAAGAGCTATCTAGCCTTATTGCCTCCACCTCCATAACCAAGACCTCCAAGGACTTAGCCATCAGACTTCACGGCATTAGTGTCACGGCACCACATACACAGCAGCAATCTGAGTGATGCTAAGGACAAATAGTTTTGCATACATAGTGAAGATGATTAATATTGTTTAAGTATTTACCATTAGCACAAAATGAGTTGTTAATGAATGTATTTAATAAAGGCTTTTGAGTTTAAAATTGGCCTGTTTTATCAGTCTGCTAAAAACTCCAATCATAATGATCTCTAATTCCCTACATATAAACACATATTTAGTTGCAAGATTACGCTCTTTTTAGCTTTAATGACCACAAAGTAAGAAATACGAAAATTATCTTTTCTGCGTGCTAGGGTACTCAAATTAAATTTAACTCATCATTGCTGTGAGGGTAGTGTGCCTGAATCCTATCAGGACATATGCCTATTACTCAGTGAAAATTGTTAAGCAGAGGTAATTCACATAGCAATGCAAGCATTTTAATGACCAGAAAGTGGAAAGCTGACCAAGGCTCATGCTATTACCACTGCAGTAACCAAACATACATATTTTCCAGTGTAATCTGACTGCTGAAATGTTGTTTGCAGGACATGTCCTTCTCTGGTGTAAGTGGCCGAGCTCCATGGCAGTCCATCAGATCCAGCTGAGGCACTGATCCCATGCATGAAAGTTAATGTTTTGCAATTTAGTCACCTCTCAAATACTTGCTAGCAAAATGTACTCACTGAAAACCCTAGCAACTAATTTTCTGTCTGCCATTTTTAAGGTGTCACTTCTTACATATCTAGTATGGAATCTCCTGCTGCTGTCACCATATGCTCTATTTTTAATCAGTTCTCGTTTTGCAAAATCACATTCTCTGGCATATTAGGAGAAGCGCGCATCTCACTGTCCTTCAATAATGAGAATTTCACCTCCTCTTCCCATTCCACTGTGATCTGTCAGAAGACATTTTTCTTTTGACTTCTGCTCATAAACTTCAAACAGAAATAGTAGTGACTGATTATAGGAGCCTTGTGTTTAATCAGCAGTGCTGCCCACTAGCCCTAAGCATTTGACTTGCATATTCTATCGTCAGATGCCACAACTTCCGTATGACTCCAGAAGGATATAATCCAGCCGGTCTGCATCAGATGCCATTGTTATTACACTTGTGGGCTGATGCTATAATTGAAAGCCCTGTCTGCCTGAATGTTGGGCTTACCATTTTCGTGTGTTTACCTGAAAAATTGCTCACGCATGCCTCTAACACTGCATATCAACTGATGGCTTGTCATTTTCATTTTTAAAAATGTAAAAATTAGAATTATACTCTTCTAGGTATTAGGAAGTTGACAATATCTCAAAATACTCAATAATGCACTTAAGGTTCAGTTAAAAGGACACCTGTGACTTGGTAGGCTAAAATAGAATGATGTTATAAAAGATCCCAAAATAAGCTCTCTGTGGAGATTAGAAGGAGTTATGCAATAGTAGTCAAAAGAGAGATTCTTTGAGTTTATAAACTGATTACGCTGTTTCCTTGTTTAGACTAAAAAGGGCTGTGGTTGGCTCATTTCAAACTCCACTGATAGTGCACTGAACTTTTAATTCCTAAAATAACGTATTAGTATATGTTCCATTAAGAATACACTTAGCATCTCTGATCATGCATTGATCATAATTTCTGAGAGACTTGATAGACGTTTGTGGATCTGAAACTTATGACTTTGAGCGACACTTGACATTTTGTCTGGTCCTTGGTCCCAATGGGAGTTAGGGACTGATTAGGATTCCTGCCTACTGTCTTGTTAAAGCCTCCTCTGCTTTTTTGGACAATCCTGTGTAATATAACATAAAAGAAAGCCTAGGCAATAACACTATATCATTTAAATCCCTGAGGATTGACATATGTTCTTAATATCTCATCACATGCCAAGGCAGGCAACTGAGACCCTCCTAGGTATTTCTTTTTCTGATCCCAGGGATACCAGGTCTCGGATACCATGCCTGCTCTATCACCTACTACATTTTCTGGGGCTTATATACATTGCTAAGATGGCTCGTTTTTTCAGTTTACAGATTGACCACACCACTCCCCCATATAAAAAAACTCTTCTCTTTGTCTATAGCTCATTTAAAAACATCCTTCAAACAAGCCAGCTTTCAGAGAAAGGCAAAGTAGCATCATAACTTCTAATAGCATCATTACAAATGTTCTTAATAAAGTAAGAAAGTGGAGCTGGGGTAGGAGGTTGTTAGAGCAGGTACTGAACACACTTGCATCATAATCATCCTTAGATTCCTTATGTTTCAGGCTGCAGGCATTACAGAAAATCTGATGGAAGAGCTTTCTGCCCATATGCAGCTTTCTTAGTTTCTTTGGGAATGGAAATGTTCTGTGATTGGACCTCAAGACCTCCACTCCATCTGTCTATGCAACTTACGTCACATACAACTTCTTCCTCCCACCTGGGTGACTAAGGGTGATGCCTTTGCAGAGTGAAGCGTCCTCACCTATGAAGCAAAATATTTAAAATAGTTTGCACACTAACAAAATGCTCAACAGAAATATTTGAATGGGAAAATGAAAGTGGCTCATTACCAGCTCTTGACTGAAACCAGACATGACCATAATTAATCACTGCAGGGTGACATTATGCTTCATGTGGCTGATCTCCTTCACAGCCTTTGAGAAAGCTTAACATTTACTAAATGCAGAAAACAGCATGATGTGGCTTCCTCATTTGTGCTCTGTACCTTTAGCATTGTTTACAAATTTATACTGTTTATCCTACCAGCAGAATAGCTTAAGTGCCTTTTACATGTGTCCTCTTTCTACAGGTTTCTCAGTTTTCTTAGTTTTCTCAGATATGCTTATCAAGATTGGATTAATGCTTTACATGAAAATACCTGGAAAACTGCTCATTGGTTAGAACTTATGGAGCAAGGTTTGTCAGAGCGATCTTCAGAACTATAGCACACAAAACTCATTTGATATCAAGCCCTTCAAGATCTGAGACCCTCAAGATTTGAATCAAACCTTGAAATTTAATTTTTTTTTTTTTTTTAGTTATTTATCAGTAGCTGTAGCTGGACAGTTATGATTATGGAATTGCACTGTGAATTTATATTCTTGGCTAACATTTTGTTTCAAGAAAAAGTGAAGACAATTCCAAGATGAATGAGAGCCACCAGGAGTGAAGTCAGGACTGAGAAGTAACTGGGGGAAAGGTAATTCCAGCAGTGGCAGATCCTGACCAACTTATTGATCACCTACTCAAAATGGACCACAGACTCAAATGGAGGGAAGAACTGTGCCTGCAGACTAATTAGCATGAGAAGTGAGAGATATAACGAGCAAATAGGGGGTTGAGTACTAACTGATGAAAAAGCTGTGGAAACTGTAAACAATGAATGCTGATGCCTTTGTTTGTTAAAATGTATAAATAGTGTAAAGTTGAGCTGATCAGGGAGCCAGCCTTTTGTGTGCTATCATCCAGCTCCCTCCTTTGCATCCGCTAGGATAAAAAAATAGGGATACCTCAACTTAGTGTATGAATTGGCACTGGGTCATGAACCTGCATTCAGGACAAAAATTTACGTTTGAAGTTGCAAGTGGCAATCAATGAACTGGTGCGTTCATGTCATCCCCAAAGACATCTTGACAGACTTTAGCTGTAATATACTGGAAAACAGGCCAAGAAGGCTACCTCACTTTATTCAACAATGTCCTAAATGGTATTGTGTCACAGAAATTCTTGATCTTTTGAACACACTAGAACAACTGTTTTTCTACTCCCTATCAGATAAGTGGAAGCTAGGTAATATAGTGGGGGGTTTCTTGGTCTTTATTTTGTATATACATTCCAAAAGATGCTGTGGAAACTGAACTTTTATCTTCAGAAAAGGTTTAGCAATAAGCATGTCTAAACACTGTTTGAAATATCATCTCAGAGTGAAAGCATGCAACTTGGTCACAGTCATACATTTTTAGGTTGTCAGGAGGGTTCCTCTAGTGGCCATGGGTGCTAATGTTTGACATCTAGACATTGGAAAATCATGCTTTGTCACATGCTAGGCCATGAAAACGACTCCCCAAACAGGACCAAAGGAGTAGATGAGAACAAATGGAAGACTGAAAGACTTTTTTTTTGCCGAAAGCCCTGAAGGTCGGTAGTATTCCACCTACTCCACCAGAAACTGGAAATCTCTGCTCATCAAATTATGGTGATCCTTCTGTAAAGGGGATATCAAATGAAACCACTGTGTTTCTTCTAAATTACCTTCTTGCCTTAGACATTTCAAGCACATGGGAGCTGTTAAAATGCAAGTTCACTTCATATAATGACATCAGTGCATGCCAAGTTTTTGGCTTACATATGAACTTCTGTGGTAGAGGTGCTAGTTCTCTGAAGTAATTTCTTCTGCTGTGTATAACCTCCCATGGCATCTGAACAGTAATTACAAGGACAGATTTAAACAACTGACAGTGGCAATGTTACTGAACATATCTTTGGCCAATGAGTGTCTTTACTTCCGTGAATTCAAAAAAGCCACTAAAATTAAAAAGTGTCTCTTCTTTAGCAGCAAGGAAAGATGGAAGTGCTCTGGGGCTTGCTAGCAAAAAAAGAATCCAAAACGATGGTGTTTTTTCCTTCCCTAGGTGAAAAGCACACTGCAACCAACAGGTCACAACATATTGTTCCCTGTTTCTTTAGATGCACTGTGGCACAAAAGAGAGTGCATTCAAATCGAAAATCTTGAAAAAATAAAACTTGAAACAAGACCTTGAATGTCAGCTAGCAACTATGTGGTGGGTTGACCCTGGCTGGACACCAAGTGCCCATCAGTGCTGCTCTATCACTGCCTTCCTCAACTGGACAGAGGACAGAAAATAAACAAAAGGCTTGTTGGTCGAGCTAAGGATGGAGAGAGATTACTCACCAGTCAGTGTTACAGGCAAAACAGACTCAACTTGGGGCAACTAATTGAACTTGTAGGTATCAGAGTAGGGTAATGAGAAGTAAAAGTAAATCCTAAAACCATTTCCCCCAGATCTCCCTTCTTCACCTCACTCCCCTTTTTCTCTACTTCCTGCTCACTAGCAGAACAGGGAGATGGAGAATGGGGTCTGCAGTCAGCTCATTGCATGTTGTCTCTGCCACTCCTTCTTCCTCAGGGAGAGGTCTCCTCACACTGTTCCCCGGCTCCAGCATGGGGTCTCTCCCATGGGAGTGAAAACTGCATGAACTTCTGCAGTGTGAGACCTTCCCAAAGGCTGCAATTCTTCATTAACTGCTCTATCATGGATCCCTTCTATGGGGTGCAGTCCCTCAGGAAGTGTGCTCCAGCCTGGATCCCCCATGGGATCACAAGTCCTACCAGAAAACTTGCTCCAGTGTGGGCTCCTCTGTGGAGAAGGGCCTCCTCCACAGGGCCACAGGTCCTGCCAGGAGCCTGCTCCAGCATGGGAGCCTCCAGGTGTCTCCACCGAGTCACAGTCTTCTTTGGACATCCACCTGCTCCAGGCCTGGAGGTCTCCATGGACTGCAGGTGGATCTCTGCTCCACCATGGACTTCCACAGGCTGCAGGCAGCTGCCTCACCATGGTCTTCATGATGGGCTACAGAGGAATCTTCTCACAGCCGCTGCCCCTGTAAGCCCTCGTGGCACCAAATCCTTGCTGTGCAAATCCAACACAAACTGTCCTAAAGAGCTGTTGCTTACTCACCTCCCTTACATCCTCTTAGCAGCACTGCTGCTTTGAACTCTTTAGCGACAGGCATGTTATTTGCAAAGATCGGCCTCAGATATTTTAAGAGATGAGCTTGTTCCTTGCCACTTTTGTTACGTTTCCTGATAGAACACAGTAAAACATATGAAAAGATATCTTTCACAAGTATTAGAATAGCGTGAGGATTGCAGATTCAGCACTGCAGTGTGTTATGTTTCTTGTAAAGTGCGTTATTATAACAGGACAACAAACACAGGGCAATTCTCCTGCGACAGTAGCCATGATGACTGATAGGTTCCTTATATCTGTCTGTGAACACGGAAAAAACTTTCAAGATTTTTAAATTATTTTTTTAAGCAAAATTTCTAATCTTACATGCTGATTTTCAATAAAAAAATTGAAAATTTAATCCTTGCTTCCAATATCTGAGTTTACTTTCTCTGTCGTTAATAAATCCTGGGAGAAAAAAATGAACCAGTAGTGGGGGAAATGTGTTGCCTTTTTCCTTCAACAAATTCAACACTTCTGTTGGTATTTTTAGGTGTTAATATTAACAGAATAAAAATTACTCCGTTTTCCCTCACTGCTTCTCTGGAAAGAGCTTATTCTTCAGTACCTGAGCTTTAGTTCTAATATTTCATCTTTCTCTTACCCATTTCTGCCCGGGATGCCAGCTACTTTGTCCTGCATTTTGGAAAGAAATCAGTTATTTACCTCATCAGTGAAAGTGTATAGATCTTACACTTTGCTTGAAGATTTAAGAGATGTATGGGACAAATTCCTGTGGAGTTAAGAGTTGCAGAAATGACAAATTCATGTCACTAAGTGCTCTTAGTGCCATATTTCTAGCCCACCAATTTTATTGTTTCCTGGATGCATTACTATTTTTAGCTATTAATCCAAGCTACTCTCTCAGGCAAAACTCCCTCTGGAAGTTTCACAATTCCCCCAAACAGAGAGAACAGAGACCTTGTTTTTGAGGTGCGTTTCTCTTTGTTTTTGAAGAGGAAGCAATACTATATATTCTTTGTTGTTTCTATCTGAGTATTTTCTTATATTCCCTAAATAGAAACATTTGTTATACTTGGTGTGGTACCTCACTGCTATAACCAGTCTTTAAAAAAAAAATCAAGGCTTAGTCTGAAACTGTTGATTGTTTTCAGCATCATCTAAAAGTACAACTGCTTTTTGTAATGAGGCAATGACACAAGGCCACATCAGTCCCCTTTCAACAGGACACATAGCAGAGTAGTTTTAAAATGCCTGATAAGAATTTAATAATCCAAGCAGAAAATTAATGGCATGTTACCAGAAAAATGGACAAGAAAGTAAGGATAAGATTCTTCAGTTCAAGACAAGAAAAACTGAAAGCAGACCATAGAATAACTTGTGTTCTTTAGACCATTTAAATGTTAGTATTTTCAACTGCCATGGACAATACCTTAGATTGTTAACATCAACAGGCAGGAGATAACCGTAGATATAAGGGGTGAATGTCCAAAACTAATCTTCTGAATTCTCAAGCACAAGTCTGCTATTTGCTGGCTAGAACCTGTATGGGTTTGTTCTAAAACATAGGAACACTCTGGATTATACGGAAGTGGCATGACTAAATCCTGCAACGAAGAAATACATGTGCCATACCATAAAGCAAACCCCTCAATTTAGAGGCAGATCACCTGTGTTTCTACATACATTTAGATGAAGAAAAACAGGTTTATAAAATAGGACAAGGGGGAAATTCCTTGAAAATGCACCCGAAAATGCACCCAAAAAAGCACACAGAGGTGGCTGGGGATTTGCCCACTGACACTCAAGTAACTGCAAGCACCAGAAAAGCACAAAATCAACACATTTCCACCAGCTCTCCAGGATCAACAGCAATCCTCCCAATGAGAAGAAAGTCAAGACTGGGTGAATGTTATGTTGGGAATGAGTGTGTATTGAAAGTTATTAAGGACGATAATGCTGGCACCACCGCCAGTTTTTAAACCTTAGTATCCCAATACACACTGTTTTTTTCATCATGCTCATGACAGTAATATACGAAAGTAAAGTAGAAATAAAACATCTAATAAAAATGCATTCCTAGGTTATATAGACAGAAGCTTCTGTAAGACACAAACCTACCATAAACCACTCAAAGTTTAACCAGTTGACCAAGAATTAAAACAAATATTTGATGGATCACAACAGATTTTTTCAGTATCACTTAGAAAGACTCTCTAATATTTGAACATACCAAACAAGCTAATCAAGCCTGAAATATAAGGACAGAGAAAATAATTATTGAAGTCAAGACAGAATGCCACAGATGTGAAGTGTCTGTTACCAAGCTTTGCCTGCAACACTTCAGAGCAGGATCAATTAAATGAGGTGCAGAAAGCTACCAAATCTTTTCTCCAGTGAAAATAATCATACACATTATGAGGTAGTGTTGAATTGTACCCACATTGTTGTTCTAAGATAAAGTTGTCATAGACAGCTGCAGTCAACATCCTGCACTGCCTCAAGGCAAGGTTCTCCTCTCCTACAAATCTAAAGGAAATTTTGCCACTGATCCCAGTGGAAGTAAAAGCAAATGCAGAGAACGAAAAAAGACACAACAAAATAAAAACATCTCCAACACTGATACATTTCTGCAGCCCTCATTGATACTAAAGGTTTGCCTGCATATTGTGTCACTGTTTGTTTTAACTGTACGAGATGAATGAGTATCTGTAATCATTTAAGTATCATGAAATCCTATTTGTATTTCTAAAGTGACACCACACACTGCTCAGAAGTCTTTACATGTACCTCAGAGGGCTTGCTAAACGCGTTTGATGTGATTGATAGCCAGTTCTGTGGGTGCTTGAAGAAACTTAGTCACCTTCAATTGTCTTAGAATCTATGCAGCCTGCAGACACTTCATTGTGTGTGGTTAAGAACTTGGCTTGCACCTACCATACAGAAAGAGAGACTCCTTCCAGCTGATTATAATAAATTGCTGAGCTGTATTTGGATTTTAACTACCTTCCCATATGGAAAGGCTATGTGACTCGTTAACTACCACGATCCTAAGAAATCATCATGTCTCTTCACTGCTCAGTTCAAGTGTTTGTAGGACTGGCTCCTGGGTCACCTGCAGCTCTGGGAAATTCAAATGCAGGATTTGTGCTGGAGTTGCACACAATGATGGCAGCAAGGTGATAGGACAGGGTTGCTGGTAGATCAACTATGAGAGCAAGTAAGCCACAGGGAATGCCAAAGGTGGCAGTTCTTCACTGCCTTGCTGTCTAGCTGAATATACAACTATCCCTCACTGAAGAACTGGTGCCATTTTCTGCTTACAAATAACTGCCAGGGCCTCTGCTTAGGGGTAGATGCTATGTGTCTTGTGGATCTAGGAAGACTTGGACATGCACTTTTAGTCTGGCTAAGTGCAGTAGAATATATTTCTTTGGCCTTGGAGCTGTAGGAGAACAGCTGTAATAATTCTGTTTTGCTCAAGAGAAGGAACAAATAAGTTTACGTATCTAATACTCTGCATGAAATCCAGCTGAAGAGTCTTCTGTCACACATGAATGGAAAAGCAGCAGAGAGATAAACAAGCTGCTCTAACAACACACAAATTTTGGGTATATTATTTTTGTCGGAATTAAAAATCAGATTCTTCAACACCTGTAAAGGTCTCAATAATGACAAAAGAATTGTGGAGATTAAAATGAGCTAATAGTGAGACAATAAAGCCAGATAAACAGCTTGATAGGCCAGCTCAACATTTACAGCTTCACGAACTTGTGATCACCCTTCAGCTGGTGCCATTTTAGGCACAGAACACACCAGTACCACTGAGACTCTTTAAAAAGTATTTTAACGAAAGAACCACATGTTCAAAACACTAACAGATCAACAAAAATATATTATCTAGATTGTAGAATTGTCCCCTAACATTTTGAATAGGAAATTCTGGTTACAGTTTGTTTTGTTCTAGAAGTAGGAGCACTTCTAGAAACCAGTGGCAGAGACAGACAACCTGACTTGGCCATACAGCACGGGTAGTAGTAAAGGTATCTCCAAACAGTTTTTGGGGTTTTAATACAGAATTCTCTATCACACACCTGAGAAGGAGGAGTGACCAGAACTCTTAAGTATGTGTGGAAGTGTTTTACATCTGGAAATCAAAGCAACAATGTATTTTATCCAAAGTGTAAGCCTGTCCTAGTTCTAAGGTTTCAAGCTTCGGTTTTCACTCTTATAATGCCTTCTGCATTATAAATTGAAATACGTTTAAATGTATGGGAAGTCATAAATATGCAATCAGACAGGACAGAATTTGGCTCTTCCGGATCCTCATCCTTACAGTTACAGCCATCTTTCTAAGGTTAATTCTGTTCTCAGATATCGAAGACCTAGAGTGTGAGAGTGATTGCTGGGATGCCTGTGAAGCCCCTCTTCTTGTTCCAACAGCCTGATAACAGGAAAGGATCAGATAGGAACATCAGTGTAACGGTGAATCTGAATGGGACAAACAAAACTGTCTCGGGGGTGTTTGTCCAAGACTGACAATGCTAAAGATTAAGATAACAATCAGATGGATTAAATGGTAATCAGGTAATTAACAGAGACTTTGGTGGAAAAAAAAAATCCCCCTGAAAAGCAATATAAAAGCAACAGAAACATTTGCAGCAGAGTGGAAGGCAGCTGCTGGTACTGGGGCAGACAGAGCAGCCTCACTGCAGGGCATTTCTGGGCATTTGCACCCCATTTCTGTGAAGGACACAGGGGAGGGAACTCCCTTGGCATGTGCCTACGAGACCTTGCAGGGGCTTCCTCAGTGGTTTGTGGGTCTGGACTACAGGGGTGAAACAGGCAAAGGTACAGCTGGAGCACTCTGTCCCACACAGTGATACTCAGGAGAAGGGACATGAGCTTGTGACCTTCATACCAAATCGTCAGTTCAGGTGGGAAAGGAGGGTGGGGCAGCATACCTAGATGTCATCATAACGTTTGGGGATTATAAATGGGTCTACAAAATTTTTTAAGCAGCTGTCAGTGTTTGAAAGCATTTAGTACCAGTTTATCTATTATATTGCTGACACTGATCCTGAATGCATAGTTAATTGTCAATTAATTTCAGGTCACTAAATACAATGGAACACTTAGATCCTGTTTTGACAAAAAGGATTTGAACATTTCTACAGTGCCAGAGCAGTGGATGATCAGAAAAAGGAATCCAGCAACTTATGCTTGAAAGAGTATTGTCAAACACACCAAAATATTTCTTGTAGTGAGGGTGAGACCCATCTGTGTTAGGAGGCTTTCACAACTTTTATGTAGACATATGTCTTCTGCCATGGTCCCACGCCCTCCAAACGCTCCTGTAGTTTCTCACTGTAATTCCCCTTTGCAATGTTGAATAAGGAACATATTTTCATGGCTGATCAGACTGGTGAAAAATCCATCAAGAGCAGGTGTGATATAGCTGATTCCATTGCCTACCTGCAGCGTTATTTGCTTTTGAGCATTTTGAGTCAAGCTGCATCCTAGGGTGCATTATGCCCTAAGTGTGGTCATTCTGTGTGAAGCACGTATCATGCTACCAAAGATTGTCGCACCAGCTCTGTACCTTGCTTTGATGTATTGTGATATCAAGAATATATAGGTGTAGCCAAGGTAACAACTGAAAAGCAAATGGCTTCTTATTGCAAAATACTGAAAAGTGGATGCGTAACAGTTGGCGGTTTAATCAAGTTGACTGACTAGAGAAAATTGCAGTTATGGAGAACAAGCAGAATTGTCTGCTTTTGGAGACAGTTGTGACCTTAGCTGACATCCAAGCAAATTTTAGCGCTGGGTCTCAAATTGGACTACACTAGGAGAAACCTACTGGCTGCATCCAAGTTTGGTACTGACCTTCAATGACCCCTGAGGAAACCTGCCTGTCCTTCCTTGACCTCTAGCTTACATGAAGTCTTACAGAAATTGCTTCAGATTATGCAGCAATGTCCTTTGGTGACACCAAGAAGACCTGGTAAGGCTGGACCAGAACAGCAGTGACACCAGAACCCTACTGCTTTCTATCAGCACAGATATTGACTTCAGAAACCCCCTACCATTTCCCCTGGAAAAACTTCTGAGTACTGACCGAAGATACTGCATTGGAAGACCTTTCACCCATGTTGGGCTTGTTACCCAGCTACCAACTATCTATCTGACTATTCAGCAACTGTCTGACCCATTCCAAAGATAAAAGAGAACCAGGGTCTTGACATGCTATTTAAGAGTGTACAGTAACCTATTTTGAAAGAACATGATGGTAATTTTGTAATACGTTACATACCTCCTCCAGAAACAAGAAGTATTCCTTGTATGTAGCGTGGTAGAGTAACACCTCTGGCAGCAGTAAGGGACATGCCTTTGAAAGCAGTGACCTCCTTTCAAGTGGAAATGACACTGGAAATAATGAAGTAGAAAATCAGTGTTTTTAAAAAGTGTGTACTTCAATATTGTGTTGAAAGTGGAAAAACACCTTCAAGTACAGAAATGCCATGTCTCAAAAGTCTTTATGTTGGAGCTTATGAAAATGCTGTGTATCTAGGAAAATAACTGTGTAAGGTATTGCAAAAGATGTGATTTTAGATTCAAAACATGAATGAACTAAAGTCTCTATTTTCAGTTTTAATATGAAAATCTTAGGACCTCAAAAAACCCTCATCTTTTCTGGCTTTCCTGACTCCCCTTCTTCATCAAATAAAAGCACTAGTATATGAACAAACAATAGAATAGAAAAGTGTCCATCAAACATCATACTTCCTGATGAATCCTCTACAGCCATACTTGATTATGAAGGATATGCAATTCTTTAGCACTGTCTGCTCAGTGATGGCAAGTACTTGGTCGGTTTTGCTACCCAAAATTCAAGAGCCTTTTATGGCAGCTGGAAGGTCCATGAGAGTACTTTACACTCCCCTACTCAATGGTACATAAAGGCTAATGCAGTCGTGCAGAAGATTTTAAAACACTTCCCAAATATGACTATCCTAGTGGAGTAATACTGGGCCATTTTCATAAGCTTTGGAGGAAAGGACAAGATTTCCTCCTTAAAACTCCTTGCTGCTGGCAATCAGGATATCCATGGCAAACTGTAGGGGCTATCTACCACCTTTAACAACAGCGCGCTTCCACAGATTTTCATCACTATGTGTCAGAGCCTTCCACAAAAAGAACCAGCAGCAAGAAGCACTGAGGCAAGGCCCATCGTTCACTTCTTATGAGGATGAATAGCTGGGGATAGGGGAGTGCAAGCTTTGTTTTCGCTAAATCTGCCTTCATATTGCTTATGTGTACATAAAGCGTAATCTCAGCACTGATACCTGTACTACCACTGAGTGCCCCTGCTTCTTGCAACCTCAACCAACCTTTCCCATTTGCTCTCTTTTACCTTGGACATTAATTTTGTGGCAATCTGCTCTGGCCGAAAAAGAATTTCATTACTGTGAAATTAGCTTTCTTCAACGTCAGTTTTATGCAGTGATGCAAGCCTGCATTGTCCGAGTTCATGCATGGTTTCACAGAAGCAGGGCAGCTAGGTAATACCATAAGTTTCCCTGGCCTTACTCCATCCACCAAGCTGAGCAACTGAATTCCACTATATTTTGCTTCCCTTTCTGCCTACGTACTCCCATATTCTAAAGCATGACATCAGTCATGGTGATGATTCAGGATGCCATACTAAAAATATAAATAAAATTGTGATGTGTTTTCACTTGAGCTCAGTGCCTAAGTTCATTTTCATCTTCTCTGTGTTGCATACTTTCTAATTTCTGTGCAGATGTGCAGCATTAGGTTTCATAGCCAGATGTAGTCGCTGTCAGGGGAAAAATATCTGCTTGCACTGCAGCCCATCACTTATCCAACGCATCCATAAAAGGCACCTGCAGAAATATTGTTAAGTCACTTCAGATTATATGCAACGGAAATGTTACTCTCTTCTCTGTGAGAAGAAAGTATGCAACAGTGAAGGAAAAGGCAACAACCATATTGCTACAACAGGCAGAAATTTCACTCTGCCTACACTACCACCACAGCACTTACAGAGACTCATCTGTAACTTCGAGAAAAAATAAAGCATTTGTAATTCCTGATTATGTTTCTTTGCACAGAACATGATGATTTCACTTTAACTGTAGAATTCACAGGACAGTTTATAATAGGAAAACTGATACGGCAATACCAAGTGTCTTATGCAAGCCTACATGACAATCCAGTTACAAAACGAAGACAAATCTTACATCTTCATTTCTGAAGTCCACTTATTCAATATCATTACTGATCTAATACCATCTGTATTTTTTCACTGTAGACTTTGGTGCCTACAACTGCATGATAATCAATTTCTACTGTCTTACTAAAGACACAAACCCTTTTTTAATGAACTGCATAGATTACCATTTAGACAAGAGGTAAGTAGTGAAATTCCAGAGTTTGATGCCTAATCCTTGTATTAAACAAATTCAATAGCAGTAACTTTTCAAACTAGAGTTTAATTCCATTATTTCTCCAAGCTTTTCTGTAATGGTTACACAAATTTTGTCTCATTTTTTACTTTTATTGGAGCTTTGCTTCTCAGAAATTAAAATTACAATCCAACACACAGACATAAGTCATTTGATGTTCCGTATTTGTTTTTAAAATCATCTAAAAGGCAAGTTTTGGCTGGCTGAAGACTACATTTTCCAGTGTGATGCTATTCAATCGTCTATCACTAAAGGAATTTTTACAGGCTGTCCAAGGAGGTCATGAAGTGTCTCTGGTGACATTCAAGACCCGCCTGGACATGTTCCTGTATAACCTGCTCTAGATGACCCTGCCTTGGCAGGGAGGTTGGATGCAGTCATCTCCAGAGGTCCCTTCCAACCCTAATGATTCTGTAAATTTTGAGGTGATTTTTGCGATTAAATTGGGAGGGTATGACTCAAAAAAAAATCACACTTCAGGTCTCTTGTGTCCTATTAAGACTTCTTGTGTGGGCCTGTTCAAGCTGCCAAAGACACAGGTCCTCAGGGTACTTCAGGAGACTCCTCTGGTTTCTTTTCTAGGTTGTAAATAAATAAATGCCTCTATCATGTGAGCGACTGTGGTGATTTTAATCATAGAATCATAGAATGTTAAGGGGTTGGACTGGACCTTAGAGACCATCCAGTTCCAACCCTCCTGCCATGGGCGGGGACACCTCCCACTACACGAGGCTGCTAAAGGCCTTATCCAACCTGACTCTGAGCACTGCCAGGGATGGGGCATCCACAGCTTCTCTGCACAACTTGTTCCTGTGTCTCACCACCCTCACAGTAAAGCACGTCTTCCCAATATCTAATCTAAATTTCCCCTCTCTCTAAATTTGTACCCATTCCTCCTTGTCCTATCACTACAATTTCTAACGACGAGTTCCTCTCTGGCGTCCCTGCAGGCCCCCAGACAGGACTGCTTAAGTAAGAGGACTAAAGGTACTCACCACGTACCTGCAACACTAAACCAACGTCGCTCACGAGCCCCTTCACCAACCCAACCCCGCCATTACCAACTTCCTCTTTTAGGCCTAAAAGCCTCCCCATAGACTGTGCCGGATGCTCCCGAAACAATACAATTTAGTCTTTTGGCTTCCTCCACAAACTGCCCTGGGTTGGCGCTGTTTCCTTCCACCGTGACCCGCCAGACGCGACCCGCTCCCCGGACAGCGACACACGGGCCCGGATCCCCCGCCCGGGGAGGGGACACACGGGCCCGGATCCCCCGCCCGGGGAGGGGA
>VWZT01011773.1:0-26459 GCA_013397055.1 Pachycephala philippinensis
TTAAGGTACACCTAAATTGATTGGATCAATACATTCTCTTACAACACATCAGGAGGAATTAAACACATTAAAATTGCCGTGGATAGGCCATAAAACACTGCCACAAGTGTAATGAAAATGAGAAACACTGTGATAGAATTGAAGTTTCTTTTGGGTTCTGAAAGTAAAAATATTAAAATACTTAAACATCAAAAAGAAGTGAAAATTCCAAGTTTTATCGAACCTGATTAGTTCATCTGACTGTTTGTTGATTTAACATTTGGGACAGGAAAACTTGACATTATTCCTGAATCTCCTCCCTTTCCTTTTAAAAACTCCATACCAGAACACCATCTGACTAAAAGGTAGGGGTCAGGAGGGTTTACTTTTTTACAATATATGCACTATCAAGTCTTTAAACTTATTCTGATAAAGTATGCTTAATTAACCAATGGTACTTGTTCTTCATACAGACTTTCAAAATGCATAAGAGCTATATCAATGTGTAATGGAAGACCTTTTCACCATGATTTTCTATTTAAAAGTGCACTTATGTTGATATTTGATTACACTAGTGTTCTTCTATAAATAGCAGAGAATCTGCATATTCCCCCATTGAGCTCTGCTCCTGGGAATTTTCGTTCAAAATCTGGCACAATTGTAAATCAGAGCTCTGACATCTGGAACACTTAGGGCTAACTCCAAATGAAAAAAAAAAATAAATAAATAAAACCAATATTTCTGGAGGCCATCTTTCTCAAAGATGGATCAACCAACCTTGGCCAAACACATATAAACTGAAATTGAGCACGTTACCATCAAAATTAACAGAGTGACTTGAAAATGTTCCTATCATTCCCAGCAATGACACTGATTTGCTTACTTTTGAGATATACAGTTGTCTGATAGGTCAAAACTACACAAACAGTATTTGGACGAAATTGACAAGAATTATAAGTAGACATAATTCAGAAGCTACAGATTCAGATCTTTATTAATGTCAATGAAGAGATAAATACATTTTCCTTTAAAGCATCATACATCGTTTGATCAGAAATTAGTGCCAAGATTCATCAAAAGCTGTCAATTGCCATTTGTTGTGCTAATTCGAAACATTCATGTAATTATATTTAAGTATACTTTTTTGTTTTTCAGCAAACCTGCTGATTCTCCTAAGACCATTATAACTGGCATATTTCCCAGACATCTCTGTAAAGGATATTTGGCTCATAGAAAATATAACGTATAGTGTCCTAAAGTCAAAAGTGTGGTAGAACACTTCTGTCTGTCAAGTTTGTGAGTTAAGGGAAAGAAGTGTTCCAATCAAAAGATATGAAAGGTAAACTGAACTTCTGGCTAAGTCCTTAAGGCTTAAAAAAAAACAAGTGGGGAAAAAAAAAAAGCCTCCTTGGTCCTTTTGCCAAATAAATATAATTATTTATTGTTGATTAAATCCCTGCTTTTTATTATCTATGATGTAATTTATGACTGGTCAACTGTACGAACAAAGACTGCAGTTTTCACAATTCAGTTCCTAGTGCAAATAAGAGACAGAGTCTGACGTAATATTTAAAGCATCAGCTAACAGCCATACTTTACCTTAAACATAGTTCACAGCTACCACCCAGAAACTGAGAAGAAAGTTATTCACTGGGATTCTGAAGGCAGGATAAGGTGTATATATCTGTAACACTTTCAGTCACAGAAAGAGATAAGGGGACTAAAGATATAATTAGGTGCAGTATCTGAAAGCAGTATGGCTGTTAGTACAGCAGAGTTATTAAATTTTATAACATCAGAGAAGCACTTAGCTGAATTGTATGAATCTGCAGGTTCTGGTTACTGTCTCAAAGAACAATGTCAACCTGTTCACAGATTCAGGTCTATTTTTAATCAGATGATGAGTAAAGAACTACTCAAGCAGGTTTTTTTGGTTTTTCTTTCTACTNACCATTCAAAAGAATGTCCTCTTTGCTAGGTTGCAGTTCCAAATTCTCCCCTCTCCTTCCAACACTCCTGGCTGCACAGTGAAACACCTACAACAAGAAAGATTCAGTGTTCATTTTCTCCCTTACCTTATCTCTAGACTAGAGACAAAGTAGATTTCAATTCCTACACTGAAAGGAGAAGAGAACACGAGTTTCTTGCCTCATCAGTAATTATTTTTGATTAGATCTAACCATTAAGTCTATGGGTTCAATTCATTAACCCCAGCATGCCATGTTTAGATGCCTCAGTGTATTGAGTGCTGATGGACCTCGTCAGGCTCCAGTGATCATGGATACCTGCCTATATTTCTTCACCAAGTACTGTATCTCCTAGTAGGGAAGCAGGGTGGCAGCTGTAGGAACTACCTTACACAGGAATAAATTGCAGCAGATGAGCCTCTTCCTTGAAAAAAATCAATCTTCTACAATCTTCTGCCTTAAAGGTATTATGTGACAAAAGTCTGCACAGGGAGAAGTAGAGCAGAATACCTGACTTCTGATAAATTGAGTCAGCAGAAGTTTGGACGGCCCCAAACCTCAGATGTTCCCAGAACTATCTGTCCCCAGGCAGCTAACTTGCAAAACAACACTCAGACTCCATGAAACCTCCAACAGATTGGGTTCTGGCTTTGACTTTGAGTCCTCTGTGGTATTGTTACAAAACATGGCTGGTTCATTCTTCTCCTATTCTAGTTTTTGAGGAAAAGACCTCCAGTGCTTTGTGCAGAAGCCCAGAGTACCAATATGCATGGGCTCAGTCTCAGTTCAGAATTAAGTGAGGGAATGTGCACTTAGTGGATATCGAACACGCTTAACCTCAAGGCAGCACTGAATTTCTCCTTTTTGCCACAGTAGCCAGACCTCAGGGTGTATACAGAAGTAAAATTATATGCCTCTGAGCAACTGTACTGGGAAAATATTTGTTGTTTATAAAATGACAAGGACAAAGATACTAGGCAGAACATGTATCGAACACCATCTTGGATTTAAGACTCATCAATAAAACAGGAACAGCATAAACACAAATATATTGCACTAGAGTATCCAAGGAGAACATGGTTCCATTCAAGAGAGACTATTTCTCTATATGTTGGCTCTGATAATCAGTTTCTATCAACATTTGTGCCTTAATCACCACACCAAGTGTACTGACAACCATTTTTGAGCTCACCTTTTGACCTCACTGTTAGAAAGCATCTCAGTATCAACCATGGGCAATATTCCTCAGGAATTATCGAAAAGAAGTCAGAGTGGATAAAACTGAATGGGTTCTGGCCCCCATGGGCTTTAAATTGCTTTTGAAAATGATCCTGGACCTTTTGAATGCTTTGGCACAACAGAACACTTTAGTAAATAGCACTCAGGTGCCTTCCAGTGCAAATATGATAAATACAGCACCACAAGATTCAAGAAAAATGAATATCTACCCCAGGGACAAGAAATGCTGACAGGTTTTTCACATGATGAGGGAGCCGATGTCCTACTGCACACCTCTTCATCCTCACCATTCACCAGTCTCACTCTCTATGTTGTCTTTGAAGGATGTCTCCACCAAAGATGTTTCTCACAAAGAATTAATTCTGAAGGAGACCTAGTTTTCCTTTCTTAATAATGTTAAGTTGCATGCATTGTAGGCATGCTGGACTAACTGAAATGCCTAAGGTCAAACCTTTCCTTAGAGCTCAGCCAGATGCTCTCAACAAGCTCTATAAGATGTTCTGGAAACACTGAGATGAGACAACAAAAATGATAGAAACTTTCATAAATGTATCAAACTGTCTGAGGACCGCACTAATTCATACTCTGTAAAATTGCTAGTATGATCCTGATATTTTTTACATCTAAAAAGAATATAATTTTTAGTACTTTTTGTGTATTATTTTTACTCATGAAAAATGAGTACTTGAAAATACAATGGAAAGGGACAATAAAAAGAAGTGCTGGCAATTTCTTGTTCTGTCTTTTCAAACAGATATATTTTAAAAATTCCCAACATCTACTTCTTTCCACTGAACTGGGTGTAGCATCTAAAACCTTATTTTGCAATGCAACATCAACAAACAACAGGCTATACTGCACAAAAGGAGGTGAGTATTGCTCTGTCTCGCACAGCTGCCTGAAGTAAAGTACTGCCTGTCTGTGATCCACCCCAGGGACACAAGGAGGAATTCATGATTGGCACAGCTCTTCTTACAGCTCCTTCCAGCTTCACACAGCTTTCCCTCTCACTGAGGCCTATCTTGTATTATGACACAGTCAATCCTGAATTTGTTTCTAATGCTAATTTGGGCCCAGTACTGCCCATCAGTTCAGTGCCCATTAAATGTATCAAATATTCCCACTCAACAGGACAGATAGGAGATGACTGAGAAACAACCCATGACCCTGAAAAACATCCTCACTGCAGCCACTGTGTCAGCACCTAGCTGGTTCCAGGGAAGCAAATGGAAATCATGTAACTCCTTATGAAAAATTAAAACCATAAAATGTGCATGACTGACTGACCACTAAGATAAGCTTAAAAAAATCTTAAAAAGCAAAAAGGCCCAAATTTAAAACCTACTCTCATGCTTTAAAAACCTATTATCTTAGTTTCAGAGGCACACTAATCCATTTATTTTCCCCTTGGAAAGAAGGGAGGTGAAATGTAAGGGTTTGGTTTTTTTTTGTTTTTTTTTTTGTGGGTGAGTAGCTGTCAAGGGCAGCAGATGCACCAAAAATTTCTTAGTGGTTTTGGATATGGTAGGGGTCGGTCTCTTCTCCCAAATAACAACTGACAGGATGAGAGGAAATGGCTTTAAGTTGCACCAGGGGAGGTTTATATTGGATATTGGGAAAAATTTCTTCCCCAGATGGGTTGTCAGGCGTTGGAAGAGTCTGCCCAGGGAAGTGGTTAAGTCACCAGGTCTGGAGGCATTTAAAAGATGTGTAGATGTAGCACTTAAAGACATGGTTTAGTGGTGGACTTGGCAGTTCTGGGTTAGGGCTGGATTCAAAGATCTTTTTTAGCTTAAATAATTCTATGTTTCTATGATCCCTGATGATCATCAGAATAACTTGGGCCAAACTTCCTTACTCCTAATTAAAAATCAGCCACACCTTCAGCTGTAGGCAAAAGTAAATGAGATGCCAAGATGGCATCCAAGGAAGATGTGATTCTTGTACAGTGAGGAGCTGTGTGTTGAAATTTCTAATCATGTCTGAAGTTTTGTTGATCCTGACTTTGGCTGTAAATGGGGAAAGGTTCTGTACAAATGTGTTGTCATGTTCTGTACACTGTAGGATCCAGATCTACAAAACCTTTTACTGACAGAGGAGTATACACAATTTTGACATCAGTAAAAATCATGACAGTGACCTAAGGATATATCTATATTAAAAAAAAAAATTAGTATCCATGAACAATGACTACAGTGCCTATTATCACTAGTGTTGATTGAAAATTCAGGAAAAATCTATTACAAACATTCCTTTGTAAAACCATTTCATTGAGCAAATGCATTCATTCTATAAAATAAGCTTTCCAAATGTTCTTCTTATACAGTGTCTTTCTCAGACTTTCATGTCATGTGAATTTAATTTTGGTTTCTATCTTAGACAAGGATCATCCCCACTCATTCTTAGATATTTTTTCTGACAGAATTAAAAAAACAATTGTGAGTTATATTTCTGGACAAAGTAGATAACTCTGTCACTCTTAGTGATGGTATCACCATGACATTTTTCAGGCACTTTGGAAAACACTTGTGAAGCTTATAATGTATTTCCATTCCACTGTGTACTCATGACCTAAACAGAAAACTTCAGTTTCCATTCAAAAGGCAGAATTTTTGAACTTTTTAAAGCATTGGGACTATATACACACATCATATTCAAGTCTGAATGCAAAAAATAATAATTTTATTTGAGTAACTTTTTTGGTGTTCCTGATATGTTGAGAAAACACTAAAAAAATATCCAACATAACTATCTTCACAAATCTAAACAACATTAGCATATAATAAATTCTTTTCTCTACATCAGTTGATTTAATCTCTCTTCATTGCTTCTCTCTTATGCTTTGTCACACAAGTGGAACAGTGAGATAAATCAACCATTTATTTGCTTTATTGCATAAATCTCAGAGCAATAAAACAGAATTGCTCACATAAAGAAGTTTAAGATGGGTTTCAGTGAATCCTTGAGACACTGTAAATTAATCATGCAAGCTGATATTGTATTTCCCAAGGGAAATATATTTTAATAGATCTTTTCCAAACATTTTCCTCCTTTAATATATTTATAAATATTGTTACTACTCTTATTTTTTTTTGAGATGATTAAACCATTCTTTTTCCCTAACCTTGTGTGTTGAAAAACAAGTCAAGAAAATCTCTTCATTACTTATAAAAATATGCAACAAAATAACTGGGAAATTTTAAATGAAGGTATATATATATATATATATATCTTCAGCAGCAATTATGTATTCCTAACCTTTGTTTAGACCAAAATAGATGACATTCCAAGAGGATCCACAAAAATGGAAAGCCACACTACATGTAGCATGTAATGCTAGCCTGAGATAAGTTTTTAAAAAATGAAAGAAAATTCAACTAGTCAGTTCATCCTTTGCATTACTTGATACTGTCCATAATATAGTATTTTAAATCCTTAAAAATTTATTTCATAAATTTCAGAGCCACTTGATTTATAATACTAGAAAGTATAGTTTAAATTAGCATTTGGAAAGTACAGAATGATGATTTTATGTCCAAAAATGTAGTTTAAAACAGGACTGCTACTAACTCACAAATAGCTACTGTGTGAACGTTGCCAGTACACGATCATCTTCATTGTCATGTCTCCCTTTTTCAGGGACCTGAACTGTGAAAGTGCAGACTCTGCTTGCTCTTGAGATTCTGCACTAATTTTTTCCAATGTCTACTGATTTGTGCAAATCATAGTAATTTTGTTCTAAGATAGTTACCATTCTAAGAAAACTTAATCAGAGCATGAACATTTTTGTACTTGTCCCCACAATGGAAATTTACATCAATGAAAGGAGAGAACTGGGTTAAACTATGACTGGAAATGAAAGCACTTTCCCTATCTCCTTATCTTAAGATAATATATCTTAAAAAAATCTTAAAATATCTTAAAGAAATTGTTAAGTCTGACTAGTTTATTACAGAAATACAGGATTAAAACATCCGAAACCATGTGATAGACAAGGTAACATTCGTTCCTTTAATAATCCAAACATTTGATGGTTTTAGTTTGTTCTAAGACTGATTGTTCAGTCAGGCACATCTGCATGGCTCCTGATCATCAGCCCTTAAAAAGAAGTCTGGTGGTCCTGGTTGTTGTTGTTATTGTTGCTATTGTTGCTATTGTTGTTGTTGTTGATGATGATGATAATAATAATAATATCATAAATAATATTATTTCCCTTTCTGGCAAACAGCTGGCTGGTGAATCCAGGTTGAAACACAACATTGCCTCATAGTCAAAGACATCATGAGGCTAATTCAACATAAAGTGGTTTATGTGAATGGAAATCATGCATTATTTTTGGCATGGAACAAGGCCAGCAAAATTTGTATCTGATTTAGAATATGAACTTAGGGCTACTTGTGACCAGTGAAATTGATAGAGTGAAACCTAAGACATTTTTGAGACCAACAAGTAACAGCATGGAAAACAGCATTGAACTTTGCTGCACAGGGTAGATGTTGCCAGTAGGATTTCTATGGGATTCTGTAACAAAAACATTATTTTTATGCTTCCATAATGTAATTTGGTTTTCAGTGTTATTGTAAGAAAATCCAAACAGATTAAGGGCATGGTAAATGTTTGTTTCAGTATTTTGCCTTGTTGCCATAATTTGAAGTGACTGATCCCTCACCATCTTCAGACAAAAGAGGGCACATGTAAAATAAAACAAAAGGATGAAACAGGGCAATTGATTGCAATAGTAAAGCCAGTGTTAATCTGCTAACCCACTTTGATTAGCAGACTTTCCAGATATAGAAATAAAGGTGTGGTTTCATTATACTCTATGCTATAGTTCACTCTTTGTCTATTCAATTCTTCTCCTGCTTTTTTGCACTATACACAGTTGCTTATCCACTTGTTTCAAATCTAATTATGGTGCAATCAAAGAAGGAAGTGGAACAGTTCAATGATCTGATAGAAAATTAACTCATTAAAAAAAAGGGAAAAAAGACTTTCTGTCAGAGCAGTGAGCTCAACTGATTTATGCACACAATTGCTAGCTGCAAGAGATGGACACAGATTTCCAGCCAGGCCTAGAAGAGCCTTCTTTTCAGGGGCAATGTACAGCTGTATTGAATCACATGCAATCTCACAGTGAGTCCTAAGAAGGATAAATACAAGGGTAATGACTAGATGTAATACGATAGGAAAACGTAGTGATTATAAGTTATCTTGAAGCTTTAACACAAGCAAAATATAATGATTTTTTCTATAGAGACTTTGAATATACAGGACTCAAAGTAGACCATTTTATCAGGTCTGTAGATTTCCTGTATTCAAATTCGCCTAAGTGCCATAACCTTAAGCAGAAGGTTACTATATTTTAAGTATTTAAGACATAATTTCAAACAATGCCATTTCTGTGAGGACTGTGTTTCTCATTTTCACAGGAACCAGCCAGCTATATGCAGAATACTGTATGTTTCATAATATAATCATTACTTAACTAAAATTAACTGAACTTTACAAACGCTACATACCAGATGCTAAGTGGTCTTCTTACCTTTTACTTATCTCCTTTCTTCTTCTCCTTATCTGACGTATTGCTTCCCACAGATTTGAAGTGGAAGGTTTCGGGGACAAGAATTATCTCATGTCATATGTGTACAAGAGCTGACATAATGGTTGCTGATCATTTTAGATTATTTCTAGGTTAGTCTGCATTGATTTTTTGTATTAATAGGAAAAGCAACAGCTGATACCAAGGTTAAAGAAGGTAATTTTTAATTTTAAAGAGGATTCACAAGTCATCCACCATCTATGCAGCATGTGCCAAATAAAGTTTAGTGACGAAGAGAAGTGTTGGCCTTCAGCCCTTTTCATTTAATGAGCTAACAATACTTCACTTTCTTGGCCAGCACTGAGAACATTTTGATTTACAGTGGATAAAACTGGATAAAATGTTTACAGCTTAAGCTGGAAAGTCTTTCTTCTGAGACAGACTAAGCATATCCAGCTCCTGGCTAAAGAACTTTTAATCTATTTTCTTATCAGAGGTCAAGCTTGTCAGCTATTGTTGCAATGGTTCAACCTGTACTGCACTTTCCACACCACCTGGAAAGAAAGCATTAGTGAATCACCTCTTTCCGCTATGGAGATCAAGAATTAAAACACTCTCACAGTTGCCTCTGAAGTTCCCTCAGATTATGATTAATGAGTTCATTATATTTTCCTGATGGCTCTTCAGTTCCCTCACTATAGGTTCAGCTAAGAGAAACCCATAATTTCTTTGCTTTAAAGAAAAATAATTTCCAGATAGTTTGATGGCTACTACAGTTTTGCTGTACAGCACACCTCACTTCAGAGTATTTGCTCAGTCAACATGACCAAGATATCTGGGTAAACACACCAGATGAATACAAGCAGCATAAAGCAAGGGAACACTGCTGATCAAGCATGAAAATGAACATTTCTGCCCCTAAAAGTCTGTTATCTTTAAGTCCAAAAGAGGCATTTCTATTGGAAAGAACCCTTGTTATGGTAAAGCAATAAATACAGCTAAGAATATATCACATAACCTTCGGTGAAGTTCATTACTAGTCCTACTACAATGAATTAATATTGTGGAATAGGAATATGAATTACCATTTCAATGTTTCTTTTGATTTGCTTAGCACAAAAACTTGGTAGTACCTCTGGAAGAGATGCTTTTTAATTCATGTAATCAGGTTACTATTCATATGTGCTACTACTTGGGTGGTAGTATATATGTACAGAAGAATTTACTGTCATATCACCTAAAGACAGAAATTTTTGCCTGTTAATTGAAATATTTCACTTGCACCTTCTTCCAAAAAAGGAAACTCTTTTTAAAAGAAACTTTAAATGAGGACTTTTGCTGTAAAAGTTTACTCACTGGGTTTAACTACTATGTAACTAGTTTTCATGCACACAAGATCAACTATATTTTCCTTCTATGCCACAAAACGCTGTTCCTTAAAAAATACATTGTTTTCAATTCAGCAGCCGCTTCAGGCTGTAAAAATTTAGAAACCATTCTACAGTGTGAGACAGGATAAACTGGAATGGCACATACCTTACATGAATGCCATACGTAGATACACCAGAGAAAATACCTGAAGGACATTTGTGTTGACAGTGCCAGTTTAAGTAATCAAATCTTGTTGATCCACCAAGAATGAAAAATATTGAGGGGTTTTTTTTTTTGTTTGCTGTCAGATGTCTTGTTTTTAAATACTGTGACAATGCTGAAATCTCCATTCTTTCAGAAGCTGGCAGTTCTGAGCATGCTACATACTGTAGTATTGAAGTGACTGAAGCAAAGCCAAACATCGTATTTGTCATCATATGCCTGCATTTCCATTTTTTCCCCTGGCCCATCATTGGAACAATTTGTCTTTGTCTTTTTCAGAAAATGCTCCCTTTCCAAATCACCCCTCAAACAGAACAAGCTGCCAAGAAGACTGAAAGGCACATACAACATGGTCATGATAGGTTGTAATGAGTGCTGTGGGTGTTAGACATTAAAATGGGTGCATTTGGTGTTCCAACTCAATGGTACTTTTCAAGATGTTTTTACACATGGCTGCTTCCAGTCTGTATTGTACATTATAAATAAGGATTTTCTAGGAGGCATACTAGGCATACTGACCAAGGAGGTACAATATTGTTATATTAGCAGGCCTCTGTTATCATTCATTTCTGTATCATTTCACTACTGTTTTTTCCTGCATTTCATTCAGATGGCATTTATAGCTGAGGTGATCTACTAATTTCTACAGGTTACATATATCTACCATATATAGCATGCTGCATCCCAACAGGGCCACTCAGGTTTCCTTATGGCAATTTTAGAAGGTTTTATAGAGGATTTAAAGTGCATCTCTAGATCTAGCATTTTTGATGTAATCAAAGTAGTGGATTTACCCAAGTAACAAGCATTTTCAACACCCCAGTATCCTTCTAGTTTGAGGGAGACATTTTGGTAAGCTACATGCACACACAGACTGTGTGCTATAATCATGTTAGGAATTACAGAAGTGCTGCTTCCCATTTCCCATATCTAATAGAAAAACACCTTCCACCATTCTGATTGTATGGGAGATTGTCACCTGTGACCCCTCCCACTCAGGAGGAGGTGCTCTCTGGGAGCACCTCTGCTTGGTCAGAACCTGAGTCAGCGGCCCTTGAGGAGTACCTCAAGAACAATCTGGTGTATGGGTTCAACTTCTCCTCTGACTCCCCCATTGGGGGCTTCCATACGGCATTTTTTCACAAAGAAGCATGGGAGTCTCTGCCTCTGCACAGATTACAGGAAGCAGAAAGGCATCAGAGCAAAGAACCAGCACTCCTTGCCTCTTATTCTAAAGTGTTCTGAACATCTGCAGTGGGCTTCTCTGCAGACGTTCAGATGGTGGATCTACAAGGGGCCACTGTGAGCATTCTCTGATGCCATTCAGTCTTTGCAACCCTCAGGACACATTCTAGTATTCTTTAAATGCTGTTCCTAGGGAATTTCTTCATAGCTATGCTATGGTATACCTGGATGACATCCTGGTGTTCCGCACCTCTCAAGAGGTATTTATTAACAGTATCCAGGACATTTTCACTGACTTGCAGCAGTGCTGGCTGTGCTAACCAGAAGAAGTGCTGCTTTGACCAAGAGAGGGTGGAGTTCCTGGGGTAACTGGGCAACACTGACTTGCACATAGACTCCAAGGAGACTGATGACATCACAAGTTGGCCGCCCCTTCTAGCACATGTGCAATAGTTTTCAGGATTTACCATGCTCTAAAGATAGTTCAGGAGGGGGATTTCCGGTTTGTGGCTCCCAGAATGGCACTCACCCAAAAAAAGAGCTTAACTTTTATGGATGCCTGAAGCACAACCAGCTTCACTGTAGCTTTTATCCTATACCCACTCTTCTAGTGTAGAATCAGATGCTCTAACCTGTACCTGTTTCTCTGGGTAACTCACTCCACTGAGAGGAAGTATGCCTGAGATAATGAGCTCCTGTTAACCAAAGCTGCCTTTGAGGACTGACAATACAGCCGTGAGGGAGCAGAAGGACTGAAAATGGTGATGATCAGCCACTGCAGCCTGGAAGAATATTGAGGGATGAAGTGCCTCTCTCTCTGCTTTGCCTACTGGCCCTCTTTCTTTTTGTCCTTCCCTTTCACTTTCCTTTGGCATCTAGGAAACAGAATGTCAAGGCAGATGCCTTATCATGGAAGAAGGACCCAGATTTGGATGCACACCTCATACACAGACCTTGTCTTCTTTTTCTCTGCTTCACTGCAGCTGTGGCAGAGGATGAGATGGCCAAAGTTCACCAGGTCACAGCAAACAACCTGCTTCTGGCTCAGCATTGTGATGGCACAGCTTCAACGAACCTGTAAGCAGGCAGGCAGGTATCCCACAGGGACAGCTGAAAAGATGGCTCTTCCACTGATGCCACAATGCATCTGAAGCTGGAAATGAGCTTCAGCACCTGTGTAGCCAGTCCTGTGAGTAATCCATTATATGGACATGTGTGGTTGATTATATTCGGGTCTGTAACATCTGTACTTGTACAAAAAGGCTTCTGCAAAGGTCACAGGGTGTTGTATAGCCACGGTAAGAAAGGGGAGCTGTGGTCCCTCAGTGGTAACTTAAGATCTGTCTGTCTCTAATCAAGCTAAAGATGTAAACACCTGTATTGTTCCTACAGCTCTCATTGGAGCAAGCGGGTAGGAAAGACAGATCAACATTTTCATGTCTCTTTCTCTCCCCATTCCAGATCATGGATACAAAGAAGAGAACTTTCATTTCCATGCTCCAGGTCCTGAGTTAGAAGTTGGCGGCCCTGCCATTTCACTGGCGCTTTGAGTAAACGGTGCTATAACGAGAAAAGACAGCTGCCATGGAGTCTTTTGATAGATTTCTTCCAGCTGTGCAGGTTGCTGGCCAGAGAGCTCCTTCTTTCTTTTTTACTGCGGTCTTAATTTTTGAAATTTTATTATCTCTCATCACTATTTCAGTGCACATAAGGTAAGCAGAAAGGAAGAGTTATCAAAATGTCTGTTGCATAAGCACACACAGTTTGATGGACAGTTTCTTCTTTCCCTTGTATGTGAGATGCTCTATTCAAAACTAAATTTTAAAGAGTATTTATTTACATAACCAATGTATCGCTACCAAATTATGACTTTTATATTATTCAGTATTAAATTTATCATTTCTTTTAACAATGAAATAAAGTGTTTTCCATGGGATCTTCTTTGCTTTTCTTGATGTCATGACTTAATGTAAGAGAAAAATCTTTGTCCAACACAGTTTCTATCAAAGCATCATAATTAGTGATAAAAGTATCTTAACAATCTTTATTCTTCATAATGAGCCTGTATCTTCTAACACTTTTCTTGGCTTGCTTACTCCCTTCATTCTGCGTTGCTCTTTCTGACTTGGTCAGACTATTTTTCTAATTGGAAAAATGCAAGCTGTCTAGTGCATGCTCCATTAATTACTAGTTTTAGTCCACAGTTTGCAAAAAGTCTTGGCAAATTGTCAATACAGAAAAAAATGTGTATTGTAAAAAAAACAAAAAAAGTTTTCTGGCAAATTTTCTTTGGATCAGTGTGTGATGTCTTGGAATTTTTCACACTGGAATATCTCTTAAGAAAATATTAACCATTTTGATTGGACTACAATTTCTCTGAAAAGGTCATATATACTTAGAGTAAAAAATAGCAAAATCTTCAAAGTTGCACACAGAAGGTGTAGAAACACAATATGAAAACAAAATTGTGGCGGAAATAAACTGGAGATGAATATGCAAAATAACGCAAATTTTAATAACACCAGCTTTCTGTAACACAGACTGTGAGGTGCTATTAGCAAAGCAAGCAAAGATAAAAAGAACACTAGCCTTGTAAACACAGTGAAAAATTAGGAGATGATGTAAACAAAGTACTAAGAAAAGAACATAGCTTTTTTTTCGGAAGCTCAAGTCATGATTTTTCTAGGAATATTGGTACAGACTGCTGTGGTTGTGCCTAGTCATGTGGAAATTTGATTACTGCAATGACCACTTATGATTTCTGCCTTGCCAGCCTGACAGTGTCAGCTGTTAAGTGTACAGGTCCCTACATACAGCACTGAGATTTTGACCACACAGCTTTGTTGTTGCTGTTCTTACACTGCTCAATGGCAACCTCCTGAGCTTTGGCTCTGCAGCATTTTGTACTGTAACATTTCAGGCTGACATTTCTGGTAAGGCACCTGATTCACTGCTCCAGCAGACACTATGCCTGAGCTTCCTCCATGGGCAGAGTTTTCATGGTGCTGTTTCCCTCTATCAGCCTGCCGTGGTTTCAGCTGGAAAATAAGCACTATGCAGCCACTCTCTCAAACCCCCTCTCTGCCTTGCTGTTGTACCAATTGCTTCTCATTATGCCCTTCTGACACAGCAGGGTGCTAGGGATACCGGTCACTGTCAGCTGAACCCCCACCAGACCTTATTCCCAATGCATAGAATATCAGATGAAATTGGAGAAAAGCTTTATATTTTTCTGAATGCACAACTGTAATTTCCCTCTGTCCTTAAAAGGTCCTCACAGGCTTGGAAAAATCTGTAAGCCCTCCATTTCCCACATGTATCCAGATAATATCAAGATACATTCTGGCATATAATAATAATTTTCACCTTTTAGACAAGTGGATTTATTAGATATGCGTAGGAAGAAAGGCATGCATGGTCTGTGGAAATGTCTCATATAGGGCTCTTCTGGATTCTAACATACATACATACATATCATCTTGCAAGTTACACAGCACTATTAGACTGAACAGAAAATATTTAGGTCTGGCAGTCAGGTTCAATATAGACTTTGAACTCTAGGTCAGAGAGCTTGCTTTAAGTACCATCTGTACCTCAGCTATCTCCAGACACAGCACAGGACATTCTCCCTGGTTTCTCCAAGGATTGAATGACCTTCTGCATGACAGTCATTCAACTGATTCTTTTAATGTTTTAGTTAAATGCAAAACATTTCTCAGCGTTATTTCCCACTTGATACTATCCACAAGGCTACATCTGTTATTCTTCCCTAGTATTGCCCCCTGGTACATGAAGGACTGATGATAAATCTGGGCTAGATTGTATCTGGCTTTGCATGGGCTTGCAGTGAATCAGACAAAAGGGTACAAGGAACTCCTCCTGCTTCCTTGAGCACTCAGTCAAGGGGCAGACACGAGACACAATCTTATCCCTGATTTAGTAGAGCTCTGAATGTGCCTAGTGTTTGTGTTTAATATTTATAGAAACACCAAGTGCCAAAAAAGGATCTAAGGCCATGGTCTTCTGATTAGGTCAGCAGTAGAATTAGGTGACTTTTTTTAGGAATTTCACTCAGAAATACAATCCAGAAGAGACCAAAAATACTAGGATAGGTAACATGACTAGATTACTCCACACTTCAAAACAAAAACCCCAAGTAAAACATTTCCCTAACCTCTCAAGTAAGAATAATACACTGGCAATAAAATTATTATTCTGTTTCAGTTGTCTCTGTGTCTTGATTTTTTTTTTTCAATTTGACTAGCAAATTAAAAACAAAACAAAATAAAATGACCAAACAACTTTTTTACACAGTATAGGCAATGAGAAAGGCCAGAGTTTAAGGATCACAAATTGTATCCTTTAAAAAGAACAACGGAATACAGCACAGTAAAGGTCCACCACACCCCTGAATATATCAATTTCATCCCTATCATACATCCACAGTGCCCATCACATTATATATTAAAATTCATTTTACTGTCCTAGCTTAATTATCTTATTAAGAGGTGAATCCAAAGCCTACTTTCATTAATAATCAGAAACATTTTAATTTTAAGATCACAATTGTCCATGGCTACATTGTCCTTAAAACAATTAATTCCCTTTGGTGCTTACTTTCTAGCCTATGTCTATTGTGCAATCATCTACCTTCACAGGGTTGTTCTCTAGACACGGTCACAAAGCACAGAGTCTCTTTTATTTTTGGGGGGATTTTTGTTTGCTTTTGTTTTGGAGTTTTGGGATTTTTTTCAAAAAATAAAAAAAATCAGCTAATTTTACAAAAGTGCTTTAACCTGATTATTATAGCAACCCTTTTCTTTACATGTTCCAATTTGAAATAATCTTGAATGGTGAGCATAAATAACCTTAGTATTCTAGATGAAGTTTCATTTGTATCTTGTGCAATGGCATTATTGCTTCTTTACTCCAGGATGTGGTTCTTCTGGTGCTTCCAAGGGCAAGTAACATTACCCTTATCACGACAACTCATATTTGTTGGAAGGCCTGATGCAGAAGTGATGGAATTAATAACAAAAAAAAGCTTAAGAACTGAGTGTACTCCTGAGGAGTTAGAGGAAACTATTATTATAAGACTATTAATTTTAGGTTAAAGGAAAAAAAAAACCAAATAAAAGACAAATGCTGTTGGTAAGGCTTTGGGTCAGATAAGCTAGATTAGAATAATATTTGTTTTAGCCTTGGGAAAAGAAGACTAGCAAACTGGGAAATAAGAGTTATTACAGTTAGAAATGGATAAATATAAAGAAGATTAGCAAAGTAGTTCAAACCAAATAATCAAGGATGGAAACACTGCTGCATTGTGTTTATGAGAGTATAATTGAAAGCAGGAGTTAGACACTTATAAGTTCTTTCCTTAGTGTCTTCCAATATGCTGTTGGATTGATAAGCCACCAGTGTTTCTAATAAGGATATAGTGTCCAGTTTAACTTCACATCTCAAACAGAACAATTCGAACACATAAAGCTTTCTGTCTGGACACTGAAACTTTGAGATATATTACCATTGCTATTCAGCATTACTCGTACTGAAACCAACATCAAAGTAATTTAATTTGAGGGCAACAGTTGTACTACTTTTAATGTCCTTAGCAATGGATGTTTTTTTCACTTTTCTTTATTTAATTTTGTAATTGCATGGTCAATAAGCACATTGTCAAACCTAATGCCCCATGAAAGTTTCATTTCAGTTTGACTTCTGGAAAGCCTCATTTTATTCTACAAGATGTAAGGTTTTACATCCTTTGCAGTTTTCCTGTTTAATATTAATGTCTCATTTGTATTGGTTATTTATCCAGTTTTGAGCTTTTCTGTAATGTCTTCTAGCTCTCTGCTTGGGATACACGTTCAAGAACATTTCTGGACATGCAAGACAAAGGACTTCCAGGCCTCTTTCACATCCAAGTCAAATATTCATCTGAGTTCTGTTACTTGTACAAGTAACTAATTAGTTTTGTTTATCTTAGCTTGCCTCTTCCTGATACCCTTCATTACATGCCTCTATTTGCTCTTCTACTTAAATGAAAGTCAACTGCCTTATGATCATGCAATCCAAGCCTATTTTCTACAACTGACATTTTGCATAATATCCTCACTACTTAAAAAAGCCAATTTTATAGGCAAATCAGCTTTGTTGTTTCATTGGTGGAAGCAACACAATTTCCATATTCTGAAGGAACTCATTCTTTATGAGTAGGTTGTTGTCAGAAGCTCTAGCCAGGAAAACAAAATCTGCTGCACGTGATTTTCCCAAGGTACCCACTGACAAGATTTTGCATCTTTACTCTCAAGAGCATAAAACTCTTTCAGGAGAGATAAGTTCCTTTGAGGCATTTGCTTCACAGACAAAGTTCCTGAATACTCCAGGGCCCTGGAACATCCTGGGATGCTCAGAGCAGTATTGGAGGGGGTCTAGTTACACTATCCTCTTACAACCAGGTGCAGTTTCACGTCTATTAAATCTTGCTTCTTTATTTTTTTCACACTGCAAAGCAAGAACATGTTCCCAAAGCAGGTATGTTCTCCCCACTGCTTTTATCTTTTTTTTTTCTTTTCGGTTTTCTTTTCCTCTTTCAAACAATGAAAACCGATATGCTTGAATAACTATAAAATATAAGCCTGAGTTTTAAATAATAAAGACTATGGACATAATCAACTAACATATACGAATTATCAGCTTTTTACTAGCCATTCTGTAACAAAGTAATTTCAAAGCTGTTTCCAATTCCCTCACATGCCAGATGAAGCTGGGTACTGAATAAAAGACTGAATAAAAGACAGGTGCCTGTGAGATGCAGAAGGAGTGGCAGAAATACGTTTGTCTTACTTTTTGTCATACCAGGCTTACACAAAGGAGGTCCTCTAGAACTAATTTAAGAAATGTTACGCTCTTTTTCATTGCTTTGTAATCTAAAAGGAAGATTTCTATTATGGTCTTTCTCTGAGGGTCTTTGTGGTTTCAGCTAAATCATTTTTCTTTGGAAACCTTGACATTCTTTTCAAAACATTAAGTCAGACTTGAGGAAGATCCCATTATTGTTCCATGGACTGTGTGGCTTCACATATTGGTACTGAATGAAAGACTCAATGCATTTCATCAGTATGAGTGCACATGAGTGCTTTTTAGGACAACATTGGGAGGTCATACAACATCCTTTATAGGGGATACTAGTACTACACTAGTAATGTTAAGTATTCAAAAGAGATTAAGACCTCATATCCAAAGATTACATTTTGCGCAGTGAATACTCCCCCTTTCATTTTCACGGATCCCTTCATCCTGACTGAAAAAAGAGCATTTAAGCACATACTCAATTTTCTGTCAAAAAGAGCATTTAAGCACATACTCAATTTTCTGTCAATATATACGTACCGGTCTGAAAGCAGGACAATGAATCACATTTCCCAGCTTTAGTTAGAGGTGACTGTTATTTGGGGGCATTTCTTCACTGAAACTCCATTTCTTTTCACTTCTCGTGTGGGGTCCTGATTTAGCTTTCTGTAATTCTAGTGTAGCACTCAGTCTTTCTAATGAGACTTCAGCCTAAGTAAAACCACTTACAAGCAGATTTTTATCTTCCTGTAAATTAACAATTCTGCAAGAATGTCAAATGGTTCTGCTAAACACACAGAGCTGGCCATGCTTGAAAATTAACTTTCTAGTCATTGCTCCAGCCCACGTGGCACTTGACAAGTGCTACAACACTCAGAAAAACACATGTTAATTATCACATGACTATTATTTATATCTCTATTTCTTGAATCACTATTCAGTCATTAAAGATAGTGAAAAATGACACTATCCAGAATGAATATGAAATGAATATTCATAACACAGCTAATTGTCACTGACATCTCAAATTTCATTATAATTTCTGTTTTGCTTAGCACTTTCTCACACTTGCAATAAGCCCATCACTGTGCTATTCAATTACTGACTATAACACAAGTCCAGACAAAATTACAAGTACACAGTAGGACTCTACATTTCATAATCAGCAATATAGCTAGGATGTTTAGAGAAATGCTTCTTATATAAGTATAGATGCATTTATGTAGCATACCAGATCTTAACTTGCTTAACAGAATCTCCCACTTTTTTTAATAGGCATTGTGTGTTTTAATTCACAGCAAATCTAATAATTCAAGAGTTTTTAAACTTGTTAGTGTAACTAAAATCAACTTTTCCCTTCTATTGGGACATTATAATAGGCTTTATTTATTTACTCAGTGCATTTAATCACTCCTTTGAATGTGCAAGTACGAAAATGCAACTAAACAAAAAGGCTTACAAGTGAGCCATTCTAATGTTTATCGAGACCATTATTTTTCTTGCAGGCTTGTTAAGCTCTTAAATATGCATTTGTATCAAGCTAATGTAGCCCATGCTTTTTGTGTAATATCACCTACTTCACATACACATAGACAATAAGGGGGCTTAATTTAAAAATGACTATGGTTATAATGCTGGCTATACAAAGCCAAAGGGAGATTATTTTAGCTTTAAAAATTGACTTGGGGAAAATTAACACAGTGAACAAGCATATTAAATACTAACTGCTTCAAACCATACTGATTCTTGCTGCTGCTAAAGAAAGGGCTATCTAATTTAAAATATCTCTCCGACTTTAACGAGCACTTCTCTTAGAAACACCTTTACAATCACTATTATTTGAACTGCATTAAAAAAGGAGCGGTTTATTGTCAGCTGTTTAGAGCCAAAAGTTTTGAACTGAACACTGTGATGAGGAAGTCTGTCACAGGTGGGAAAGTAGTCATTTGGGGATGAGAATTTTTGATGGTTTGATCATGACATATTTACCAGAATTCCTGGGACTGTGGGTCAATAGATCCCCTTTTCCATAAAGGGGAAGAAGTCAACTCCTAACTAGAGGGCGGTCAAGCCACACGGAGCTGCAGACCCAGCTGCATAATGCCCACTGACTTCTGCTTGCAATAAATGTCAGCCTCTGAAGCAGTTATTTACAAGCTCTGTCTGTGGCAGCACTGAGATTCCCAAGACATGGTTGGCTGCAGCATTATGCGTAAGTTCTTTCAATCAAAGCAACCAAGGCAACAGAGACTGAAGCTGACAGGTCACAACCCCATTACACTTCATGGTGACTGACATTCTTTTTCGTTAATGGATACTTTTAAAAAATTTAAACCATTTTAAGAAACATTTTCCTAAGAAAATGTTTGTGTATCTATAAAAAATAGCTTCTCTCAGCTTCTCTTGGGTGTGCTATCATTATTTCTCTTACTTTTCTGCTGCAGAAGATTCACAGGGGTATATAAGCAGGAAGGACAAAAAGAGCTGTATGTATGAGAAAGTTTTAGGCTAACTGTACATCTTCATTCTCTCAAAAGGGTAGTAGGAAAAATTTTAAAATTCTTTAATGAGATAAATCAGTGTAGACACTCCATTTAAAACTGATGTTGTCTGTATGGTTTTTACAGAAGCCATCCATGATTATTCTAACTTATATAAATATTGAATAGAAAAAAATCCTTGAACAAACATCTGTATGAGAAGCACATAATACAAAGAATCTTTCTAGAAAAAGAATTGTCTGGTGACACTCACAGGCCTAGTTAGCTGCCCCTCTATGAAGAGGGACTAACAGATAATGACAGTCTGCCAAAGAAGTTCTGCTGGAGGTCGTATTTGATACTTGTGACAGTTAAAACAGAAATGTAGAAAAAAAAAGGTGTTAATGCTGGGAAAGGAATCAGTGAACACAAACTGCAGCACAACAAAATTGTTAATTTTTATCTACAAACACCAGTATTTTCTTTATACCATGACGCAGCTAGCTGTCTGATACATCCTTATGCTGTTTAAATATGTTAAATATAAAGACATATGTTAAGTGAATTGAAGAATACAATAGGAAGCATGTGTTTATATGACATTTTACACTAGATTTTAAATACATGTTTCCTTGAACTCCATCCTTCTTCATCAGTTAATCAGCTGGGACAGACTAGCTACACTGTGGGAGTGCAGAAGTGTGTGAAACGGGGCATAAGATTCAATTCATAGCTAAAGTACTCCCAAAGATGCTGGAGTCACTGTTAATGGCCTGGATTCAAAAGCAAAAAAAACCAGACAAGATACCTTGAAAATTCAACTGAACCATGGAAATTAGAAAATGTTCTCGTGAGAGAACAATTAGGTTCTGTAGCACTAGATATTCACTGAATTTTCCCTGATCTTTGTGGTTTGGAGATAACTTTTCACACGTGATCTAATAGCAAACTGGTGTTTTCTTCTTCAGTTTGAAGTCAGTCCAGGAGGAATGCTGAGATATGTTATAGAGCTTTTAAAGAAAAACAAGAATTTTAATGAGAATCCCTATATTTCCCTTTGGTGTGGTGGATACTGCTTTTCTGATTATAGCAAATGTTGAGTGAAGCTGCTATTACGTTCTTTATGGCTCCAAACTGACAGTACTAAATTCACTGTGGGAAAAAGAAATTGGTTGTCAGACAAGAAATGGACAAATAAATAAATATACTGGTAGAAGTCAGAGAAAAATAATTTGCAATACTGCTATTGGAATTGCTGTAAAAACATGGCTTTAATCTATTAGAGAAATCCATTCAATGTGAAGACATGATTTTGACAAGAACAAAAGGGGAACAATGTGAGAGTAATTACATCCCAGTTTATGACAGATTATACTATTAAAATGGCAGAGTAGTCATGTTTGACTGACCTAGAGAGTAGGTTTTTACAAAATATTAAGCAAGAGAACAAAACATAGTACCTGTAATAATAACACAATGTATAAAACCACTATTTAATTGCAAATTTTGATAATGGAAAACAAATAAACAAATAGTAAGAGAGGTAAATAAGCAACCCTTCTCTTCTAAACATCCCTTGTTCTACTTAATACCTACTGGATATTTGAGTTCAGAAAGAAAAATATCACCTCATCTGGAGATGAGATTCGTCTCATTCAGAATTAGAAATTGAGGTGAATGAGATTTACCTCACATGTTTGAAACACCAAATTTATGTATCTACAACTGATTTACATATCCAAGACCTCAGTCTAGTCAGTAAAACACTAGTTTCAGTCAGCTCTCTAAACACGGTATTGCCTTCCCATTTAAAATGCCTTCAGATTTAAAATGCCTCTTTAGAGTATCTGAGAAAACCTCATGGAACTGGTGGATATCACAGATGACTTCAGGGACACTCTTCTGAAAAAGAGGTTGGAGAGTAGGCAGGAATACCTGAGACATGGCTCATAAATTAGACATCTGTGCACACACAACTGAAGCAAAGACATTTGATCAATGACTCCAAAGAGCTATTTAACCCCCTCCAAAATGGACATTTCAGCAGATGAACTGAGCTGATCCCTACATGCCCCTGCAGAGGACCAGGATAAAATCAGAACTATGAATTAAATAATGTACATCTACTTTCTTTTATGCATACATAGTAAGTGGTTGGTTAAACCTTCTTCTGCAGTGTACATGTTCTACAAACAAACCAATCCTTGGATTCATTATTAATCAAGTGAACTCCCACAGCACTAACTTTTACAATCTAGCAGGTAAATCACTGGAAAGAAAGAGGATTATCGTCTTGTCATATGAAGCCACTTTATTTGGAATACTTAATTCAAATTAAGGAAATACATTCTTAGATTGGCAAATGGGAAGGAGTTCTTCAGAGAACAAATGAGGTTAGGAATAAATACTTAAACTTTTACTTATTAAATCACTTAAATATTCCAGAGAACTGAGTGCTCAAACAACCATGGACAAGTGATGGAAAGGAAGAATAGTATCAGCTTGCAATAGTACAACTCCTTAGAAAAGAAGGGGATTATAGTATGCAGTACTCTGGGGTGTAATTAGAAAACAAAGACAAGATACATAAAGAGAAACCTCCCAGTCAGTGATACTTTTTTAGTTATTCAGTAACCTCGGAAATGTACAAATCCCACTTCACAGGATACTGAAAACCAAACTCAATTTAGTAATAGAAAATGTACTTTAGAAGAGTGTCCTATATCAACAGGCAGACAGATGGGATAATCTGAAAAGCTCATCTTTTAGCAACAACTATGAATTTTTCCACACACTATTAGTTGTCAGATATTTTGTCACAAAAGCAACTATCCTGATAAAGAAACAAGATTTGTCAAGAGAATATGAAATAACTCTTACTCAGAATTCACACTGGTAGGCCCTTATCTATCCACCAATATTTCTGTTTAGCAGATGCTCCTTGGCTAGTACTTATTTTGGACTGGCTTTAAAGTAAAAGATTAAGGGCATTGAGTATTGATAACTAAATTAAAAGGGCTGGCTGCCAATAGCTATAACAGTAAGTAAAGAATAAAGAGCATTGCCTGCTCTGTGTCCTCTTGACCACACAGAACAATCATTAAGAATTAAGTGCTGTGATTCAGTCCCCCTCCTCCCTTTTCCCCAGGAGGCAATGCCTCACACACCACCAAGTATGCAGTACTCTGGGAACAAAGCCAAAAGGAGCAACTCGTTCTCTGAATGAGAACAGCTCAAAAATAGGTCTTACCCAAGACAGAGGGGCAGGGGGAGGGGAATGAAAATGCTTCCTGCTATTGCTTATAATGCAATTTTTGTAAATGGAATAAAATTTGTATTAACCCATCTTTTACTGTCTTTCTTAAATGAAGCTCAGAATTTTAGCTGACAGGCTACTACAAAAACCTGTAATAAAATGATACTGTTTCTTTTATTCTTTTACTTTTGCAATCATATCTATATATTAGCTAGACTTTAGGCAGATCATGTAAATTACAGAAATTGATAATGTGTGAAGTTTTGAAGGAAATGCCTTCCACCATTCCATATCCCTACTTCTCTTTTCCCCACTAATATCTTCTTCTGGCACACATAAACAAAAATAACCCACCTAACCAGCTGCATGATACACATAACAAATATATATGCTTTACACACCTACACCAGCCTATATGCGTATATATATGCATAGACTTGCATTAACCCTTGCAGTTAAACTGAAAAGCTAGTAATAATCACAGTAAGGATTTGAAAAAGCTGTTATACAAAAAACTAAAGTGCAACTAAAAATAATAGCTGAGAAACAGAGCCCCTACTGTTGGCTTGAGCTTGCTGTCTTAGACTGGTTGTACTAAAATAAGGGCACTGACTTCATTGTAATTGAAAGCAGGAACAAACTACAATAAAACTTATGTAATGTTTGCATCTCTTTAAGTTATTTATTCTTGGTAGAATGAAACACAACTGTTGATTGTCTCAGTTACATTTTCAAAGGGTTTTTCTCTCTTTTGCTTACAATCAATAGCTGAATCATTTCAAATACATGTTATTTTCCATTTGGAAAACACATTATGATTTGGATTTTTTTTCTCTATGTTTTTATTTCTAATGATGTTCAACATTATCATCAATTTCCTATTTGCTTGCAGATCAACCTTGATTGTCAGAACAACACTGTTGATGAATATGGTTTTTAAAATTAGTTCTCTTACAGAACTAATTGCTCTAGAGAGCAAAAAATGGGGATGGTATCTGAGTCCTTCAAAAATCTTCCTGTTGCTCTTGTTTAGGTGATTTTAGATGTCTACATTGATGACTACAAGGTAGAATAGGCTAAACACAAATGGTATTGAATTCAGTGGGATTATACTGATGATTCATTTAATCAGGCATGTTCAGCATAAAGAAAATATTAAATACTCTTCTGGCTGTAGCTGACACACGAATGGCCAGATGACAGAAAAATCTACTCTTGCAGGTGAGAGCCACAGGAATACTGGGGAGGGCAGTCGAGGTTAGCAGAATTGAGCTGAGCAGCAACAAACAAGCTCTGAACCATTTCAAACTGTGGCTGAACTCCTCCTCCAGCAACCCCTCTCCAGAGGCCTGGCACCCTCTGAAAAGGCTTCAGTATGTGACAGATGAATCAGAGAGTATTCCTTGAGGGAATTCCACTGTTGCACGGCTCCTCTTTGTCTCTTGTTCCCTCTAGCGTAACACAGTGCATGCAGTTGTCACGTTCATATATTCAGACCCTGGATTTACACACAAATACAGATGTTTGCATCTGCATAATGAATACACCTCCAGTTTTTAGGGTATGCTCAGAATGACTCCAGCATTTAATGTCTGATTAAATTAGGAGGATGTGCATTGTGACTTTATATAAACTTCATGGAACAGTTCTCAGATCAACAGTCTGTGAATTTTAACCATTAGATACCAATGTCTTTCAGTTGTTCCAATATTTTATTTTATTCTTTTTTAATACTCTACATACTGGAATAGGGCATGTCTTAGATATCTTTTCGTATGAAAAAAGTATTACAGTAGATGTAAAATTGAATATTTGAACATTTTTTCTCAACTGAATCATTTTCCTGATACCTGACTTTTAAATGCCTCGGAACAAACTGGACACTCAGCTTGCATTGCAGTCACTGAAGGGAAAAAAAACCTTCCTCCAGAGAGCAATCAATCTTATTTTCAGATAAGCATCTGAGATAGGTCAGCACATTGCTAAGTGCTCATTTCTCTGTGTAATTTACAGGTAGAAGCTAGGGTGGATAGCTGAGGCTTGTATATCTACATTTTTGATGTCTGTTGTCAGGGAAATCAGCACAAACCCAAATGACCAATGCAAGTTAAAAAAATGTACTTCCATGCTTGTCCTCTTCCATTTTTCCCTAGACTTCATCAAGGAATCACAAAATCTCAGGATGACATAATGGTTGAGCTTGGTGTGGACATCTGGAAATCCTTTAATTTAACCCCTACACTCAGAACAGCTAAAGCAGATTGTCCAGACCTGGGTTCAGTTAGGTTGTGAATATCTCAAAGGATAGAGACTCCACAATCCCACTGTGTTTGACCACTCTCAAAGTTAAAAAAAAAAAAAAAAAAAAA
>VWZT01011773.1:26479-83049 GCA_013397055.1 Pachycephala philippinensis
AAAAAAAAAAAAAAAAAAAAAAATCTTATGTATAAGTGAAATTTCCAGTATTTAAATTTGTGTCAATTGTCTCTTCTCCTTTCACTGGGCACCACTAAGGAGAATAAGGCTCTCTCTTCTTTATAACCCTCCTGGGAAGTACTTACAGAAATGGATAAGATCCACCCGAGCTTTCTCACATCCAGGCTAAATAGGACAGATGCTGCAAGTCCTTAACACTCTTTGTGGTCCTTTGCTGGACTTGCCTGAGTGAGTCCATGTCTCTCTCATACTGGGGAGACCAGCACTGGACATAGCACTCCTGACGTGTCTTTCCAGTGCTCACCTGAGATGAAGGCAACTCCTTTTAACCCACTGGTGATGCTCTGTCTAATGCAGCCCAGAAGGCTGTTGGTCTTCAGTGCAAGAGAGCTCAGCTGGCTCAGGCACAATTTGCTGTCCATCAAGACTCTCTCATTCTGCAAAGCAGTTTTCCAGCCAGTCAGTCCTCAGCCTGTACTGATGCGTGGGGCTATTTGCTTTGGCTGCAAAACTCTGTATTTTCCTTTGTTAAACTTCACAAAATTAATACTTCCAGTCATTATAGCCATCAAGAAGTCAATTAATCCAGTTTTTTAAGTCATCCAAATGAATTGGAATGGCAAAATTGCTTCAAAGGGCAATTTATCCATCTTTTGCACCAAGTAATGTCTGGGAGAAGGGGACACATCTCTCCACATGTGTGGCCAGTCATAGATTGGAGAGTATTTGATGTTTTCTTTATGCTGAACATGTTTGCTTGCTTCACAAATATTCACTCTTGAAGCTTTATGCTTTCTCATCTCAAAAAAATATGGATACTAAATTTCTACTAAATATGGTTGTGATGGTGCTCAGCTCTTCTTTGATCCCTGGTGTCCAAAATGCAAATGCTCCTCCAATAGCAACCTTTCCCCTATATAAGGCATATCTTTCATTTGCTGTCTTATTTTAGTCTTTAGTTACCTTATCCACTGTGTCAAGAAGTTTTATTTTTAGTTGCAATAATTTAAAGCTATTTCTGTAATATTTTATAAATCTCATGTGATAAATAATCACTATTCATCCAGTGAAATTCATTACCTTTAATATGCCTTTATTTTTTCACACACGCCATATATATTTGGCTTGATTTTAAAGTTTCCGTAATATGAACTACTTTTTCCATGACATTTTAGTCAGTTTTAAGAGTTCATGTCATGGTAGCTTTCAGCAAAGAGAGAAAAGAATTAAAGTCAGTAACTTTAGATTTTATTCTAAAGCAAATGCAGAAAAAAGGGTTGTTTTCATAATTTGCACTAGCCATTGAATAATGTTTGTATTGCCAATGGCAGTTTAAAGTCCAATGACAGTTCATACATTAAAATCATAACATGAAACTCACTTGTAATTAAAGTATAGATTATTTTACAAAACTGTCTGGAGTCTTTAAAAAAAGAATTGAAGAATAAAGATAGAGCTATGCTAGTTAAAGGAACAACACAGCTAAGTGGAAATTTATATGCAAAGGGAAAAAGAAGAAATAACTATTCTGGCAACCTACAGGTTCTGTAAACACTTATGGCTAAAATCAGAAATCCTACTGCTCGTGAAAAGAAGTTCTGTTCCAAAGTACAATTTTATGATGGAATCCTATCATGCTAGACTCCTTCTGGAGCTTTTTTTCCCCCGAAATATTGTCTTAAGAGTAATTGTCACACAAATCACTCCATTAAGCCAGGTTCTGAAATTCTCATTCATTTTTCCATCTACTCAGTGAGTGGCCTTCAATAACCCTTTCAAAAAATGACAGAGTTCCCCCTCTGGCATGCCCTTTCCAGAGCTGTGACTCCTTTTGAAGAGAGGTCAGCTGGTGCAATACAGACCACAGAATGCCAAAAGTGGACTGCTGAGATAGAGCCACCATTTGAAGTCATGCATGCTTTTCTCCACCTTTTTGTCACCTTCTCTTCTTAATTTTTTAAGGCTGCTGGGAACCAAACAGGCCCCTGGCATAAGTAAGGCATTCTTAGCAGCCACTTTGCTGGGCTTAATTATTGCAGTGATGCAGAAGGGCTGCGCATTTGGTTTTGTATTTTTACTGTCCTTGGTAGAATATTATTGAAGGACAAAGAAGACAATGTAATATGCCACAATATATTACAGAATTTCTATGAGGCCATATATATATATTTTGAGGCAACTTTAAAAAGAATTTTACACTTAAAAATGTAAATCTCTAAGAAAAAAAAAATAAACTCAGCAAACATAACTAGAAGAAAAGGACAGTGTTCAAGGATCTTACTGGATATTGAACTTTATTCCTGGTAAAGCATATCCTTCATTCTCATATTAAAAACAAAACACAAATAAAAAAACCCACCTCAAAACTAAAAAATAAACAAAACAAATACTCAAAACAAAAGCAAACACAAAATGCCCGGTTTATATTCCAAGTTATAAAGCTTAGGCCCACAAGACCTGGTTTATACAGGTGTTTCCAATAGCTCCTGAACTTCCTCCTTGATTTCAAGACACTGCAAGGATTTTTTAAAAACTACCACTAACATTTTCCCTAAATGACTTCCCCCTGTCATATACTCTTGCTTTCCTCACTGGTGTTTACTCTGCGCTGTTTTCCTTACAAGTCTGTCATCAAGCAATCCACGTGAACACTTCACTATCATTGTTTCACCTGAGCAGGACTAATCACTTTAGTGCATTTTTTTGGCTTTTTAGTTTTTTATGTCATAGGAACATAACTTGGTGACACAGAGAAAGACTATTGCTATGCTCCTTTGATGAGAGAGTACAGGACAGTACGTTATTTTACTCGGACCAAAATGGCTTGGTCAGACCAATCTAGAGTCATATTAGGGATTGCACTTGCACTGCTGATCACAGGTGTTCTGTGGCATGAGGGGCGGTTGCATGGCTGCATCCTGAGGCTGCTGCTCTCCTTGCAGCCACAAGCACAGTGGGTCACAGTGCCCTGGGCAGTGGATGATGCTGTTACTTCAAAATAACAATTCTTTTCTTGACACCCCTTTCTCTTTGAACTAGATATTGCAGCACCAATAACGAAGCACCTTTGACTGGTATCTGGAAACCTACAGCTTTCTATAAAGGCTGTCCTTTCCCCTGATTAATGCAGCTTTTCTTCAGCACTGTCCCTCTGAACCATTTGTCTGCTGTGTGTTTTCCTTCCCTAAACCAAATCTGTCACTGAAAAATGCAAAAAATTTAAGAATGTGAGCAGGAAGACTTGACTAACTTTCATTTCTGACTTTCTAATTTGTGTCTGCCATGATCATGTATAGAGCTTATCTATATCAACATGATTATAATGTAGGTTTCCATCAGATTTCCTCTTAAGTCATCATTTAAAGGGATAACTCCAATGTAAAATCCATGCTTCTGTATAAACTGTTTTTTAGCTATTATTCTTGAAAAGAACATTTGAAATTATCATCTCAGAGATAGAAAAAAAAAATTGTTCCAGATCTTCAGTCTTTATTTTCTGCATAGAACAGCCTTCTTTTCCATCATCATTCTGTTCCCTCATTGCCTTCAGCTTAAATAAAAGTGTGATTTGGTTAAGTCCATAAGAAATGACAATATAATAATTCATAGGAAAGGCTGCATTAAATAATAGTATTTTTTTCCTGACAGTACTACTGTTAAACCAAATTCCTCTTTGTTACTCTAGCAGAAAAGCAGAAAGTCTGCTTTACAGTCAGAACAGTTAATCATTAGTGAGGGCCAAAGAATCATGTCCTGTTTTAATCATGATGTCAAGAAAAATGTTTCCATTTATTTGAAAACATGTCATAAGTGAGAAATTGCAGGATGCTTTGTTTTTCATTAAAGTTATTGACATTTTTTCTCTGATTCTTCACAAAGCAGGACCAGTTATTTCATTCTTGTGCTCATCAGCATTAGAATTGTTAAAGATAGTGAAAAGCAGTTAAACTTTCTAAGACCTGGATATTGATCTAATTAAAAACAAATCTTTCCAGGTTTATTTTTATTAGATTTCTTACTAAGAAATTTTTAAAAAAGTGCAGGACCTGCACAGCAATCATGCTGCTGTCTACTAAATCTGTCACTTCTGTGGACATGTCATTCAGGGATGTCAGATTCATCCCTTGCATTGTTTTGCCTGTACAGACTCTGAATTGTAGACTAAATATATGTGTGCTGCACCTCTTATATACTCCTTTTTCCATCTAAGGTATTTTGTAAGGACTATGGGTGTCTTCTACATGATGTATTTCATTATATTTTGCCTAAAGGTAGACTTCAGATTATCTATACCATACTTCTATCCTCAGATAGTCACGCTGAGGCTCCCTCTGTAGCCAAAAACTTACAGGAAACTATTATTTACCCATATATACTAGGTACTTTAAGAATGAGAGAAATCACTCGCTGCTAGGGTCGGCTTCTCTTCATAGAATTTAAACAGGATTCTTGATATCTACACTTCAGTGAGTCCAATTCCTTGTCTGTCTTTTTCATCCACAACTTGCCTAATGTGCAATTAAACCGTGCCTCTATCACCTGCAGGAGTCTAGTCAACAACTGAAAACTAAACCCGCTTATCATATTTAATTAGGCAATTTAACCATGCTGATTTCAGGACTGCACTTATTCCTGATTCACATTTGAAAACAAAACCCAGACTGTTTAGAAAGAAACTGTCACATTGAACGGCAGCTGAAGGAGCTCTCCAAATCATAGTATCACTTTTCCCTGATATATCAGCTCCTGAGGAGATTTCTCCATCATTCTAGGAAGATAGGGACTGAGCAGATAAATTGTGATGTTGAAGTCCAGGAAAGTGTGGAACTTGAATTATACTGCAAGCCAACAGTACTGAGAATTTAAAATAGAATCTTCTTCTGTTGTCTTTCCCACATAAAGGTCTTTGGGCTTGGCTTAGGTTCAATGTAAAGAGATATTTTTTAAGAATCAGTAGTGAGGCAGTATAATTTTGGTATATATGTCTTACATGTGAGGTTTGTTCAGTTTGCAGTTTACAGAATTGAAAGATCAGAGTTGGTTATAACCTTGCATTGCATGTGGATAACTGTATGGCTCATCCATCTTACCAGAAAAAGCCTGAAATCCTATGACTGAACAGTAGGCAATAATGTTCTTAAAAATATTATCAAAATTAAAAGTACTGAATATGTATGGCACCTTCTAACCTCTCGAGTCTGCTCTATTCAGAAAGAACCAATGAAAAAGCAAAAATTTATTGGAGCCAGGATAGGTTCCTTGGAAGTAATTTACATCAGTCTGTATCTCAAAGAAGATATTCCTGGGTAAATACTGATAAAGCAAACCTAGATATAATTCTAGGCAATTTCAAACAAGAAATGTAGTTGATTATCTAACATCAAACCTCTTTCTCATGAGTCAGTCTGTGAAGTTACAAAACATTATTAATGGTATATAGTTAGATGAAAAAAATTAATACACGTTAGAAGAAACGTAGGAAGTTCAATTTTTTTTTTTCATCTTGCTTATGAAAACAATAATTTGTACTTTTGGAGAGTCATCTCAGTAAATTCAGTCACCAAATTATTTTCTTTTGTTTAGGAGCTGTATGATTGACTGATTCTTAATAAGTGCAAAAAATAGCTGTAGGCAAACAACAATACTAAGCTTGCAGTGCACAGAAGTAAGCTGAAAAACAGATGCCAGCCCTCAGCTCTTCCTGTATAATTTGTACATGGCAACAATAGCAAAGTGATTCCTTAAGCATATTTTCTAGCTTATTATTCACTACTATCTTATTTCATGTGGCACTTCAAAATGCTCTTTTATACCTAGGTTGCTAGAACAGGATATCAGCAGCTTTTTGCTAGTGCATATAATTGAAAGGCTGCTACTTAGAGGAGGCACCATTAAAAATCTGTATTTGCCAGCAGTTAAAGCCCAATTCTATGCTTAGAATAGAAAAGCAATTACGGTATGCTGCTGTATTCGGAAGTGTTGGCAAGTCTTGATCTCTTAAGGGTGACTTCTGTTCATAGTAAGAAGCACACAATCAGTGCAAGTAGGTAAGGCAGAATGAAACATTTTATTGGGATTAAAGGTTCAAAAAATAAATTCCATTAAATTTCAAAGGTAATTTCAATCTTTAAAAAATTTTGTTGGTTCTCTTAATTTCAGATATCAGTCTGGAATCACATCTTTTTGTTTCTGCTTTGTGAAAGCAATCCCAGTGTTTGACATGAAGTACTTAATACCACTGTTCAGCTTTAAAATGAACACCGCTTACAAATCCTGACTACACATTGCTCAAAGGGGATGCAAATCAAATGACTTTACATTCTAATTTTTCCAGAATACAATCCTACTGCCTCAGGTGAAATCAAAATATACTCCCAGTACTGCAAAGAGTGTGTGTGTTCTACCATACAGATGTGTCCTAATGGCACTGCATAAAGTGCAGCACGTTGAGCACATTTACTGCCCATCTTGTGCATTTGTTAAAGTAGAAATATACCTGGCATTTCTGAGGTAGACTCAAAAGATTAGCAGGATAAAATTATTAAGTGCTGTGCCTTTTGTCACTGAAAAAGGTCTTAAATTTGAAGGGAGCAGTGAGCTGACTAGATTCCTGTATTGTTGCACATAAGCTGGATTTGCACTAACAATACAGTACTGATTATACCTTAAAGCAAGATTTACTTTCCTGTAGAAGATCATCCCTCTTTATTTACTGAGCTAAGCACTTCACGGGCATTGCCTTGTCTAGCATGAAATAAAAGAGCTTGCATTGAAAAAGCCTGCTGATGAATGAAGTGTTATGTATGCTGTAATACATTTAAATTATTTACCATTTATGCATTTAAAATGATTGTCAGAAACACACTTTTATGGAGAATTGATACTAATGTTGTCAATTACCATATATAGCCTTTGGGAATGTAGTGACAAAGTTCTCTACTCCTGTGTTATCCCAAATTGGAGCATGGATGGATGTTATCTTGATCAATCACATTCAAGTGAGATTTTCACCCTAAAAGTTAAAATCTCTCTGTTTTTCTTAACAGTCAAAATACTCAAAACTTGTATTTTATCTAAATAAAGAATGTAATTCATAGACTCATTCAATATTTTTTATTCCAAGGAATACAAAATATTCTTTAAAAGCCCATTTTTAAATTTTGGGTTTTAAAATACATTTTTTTCTTTTACTGCTGTAGCAGCCTCTCTGGTATGAAAAGACTTATCTATTACTCAAATGATGTGTTATTAACTCAAAATAATGGTATTTCTTTTACTTTGTCAATACTATGTTTGTATTTGAAATGCAATTAAAGAGAAATAGTCAAGCTAAGAGAGAAAATTTTCAAGAATTCAGGAAAATTGTCTCTAAATTAGCCTGAACAGAGCTAATTCTATCCCATTTTTAATGTAACTGCTGTTCTAGGAATTTAAGATACTGTGGAGTCACAAAACTGGCACACAGAAATCCCACTAGCAGCACAGCTCTGGAGCTCGGGTACCTGAAAAATGGCACAAATCATAAGAAAGAAAATCCAGTCTAATTCACTTGATTTAGTAGATGAAACAAGGAACAGATTCCTAAGAGATGACTCCAATTTTATGTAGCCCTCATTCAGGCCAGTTCTCATGAGCACTAGCATGAATTAAAACAAGACAAGATCTTACATTTGGCTTAGATTTGGCTTAGTAGGATTTGTAATTATGTGTGCCAAGGTCTGAGTTTTCTGTCTCTTTGTAGAATATCAATCTTTCTACATGCTTTTTCATGTCCATGTTTCCTTTCAGTACCAATTGCTTATGAATCTGTAGTAACGTTCAAAATGTTACTCACTCTGAAAGTACTTGGGACTCAACTGATGGCAGGAGTGGTTTTTATTTTGGATATTTTGGGTCATGGAAGAGAATGATGAATTTCAGTTTCCTGAGTGACCTTGTGTAGAAATTCCATAGAGCAGTTCTGTGCACATAAGTAGATAGGAATAACAGTAACAATGCTTGTGACTCTGACCTTCACTGGCATAAACCTGAAAGTCTACATAGACAGACAGCCCTTTCAAACGTCATAATTGGATGGCAAATGCTTTTTGTAAGGTAAGAGAAATATTTCCTCCTGTTCATTCCTCTTCATGAAAATGAGACTGATCCCCACGAAATGTTGAGCCCCATTAAGGAGGTCTTTCAATTCCTTATATCTTAATTGCAAGTTGAGTATTTCACACAGTCTTACTCTTTGATTTGGTAGATTAACTTATATCTTTTATTGCCTTTCTCACAGTCATGGGTGGCCATCTAAAGATATAGATTTTCTTATAATAAAATCAGGATGGACAGGCATATGAATGCCAAGATTCCCTAAGCAGTCTTCAAGAATTTTGCACAGGTTTTTCCCAACTGCTACTGCAATGCAAAAAATGTAGAAAATATATCTTGTGGACTAATGCTCTGAATTTTTCTATTATTTTCCACAAAAAAAACCCAGTGTGTAATAAGTTGTAAAATTATGGTGAGGCCATGAGATACTCCAACAGCAAAACTAAATCTTAACTACTTTATCAATTTTAATGTAGAGGTCTTTATATTAAAAATAAGAAAATCTAAACTTAGAATCTTAGAAAGGAATACTACTTGTAGAACTAGACTCTTCTTACTTGTAATATGAAGCTCTTATACAAATCAATGATACCTAAAAACCTCATAGAGAAAATACTAACAGCCTGGACCCAATCATAATTGTTGTCTCACAGTCTTAATTACTATAACTCATATTATGATTTTTAATTTTACAAAGGAATAAGTTTCTCCTACCAGCTTCTAAAAAGTAGAAGACATGATATTTTTAATGTAATTGTGTTCCTACCCAGCAAACTGCTAAATCAGAAGATCATAAAGAAATATACACTGTACATGAACTTTTGTTTCATGGCATTTGCATTTCTTCCATGTATGCAAAAGAATTCCCAATCCAATCAAAATGCTGATAACCTTAAGTTTGGAGACTGGGTTTATTTGAAAGACAACTAGATTTTAAAAAGTAATAAAGGTTATAAAAACAGAAAAAGAAACTTACTAAATCTAGCTAGCTGGCTACCGAAAAAAATTGCAAATATAAACGAAGTTTCATCAACTGTGCTTTTAAAAACCTCTAACTTTTTTTTCTCTTGCAAATAGGTCACTTCTTGGCCTCATGATCTTTAACCACCTATGTAAGTAACTTGCAAAAAAAGCACATCCTCCATCACCTCTGGCAAAATATACGGCAACACAAAGAGTGCAGCCAGGTAAATGAGCAGGTCTGATCCCTGCTACAGAATAATTGTGACTGGCTGATAAACTGTGAATAGTAAAATCAGGGGGGAAAAAAACAAAGGAAAATTAGTATGACCAAAATAAGATTATACCTATAGGAATAAAGAATGAATGGCATCGATACTTGGGGTACAAAAAGTCTGCAAAATGCTGTGGGACTGGGACTGGGCTGAATATAACTTTCCTGCAAGAAACTTATCTAAAATGCATATAAAGGGAGGATCTTCACTATTGAGTCAATAGAGCACTGGAGTCCAAGACACTGCTAATTTTGGAACACTCTGTTCAGTTCTGCTAAAACTGTCATCTAGAAGATCTCCAATAAAATGGAGAGGTTTCAGAAGATGTTAGAATAATAATTAAAGGAATGAAAACAGACCTTCTGTGCAATTCAGAGTCCAACCTGCCTGATGAAAGGAAAAGATTAATGGGGAAAAAGGGACTTAGTCACAGCCTGTAAAGTTCTATACAGGTTTTTATCTTGCATTTTCCCATCCAGCAAAGGTATAATAAGATCCCATGATTGGCAGTGATGGCATTGATGATAGATGAGTTTGCCTCAAGTGTCTAGTTAAATTTTCTAACCAATGTCTAGTAGAAGCATTTATGTAGTGTTACTTTTGAGTCTCCCCACTTGATGATTTAAAATAATGCTTTTTAGAGCATTGTTTAATAACATGATTGTCTTTTCCAAACTAATAACCTACAGAACAACTTAACTGATAATTAGTGCTTCTAATATTAGAGGGTAAATTAATTCAGTGAATGATTCAGAGAAAATACAAGGCTAATTCACCAACAACCTAAGTGAAAAAAATTAGCATCATAAACCTCTATTTCATGAACAGAGCTGTGATTTAAACACATTTTTGCGAAAACTCCTAAATGAAGATCATTTCTCTTTGGTCAAGAAGTATGTTCTTTATTCATGACTTCACAGTTCTTTAGAAACATAGCATCCATTCTAATTTTGTCATTTGGGAAGGTAATATGCTGAGTTAAAATCTTGTCTATTCAGGCTTTATTTCTGTAGGATGTGGGCTACAGATAATTTGAACAGCACAATCTCCTATCTCTTGGGAAGCAATCATTTGCTTTTAAACTCCAGTGCACTCACTGCAGTCATGCACTAAAGCACCAGATTTAAAACATGGAATGCTGGACATATTTAACAGATTCAATTCTGTTTGCTGGTTAAAGATTAAGAGAGCAAAAGATGGCATCTATTAACAATACTGTATGAAGAAAGAGGAATCACTGCAGACTGAAGTAAGTCCCACTGGGGGCCTAACAAGCACCTGCCATTTTCACGTGGTGAGAGATCAATCAGTCTCTGTATGTAGCAAGATGACCTGCCAAAAGCTGAACCACAAGGGGGAGAGAAGAAAAATGATCAATTCCCCAAATTGTGTGCTCTGCAGTAATAAAATGCTGTTCTCTAAACACTTATACTCTCTTTGCAATTGTGATATCTTGGTCAAGGATCAAAATTTGCAGTGAAACCCCAGGTTGACAAACAGAAAAAGAAGGCATCCAAAATATATTAGAAAATGAATTCTCTCTATTGTTAATGTGGAAATTCAGTCACGTTATGAGAAAAATAAGTTTTAGGGTTTTCAAACTGACAGTTGTGGAGTACAAACACCCAGGGTTTTTTCCTCATGTACAAGAATCCACTTCAAATTTTCCAGACTTCAGTTCATTGCTTATTTGATTTCTGGTTGCCATGGAAGACTGAGTTGGCCAATGGAATACTAAAACATTCTAAAAATGTATCAAAAACACAACAGTGACAACTGGAAATGAAAACAAGAGAATTCGAACCTGGCATTTGTCTATTTTCTTGAAAGTGTTGTACCAACATCCCTATAAATTCACGTATTATCAAGCAGAAGAATAGCCAAAAAATCACAGAATCTCACAGATAATTCTAGGTCCTACCAAAAGTCCAGGCTATTACCAGCTTGGGTTGGTGCCAGGGCACATGGATACAATTACATGTCAAGGTAAGGAAAGCCAACCTCAATCTGCAAAGATGAGAAACCATGAATGCAATCTCTGGACATTACTATTCTTCTTTAGGAAATCAAGTACTCAAGCGCATCTTAAAAGCTGACATGATCAAACAAAATTATCTGGAATTCTAGGGGAAGCACTTAGATCATGCACTTCTTATGCGATTAGCCTGGATTTTTTAATATTTTCATGTTCTCTTTCAAGTGTTCTTAAAGCTACTCTCCCACAATATGAAGTGTGATTTTTCATTTCCTGTTATACAGAAGACAGCTGTAGAGCAGTAGTACAGTAGTAAATAATACAGGATGAGAATCTGTTTGGTATACAGAAAAGAAAACAAAGAGGCTTATTAGAGGTATTTATTTTCATTTTCCCCTCATTGCTGTTAAGAGGAATGATGGTTATAATAAAAACCCTCAATTAGAAACATCCAAAGCTGTCTTTCAATGTAACAAACAAAGTCCAAACTGGCAAAAATGAAAAATGAAGAAGACAGCCAAAAAATTCAAAATAGTATATTATTCTTCAATAGTCGTTTAGAAAAATACTGCTGTTTGAGACAAAACGATGCAAATGGTCTGAGAAAACAGTGTGCTTCTCATTCACTGGAGAAATTGTTCTGGAAGTGTTCATCCTTGCACAAATATTACCTTTAAAATATTATTAAGGTCATGGTCTGCAGAGGTTAACTGCTGAGCAAGTGACTGTAGTGTTAGCTCAAGAGAGATCCAAAGATGGCTATAACTGTTACATCAAACTTGCTGAAGAAAAAACATGACTTTTTTATAAAAGACAGGCTTTTAAATAGCTAGTTCAGTTCTGCCAGTTCCTACTTTGGTCTGTTCTCTGTGACTGCAATTAGGTTTCAGCAAATCCATCTCCCCATTAGTTTTTCTCCTCAAACACCATTGTCGATATATTTAATTTTAATACCACACCTTCAGTTGTCTCATGGAGATAAATACAACACGACACTGGGCAGACTGTACTGCTTTTCAATCTGAGGTAAAGTTCTGACTTCAATAAAGGGAACAGGTAGACTTCCTCTGATTTCTGTGGTATCATGGTTTAACACACAGACTCTATAAATAAACACATCTCTAGGGTTTGCACCATAAATCCTGTTATCACTTAGTGCCCTGACCAACTTCCATACATTACCACTCAGTAAATTAACTTGTACAGTGAAAAAAAAAAAAAAAGACTTAATCGATGACAGTTATTTAGATAATCTTTTAGAAAATGCTTAAAACAAGCTCTTGATAAAGACTACGAAGATAGAAAATAAACCAACAAAAACCAAAACCAACAAAAAACCTCTTCCTACTCTCCAACAGAACTGCATATATGAGGAAGTAAATTGCAAATAATTTCTTTTACACAGAACAATAGATTTAAAACTGTAATGTGTAGCATACTTGCTTATTAAATAAGAAGAAATATATTCTTTTTGGCTTTCAAATATCAGAAAAAATATATTCTGCACTTCCATGTGAGAGCTAAGTACAAAAATGCTGCACAATGCTGCAGTCCTTAGTGATTGCTTCTTTTTCAAAAAACTCTTCTAGGATGACACAACTTACTAGCAAGTTCTGTGTATGAATTGTGTATCATTTAGGCTTACTGTGATACAATTCCTATGGAAAAGATTCAAAGGTATAGCTCTGCAATAATAGTCAGAATAAAAAATGAAATACTTCTCTTTCTAGGATTAGTAGACTAAACTAAATGATGCCTAAGATGATATTTAGATGTCTTACATCAAGACATCACCTAATACCCAGCTTTACCTAGTCCTGAAAGCATTTTACTCTCTACCCAGTTCTCAGTTTGATCCCAACTTTCCCTGCACTTTTACATTAAATATCAGTGTGTGTGCATTGACACTGATACATGGGGAAGCGTGTGCTCTGGGGAGAATCCTGTCTTTCTTCTACCTAAGCTTCTTTATGATCTACTGTGCCTAAACTAAATCCACTTAACTCCCCAGAAAACTGCAAGCATTTTTATGGTCAGTCACAATCTAAAAAGCAGTGGAAAACACAGTGTTTAACTCCTAGGAAGCAACCTAATGGCTATCATCCATATTACTTGCAATATAAGCTATAAAAGTTTATATTCACAGCCCAAACCATATTGAAAACTTTCCAAGAGCTCAGCTTAGAATTTTGAATATAAAATGGTAAATATTACTTCTCAGGTATTTTTAAAGAATGTCAGTGTATTTTTCCTGGATCATCGGCAAGCACGCTGTCCAGTTTATGCTGAAAGGGATTTCTGTTATCATTGAAGAAGAAATATTTTAAAGTACTACTGTGTTAAACAAGTTAGAAGGACTGAGTATATAATATATATTTACAATCCATTTTAATTAAAACACATATCTCTGTACTTAACTTAAAACCTGTATTTCAATCTGACTGCCTTATTATGATTTTTCAAGGTTCCTGTACCATATGCACATACATTTTAAAAAACAAATATAAATAAAATATGACAGAATAAACACTGATTAGAACATTTTGTAACACCATTAACATACCCAATTTACACGGCACAAATCTGCTAACATCTGCAGTGATATAGAATCCCTCAACATCTTTCGCATCACGAAGATGAAAACAGCCTTTTTTTTTTTTTTTGCTTCATTTGGTACAATAAATAAAACAGTGTATTTCACTTATTTTGCATTCACAAGAAGCCAATGAGTGTCATTACAGCATATTAGCATAGAACATGAAAAGGGAGAAGATGGAACTATGATGCTGAGCCATTCAAGTAATCTGTTAGCCCAGGACCTAGAACAAGAAATTACCTCCATCAGACAGTAATTCATTGTTCTGGGAGGCTTCAAGATAAATAACCTAGACTACAGCATCACCTCCCTTAGCATTTTTTATATTTCTTAATTTCCATTATCCAAACTGAACAGTGGAATTTTAAACAAGGAACAATCTGTTAAAGCTGATGAAAAACATGCCCTTATGTACACTAACATGCAGAAGGTTCTGAAACCATTGCTGTTGACTATTTGTGACCAATATTAAGTCCCTGTTTATTTAGATAGACATTGTTGTTTGGTTAATTTTTAACTGGGAAAATGTTTTCTTGACTCTTAGCAGGAAAATAAAAATCTGCCAAAAATGAAAATATATTCTGAAGGGTACCAACTGATGATGTAAAATGCAATTATATTACAGTTATATCCATAGTGTACTAGCACAAGGATGCAATACATATCATCCATTCAGACTTTACAAAAGGAAGCTCAGCTTAATACTCAACTGCCAGAATTTTGTTTCAGTTGAACTGTTTTACTCAATATCCACTTGTATTAATAAATTAAATACTAAAGACTTTATTCAGCCTGAAAAAGCAACTATAGTCTTCCCCTTCTGAGAATGGAGGGCACAACTTACGTAATAGTAAAAGACCTGTGAATTGATACTATAGTCTGCCCATCTGAACATTTTTAAAACAGACAGTTCAGATCCACTTCAGATCTGCAGAAGTTCATTCAACAAAATATTAAGTCCTTAGAAACAACCCTCCTCTGCAAAATCCTACAGACAAATAACTGTTGACAACCTCTTTAATTTGCAGTTCTTTATTTCCACAGAGCCATGTGGCAGCAATCTATCATCCACAAGGTTTCTTGCCTCTTTGCTCTTTTCCTCTGTCCACATCCTTTGCCCCAGGCATTCTTCTGCTTCACAAAAACTAACTGCTTGTATTTCAGAAAACCTGAATGCAAAGCATTATGCATTTGCAAGCGTCCAAATCCAACAAAGCCACTGTGCCAAAAGTGAGTGCTTAGATTCAGGAATCTGAAACCAAATCACTGACACTTTCAGCTCTTAACCTTTGCAAACTACTTTTGAAACAAAAAAGACCAGAAACACATTGAACCAAACCACTTTCTCGTGGGCCAGTGCAGCTGTCAGCCTTGCAGTGGCAGCCAGTGTTGAGCAGGTTGTTGAATAGATACTGATTTTTCTACTTGTTGTGTTATTTGCCCACTTTCCTCTTCCACTCAACTGAAATCATCTCAGTATCATCTCTTCCTAGCCATGTCCATGTATATATTCCACACCCTATCAGGTGTGGGATCCCACACCCTATCCCACACACTTCCCAGGTGAAGAACTATTACCATACACTAAGATAACCTACAAAGTCAATATCTAATAGTAAGATCAGTCTGAAAAACAGTTTATTATTTTTACAGATTTTTTTGACGTATAATCCTTTGTAACTCAGAGCCTTTTCTTTGTTAAAATTATGTTTCAGATACATCACATACTTTTCCAAGGACAAAAATGAAATGTATGCCAAAAATAATTTTAATGTAAATGTGTCATTCCTCACATAAATTAACTGAAGACCTAGTCCTTGGCTCATAAAAATTCTTGCTTATTTGCTTTTATTACCATGCATTACCAATGACATATAAGATATATCCCTGTCTCCTATTTTAACAAGCACTTTTACTAAGATGATTGTAATTAATGATGGGTCCTTTATTATTAATTATTTTGAAATTTTTACTTCCCAAAATGTTATCAGCAGTAAAATCTCCATCACTAACAACAGACCACTCTGCACCACTAGGCAAGAGAAAGGTAGCTTCAATAGAGCAAATGAAGTAGCAAAAATACCTTTTTTTTTTTTATGAAAGGAACTATAGCTGCTGGACTTCTCATATTGGTTACGTATTTCTTGTGCTTTTTTCATTCTTCATGTTCATCCTAATTTTAGAGGAAATGGTTTCATAGATTGTAAAAGGCAAATCATTCCTTCTAGAAAGAACAAATGGCTCCTGTGATCAAGTCAAGTAATTCAGCTTGCTCTGGCACTAGGGGAGGCAGAGAACTGGAAGAGCAGCAGCCCCTTAGATCACTGGATCACTGGGTCACTGTCCTATCTGTATGAAGATCTAATTCAAATTACCCAAGTGACTAGCCTCTCACTGTAGATGAAAACTCTCTGATTAACCCTTATCAGGGCTGTGTTATCTTCAGAGGACTCAGAACTGTTCATGAGCTTTCTAATATTTAGGATGCAGTTCATGATAAAGCAGCAAAAACCTTAACTGAAACACCACTGTCTGTCTGGGGCAACAACCATCTCACCTGAAACCTGCCTGACATGACACTGCAGGGATAACAGCAGAAGTAAGGCAATCTAAGATTTTGCAGGAAACTTTCACAGACATTTTTCCAGAAAAGTTTAAGGAGGGCATTGGCACATATCTAGTTGTATTAATAACATTTGTATTAATGTAATAATACTTTTTACCCCTTTTCAAACCCTCAGTTCGCTTCCAACTCTTTTCATCTACACCATGGAGTCGCCTCTAGGGGCCAGGTGCACGAAAGTATATAATTTCATGGTGGCATTTGTAAGAGCTATGGGAAGATTTCTGGTTCTAAGAGGCACAGTTGGACCAAAATGTCCTACTGAAACATGTACTATCAACACTACAAAACCAGAAATGCATCCTATTTTACGGGGTTAATAATCTTTAGTGCAGTTATCTTATTCTTTAATCTTTTTATTGTCTCGTAATGGAACACCATTTTTAAAGGATATTGTTCCAGATAGTATCAGAGATTTAAGAAATACAACCTATTAGTTTCTTTCTGCACTTATATTAGGCCCCTTAAGAATAACTCACTTGGAAATAACTTGTGAGAAATAGTATCTCTATCTTATGGGCTTTTACAGAACTCAGCTTTATTTTTACGGATGTTGTTCATTTACTGAAAAGATTAAAGATCTTTTAAAGTGTTTCACTATTCATCAGCAACAGAACTTTACACACATTCTAGGAACAAAAAATTCGTCCCATACCACCTGTAATTTAATTATTTCTGCCATTATATACCAGCAGGGAAAACCCTAGATTTTTCTTACATTATACAATAAGTTATAATAGAGTGCAGTATGATGAAATATACATATGTAGTGCTGGTCAACAGACTATTACCGAACCTAGCTCAATAAATTCTGATTTTCCATGTTTAGCAAGACTCAGAAAAAACAACCACCATCAGCAAATAAGGTGAAAGAATGGGATTTCAGTCCTGCTATCATGGAAAAAGAAAAAGCAAGAGGGAAAATTTCACCCTGCTGAGGAAAAGTCACACAAAGTACACAATCACTTATGCTTGAATTGCTGGCTTCCCTGAAAGCACAGGCCACATATAAGGGTCAAGTCTTCTAGGGTTGGATCACATTGTAGGCCAGAACTAGCTGTGAGGAATGGAGGCTGGCTAATCCTGAGCATCACAGGTGCTGTCATGCACAGAAATATATGGTTAGAGAAAAAGGTCTATACTAGCCTGGAGAAAAGGGGGCTGAGGAAAGACCTTATCACTCCCTGCAACTCTCTGAAAGGAGAGTGTATCCAGGTGGGGGTTAGTCTCTTTTGACAAGTCACAGGATAAGAGGAAATGGCCTCAAGTTCCACTAAGGGGGAAAGGATGGTGGGGGGGATGTGTGTGTGTGTTAGATTGGATATAAGGTAAAACTTCTTCACCAAAAGGGTTGCCAAGCACTGGAAGGGGCTGCTCAGGGAAGTGATGGAGTCACCAGTCCCAGAGGTACTTAAAAGAAGTGTAAATGAGGCACTTAAGGACATGGTTTAGTGGTGAACTTGGCAGTATTAGGTTAATGGACTCAATGATCTTAAAGGTCTGTTCCATGATTCTATGATTCTATCATTCCTGTCATAATGACTGTCTACCCCTGCATTTGAAAGTAGGCACAAAACTATCACTGGAAAGAAAATGAGAAGGTTTATTTGGGAACATTCTTCTCTCTGAATATGAATTAGTGGACTATTCTTGAACTAATGGACAGAGAATTCAATGCAATTTTATTAATACAGCATGCTGACAATTTAAAACATGTACCAAGAATTCATACTTGATGCTGTAGTCAATACAGTACACTGTCTTCAGTCTTGTTGATACTAGCAAAATTTTCACAACCTATACATGATTTTTGAGTAGAGCTGTGCCTGAATCAAGGCCTCATTAAAAACAAAACAAAATAAGAAAAAAAAAAAAAAAAGAAAAAAAAAGTTAAAGGAAACCCCAAAAATAGAAGGAATTGCTGAATTATTCATAGAACTCTTGAGAGCTTTATTATATCTTTCCAGTGTATCATTTTGCCAGCAAAGCTGTAACAACCTCAGACTTTAAAAACATGTGATATGTACAAAATCAATCAATAAAAAACTGTCTGGAAACATCAACAATAACACGCTAACTTTATTACTTAGCACTTCTAACTTGGTTTTTGATCATGAGGTTTACTAGTCCCTTCTCAAACTATTAGCTTTTCAGTCTGTGGGCCATAGAGTTACAGAATGTCAAAGGGTTGAAATGGACCTTAAAGATCATCTAATCCCAACTGCCCCTGCCATGTGGAGGGACCCCTCCCACTAGACCACAATGATCAAGGCCTTATCCAATCTGGCCTTGAACACTATCAGGGTTGGGGCATCCACAACCTCCTTGGGCAACCTGTTCCAGTGCCTAACAACCCTCACAGTAAAAAATTTCTTCCTAATATCTAACCTAAATCTGCCTTTCAATTTGTACCGATTATTTCTTGTCCTGTCACTAAAGTTCCTGATGAACAGTCCCTTTTTGGATTCCTGGTAGGCCCCTTTCCTGATACTGGACAGATCCTATGAGGTCTCCACACAACCTTCTCCAGCCTGAACAGCTTTCTCAGCCTGTCTTTGTAAGGGAGGTGCTCCAGTCCTCTTATCAGGTTTTTCTCCTCTCCTCTGGACTTGCTCCAACAGTTCTTATGTTGGGAACACCAAAATTGCATGCAGTATTCCAGGTGGGGTCTCACAAGAGCAGAGCAGAGGGGGAGAATCACCTCCTTTGACTTGCTGGCCCGGCTCCTTTTGACGCAGATCAGGTTGGCTTTCCGGGCTGCGAGCGCACATTGCTGGCTCATGATGAGTTTTTCAGCAACCAACATCCCCAAATCTTTCTCCGCAGGGCTGCTCCCAATCACTCCTTCACCCAGCCTGTATTTGTGCCTGGGATTGCCACAACCCAGGTGTAGGACCTTTCACTTTGATTTACTGACCTTCAGGACATTTACATAGGCCCACTTCCCAAGCCTGTCCAGGTCACTCCGGATAGCATTATCCCTTCCCTCCAGTGTGTTGACTGCCTCACCCAGTTTGGTGTCATCAGCAAATTTGCTGAGGGTGCCCTTGATCCCACCGTCCACGTTGCCAACAAAGATGTTGAACAGTATCAGATGCAGTAGTGACCCCTGAGGGATACCACTCAACATGTGGACAATGAGCCCCCAACCACATCTCTCTGCGTGCAGCCCTCCAGCCAGTTCTTTATTCACTGACTGGTCCATCCATCAAATCCATGTCTCTCCAGTTTGGAGACAAGGATGTCACATGAGACAGTGTCAAACTTTGCATTAAGTCCAGGTAGACGATGTCAGTTGTTCTGTCTCTATCCCCCAGTGCTGTAGCTCTATCACAGAAGGTCACCAGGTTTGGCAAGCATGATTTCCCCTTTGTAAAACCATGTTGGCTCTTACCAATCACCTCTATATTTTCCATGTGCCTTGGCACAGTTTTCAGGAGAATCTGCTCCATGATCTTGCCTGGAACAGAGGTGAGACTGCTCAGTCTGTAGTTCCTGTAGTTCCCCAGGTCTTCTACTTTTCTCATTTTAGAAATGGGGGTTATATTTCCTGTTTTTGGTCATCATGGACTTCACCTGACTGCCATGATTTTTCCAACAATGATGGACAGTGACTTAACAGCTTCATCTGCCAGCTCCCTCAGGATTCACAGATAAATGTCATCAGGTCCCATAGACTTGGGCACATTCAGGTGCCTTAGATGTTATTGAACTTGGCCCTTTTCTACAGTGGGCTGAGGGTCTTCATCCTGTCAGTCCCTGCATTTGCTTTTGTCAGCTAGGGTGGCATGGCTGGAGCACTTGCTGTTGAAGACTGAGGTATATAAATCACTGAGAACCTCAGCACTCTTTTTCCAGGGCGGTAAGGTCTCTCTTTTCCTTCTGGAGAGGGCCCACATTTATCCCTAGTCTTTCTCTTGCTTGCATACATATCTATAAAGCCCTTCTGTTATCCTTAATATCACTGGCCTGCAAATAAGTGTGGCTCTGGTTTTTTTGTTTGTTTGTTTGTGTTTTTTGTTTGTTTGTTTGTTTGTTTTGGTTTGTTTTTTTGGGGGTTTTTTTGTTCAGATTTTGGTTAAGCTGCATAATACTGTACTGAAGGTTTCCTTGGAAAGCCATATAAACCCGGCTGGGCAGATATTTCACTCTTTACAACCTAGCTACAATACTCTTCTAAGCTATGGTGCCAAGATTTTATGCAATGCTCAGTTTCATGGCAGAAGTCTTCGCATGCATACAGACATTTATATGGCAGATGTTTTGTGCATGATATTTTTTGTTTTCCTTTCAAAAAATTGTGTTATGTCTATGCAAATTCCCTGTACTTCAATAATTTTGTTACGAGCTGACAAATATGCTCAGTACTGTATCTTCCAATGGGAATAATACTCAAATACAGACTGCTTTGTCAGCAACATCTGCAACGCTTTGGGAGGTACTTCACAATTTGTTTCATTTTAAAGTTCATTAATTTGAGGCATTTAAAACAAAAATGTATTATAAAATCATGCATTTCTGGCTTTCATTAAAATGTGTATATCGCAGAGAATGCGATTTTGTCAGTACCCGTTATTTTCTTCAAGTTCACCATTAAAAATACAACTATACTTGTATTAGTGTTAGAGTTTTATTTCATATGTTGAATCAAAAACAAATAAAAGCTTGGCACAAAACACCCTGTAAGAGGATGTTTTGACCCAGTTCAATTTTGATGTTCCTAAATGAAAAATAAAATATTGCTTCTAGGGGATAGAATGGGAGTGGATTTCTGCATTACTAAGTTGCTACATTGCTACATGAGGGCCAGATGACAACCCGTCAGAACAGTGTGACTATTTCAGCAATGCAGGTAGAGACATTTTCACACTTCCTTGAGCAGAACTGCATAGTATGCTACCAAAGAACACTTTGTTTAAACATCTGCCAGTGGTCTTATATTCTTTATAATTTGTTAAGAAGGACAAAGAGATTACTGGTGAAATACAGACATTTAAGAAAACATTCATATTGTAATTAGAGGACCTTCTATCTAGAATTATTATATAAACACACATTTATTTGTCATGTCATACCATTGATTTCAATAGTTAGTTACATCAAGAATGAAAAGAAAGAGGAAACAGCAGTTCACAAAGAAAAAACAAATATGAAAGTTATGATATTTAACATAACAAAGCCTACTGAAAATCAGATGATTAAGTTCAAGTATGCACTCAATTAAATGGAGGCAAAAGCAATGCTGCTCTCCATGTCAAATTGTCTTCTGGAATGAGAGTAACAGGGGATAATTTGATTTAAAAATAAAGACATAAAATGTGATTATAAAAATAAAGGTAAGCATCAAACTTAAGTGTTTGGAAGCATTCTCCCTCAAATGCATTTCACATTGCTCCCCCAGCCTCCACTGAACATGCTTACTGCAGCACTCTATGGGTAAATCTGATCCTCTGGGTTGCCTGCAGTAGCCAAATTACCCACAGCCTCTGTTCAGATTCCCTAATGTCTCCAAGTTCTTCTTTTTCCACAAATAGCAAGTTAGTATGAAAAAATTTCAAAAGTCAGTAAAAAATTCTGTGATAATCAACATGATCACTTAGCAAGTAACATGAAGGAAAAGACAAGCCACCTAAAATTGTAGGTTAGGTGATAAACATCTCAACCTTCCAAATTCAATCTTTTAATCTGCATGTCTTTAGAATTTGTATTTATTAGATCTCTCTGAAGTTAGCATTAAATAAAAAATGTTCATTCGCATTCTAAACTGAGGCCCCTCTACTATCTTCCAGATTTAGGCAGACAAGAATATGAAGTCAGGCTAAACCACCAGGACGAATCAGGAAAGACATGGCAGTACCTCAAGCAAGAATGATGACAACAGGACAATCCATCATTTGTGTATCAGTTGAGTAGGTAGACCAATTTTTCTGGGATGCATCTAGACCTGTTTATGGCAAGGGTGATTGAATCTCCCCTTCCTGCATTCCAGGAAAATGCCATGATCACCAGGCAAATATCTCAAATCAGAATATTTTTTCACTCATTTTTCAAAAACTAAAGCACTGTGCAGCAAATCTGAAGTCGCATGGAGAACTGACAGGATAGTTTGTCCAAGCTCAATAGCTGACACTGATCAGGGAAGAGAACAGAGGATACAGACTTCTCTCCATGAAACACAGATTTTTATATTGACATTGGATAAATAACAGTCTGAAGAGATTGAATTGTCTTCTGGAGATACCTAATCTGACTGCAAAGCCACTGGGGACAGAAATTTCAATGTCCTGGTGGAGGTCTGGATAGGTACCCACTCTTCTCACTGGATAGTAAATCTGGGCACATTTGCTCATGCACTTGCCTTGGACATTTAAGATGTGCCCACCTGTGAATTCAATTCAAAATTTGCAATGCCTAGAAAGAAATTTCATCATATAATTTATGTCCTATTCAATCCCAGGTATGTCAAATCTCAGAGACTAGTGAAAAACACAGTAGCTGTCTTGTACCTGCTCTTTCCCATGCTACCTCTACTATTATAAGAACTAAGTATTAGTCTTCCCATACCCCTGACACTTTTTTTTTTACTGTTTACACATTTGACATTGCCACACCACAAAATATCTCATTCTTTTGTGGTTAGAACAATTCATTTTTTGTGGCTAGAACAAGAATTGTTGTGGAAGGGAAAATTCTCAGGACTTTCATGGAGAGAAAGGAAAGAGGTAGTAACAAAAAGGAGAAGAACAAAAGAGAAAAGAAATTAAAAAAAAAAAAAAAATAGTACTAGAGAGTAGAGATGCTACCTTTAAAAGCCCTGGTCCAGAAAAGTACAACATCCTCCACAGTTTAGGACATAGAATTTCAAACATCTTATCCCATTCATGTTGTAGGGGTACACTGGTATATTTCACAAGGGATGTATTTAATGCCCTTTGTCTTTACTTCAGAGCCAACTTTCAGAATTCTTTGGTAAGTGCAAATGGGGAAGAATAGCAGTGTTGGCTGAAAAATGATAACTAGGTATCCATCAGCAATTGCTGATGGCCCAAAGGCAGTGGAACTATGTAACAAAGGCAGACAGACCTCATAGGTTTTGGCCTAGAATAATTTAATCTGCAGTATTGCAATCAGAAGCTGATGTGGCTGAAAACTAACCTGGCAAAACGTGATGCCTATTTTGCATCCCAGACATTTCCAAAAGCACTTAGTGCCTGACCAAAACAGAGGTCAGGCATACAAAGACAGAGTGAGGTGGAAGAGTAGGAATGGGGCCCTCTGGATTTAGATTGGTTTAGACCACCATGAAGCTGCACTGTCAGTTGAAAGAAAAGCTCTTATTCTATATTTTGCTGATTTTGCTGATTTTACTGTCCCACCCTTGCCTGGCTTTATTTGTCACAAGGATCAGCCAGTTTTGTTCACTTCCAACCTCTTGTCTCATCCATGTATAACAAGATTGCCAAGATCTAATGAAAAACAAGAATAGCCCGAGCTTTGGGTTATCACTTTCCCATGACACTGTAAACTGAATTGTCTTTCTGCTCATATGCAGGTGATCAGGAGGAGTAGCTGAAAACAAAACCTCACGGGCAGGAGTTAACTAGATTGAAAAAACTGACAACTTTGTCCTTAAGGTCTGCCCCCAAGCTAAAGAAACTTACACGCAGACATAATGCTATTGAGTATTTCCATTCCAAATGGTTAATGAAAAGATAGCAGGGGAATACTGGAAAACAGAAATGTCTGTTATGTGCCTACCTTTCACAGATTTTCAATAACTCTTAAGAGCTTAATATCTTCTATGCTTTTGAAACCATTCTTACTAAAATAACATTAGACTTTTCACAAGTCTGTCACTTCCTAGGCCACCTCAACCTAGATCAATACACTCCTGTTAAGTGTTATTATGCACTGTTCACAGGTCCTCCATCAGTATCTTGTTGAAATGACAGTTTTCAATATGACAGGCCTTTCTGAATTAATTTTCAAGTGTGGTTTTAAGAAATAATGTGTCAAATGTTATTATAAAAATCCCTGAACTAAAACACCTTTTTCATTTTCTTTATTCACTGCTTGTTTTTTCAGTCCAAGAATTCTAGCTTGCTTTGCATGATTTAACAGAAATCTCTGGGGATATTCTTAAAAATGGAAATGTTCCAAAATGGATATACATGCGCAACAACTTCATCTTCTAACACTTGTGTCATGAACATTTTCTTTAGGCAAAATGGGTGTGTAATAATTCTAGCATTTTAAATTCTTGGTGTTGATGTGACACACCAGTTTCCAGCCTTTGTAAGTTTACACTACATGCCCACAAAAAACATGTTTTAAACTATATATCAAGCTCTGCGTTAGTCTTTCCAGCTTTTTTCCTCCTTTGCATTATCAAATCTATTTTTCTTCCACATGTAAAATGTACCCTGTAGTCCCCTTCAGTTCAACTATATGGCATTCAGCATCTATTGAATCCCTTCTTAAAAACAGTGTGTGATGCTACTTACAGCAAGAAATTGCACAAGTAATCTCCAGGTTTGTTTCCTCAGATAGTCTCTCTTTGCAGTCACTTATTAAATGAAAATTGATTTTCTCATATTCATGCAAGAAATCAGAACCTTCAGACAGTATCAATCTATCATGAAACATATATGGTAGGAGCATATCAAATTGTCTGATTTAGCAGATGAGAAATGAGATTTAGTTGCTTACTACAGACAACCAGTGAACCAGTACCTTCTGCCTGACTTCCAGCTGTCACCCCACGAGGGCACTGGTCTATAGGTTTTATGTCATGTGTGCTCAACCCGTGAAAGATGCCATCCATACCCTTAAGTATCTGAATGCACTAAAATGATAAGTTGAGGAAACTAAATCACACTTAGAATGCCTATCTGTTATGCTAAGAATTGTCAAAACACAAAAGGACCCAATATTACCATGACTAATATGAATTTGGTTTATCTGTTGGTTTTAGTCCATCTCAGTACTAATTCTTAACGTGCTTATTTCCTAGACCAGTTACCATGGTATTTCAGTATTTGAAAAGGCCTATCTAAATGCAAGTGGTGACCAAGGTGTTAAATGATAATAAAAAATCTAGTATCAGGCTCTTCACAGACTCTTTTTGATGGGCCTGCAAATTTTCCAGGCAGATACCTGAACCATCCATTAGGGTGTGAATTTTCTATGCCCTGAGCCTTCCATTTTTAAATTTAGGCTCTTTTCTTGTTTTGGGGGGATGAAAGAGAATCCTACACCAATATAAGAACATAATTTTTACTGGTGCCCTGGAAAATGATGCAATTTAGAAAGAATTTCAAATGAAAGTATTTTCTGTTTATCAGGACCAACTTAACAATTTAGGCTTTCCTTAAAATGCAGCTTTTAAAGTCTTTGAACACTTGAACTTTTTCAGATATCCACAATCAATTGTGTGGGTTCACACTATGACATACTAGTCAATGAACTCGCCAAGTTACAGATGTGGTTTTATTTCCAGTTCAGAATTCTGTTTTCAAAGTATAGCAAAAAACCCCAACCCAACAAAGGGTTTGCTTGGTGATTTTACTGAAAACATAATTTATTCCACCAATCCATGAAATAGACGATCGGAAGTTATTTTTATTGCCTTGGGTAGAATTAGCTTTTGTTTACTTACTGAAAGTGACAGTTCAGACCTCAAACGGATCAAAATGTAGCTCGTTTTACAGTGCAGTAACTGCTTTTAAATATAGATTAATCTGTATAACAGAGAAAAGCTATAGTTCGTAAGCATTAATCAGAAACCAGTTTTACCCCACTGAATATAAAACTGGCCTGTCCCTAAGTTAGCATAGTTGGACTGAAAGCTAGAACTCCCAACATGACTATGAGTTAAGTAATGGGAATTCTGAAAGAAAATATGTCTCTACAAGTCTTATCTACCTAAAAAATCTGTCTATTTATTTGCACAGGAATTGCAATATCTTTGAAATAACCCATCAGAAGTGGGCATTCATATTTTCTGTAACTTTATAAAGAAAAATGAAATTAGTATAATTCTTCATACAATCTGAAAATACATGTTCTAATAGTGAAGAACAAAACTGAAGTTTCCCTAATTTCTTCCAAGGATTCATTTGAGATGTTAACAAATTATGATTTCACTTAGCATGCCATTTCACTACAAGTTATTTTTGCCATAAATTTTGATCTCTTTTCAGGCAGTGTGAATCACTGAACATCAGCAGAACCAGTATTCAGCATTCAGCACAGAGGAAGGAGGCTAATCTCTTTAAGTTGGTTCTTTAAGTATCTGACAGCACCTTTCAACCGAAAGTCTACAAAAATCACAAAATCTTTGCTAGCATTTTGGCTTAGGACTTGAAGACCAGTTATTCGACGTGAAGAAGTGTATTTTCATAAGGATAATGGAAAATAGAATGTGCAGGTTTCAATACATTGGTATGACAAAGAAGTGCACAGCTTTAAAGACTGTACTAGTTGAAGCATTCCTAATATGCGAGAGAACCTGTGTATTTTGAAGGAATAGCATGGCCCCTTCATGAGATGCTTCAGCTTCATGAGGATTTTATTTCTACTTAGGTTTCTCGGTGCATGTAGTCCTTAAGACATGGGGCCATGAAGGCCATCCTACCACTGCTGGTAAATTGTCTTAATCTAATATTCTTCTCTAACACAAGAATTAGAAACATGATATTTAGCCTTTCTGAGAATTAAGACAACCAACTCCCATACTCCACACTTGCTTGGAAATTAACAGAAAAGAGTCCAGTTCCAATCCTGTGAATGATGACCCATTTGTAGATTAGGATACCTTTTGTAAACAATGAGAGTAATGGAAACTGCTCAAAGGATTAAAATCTCTTGTAATGCATGGAAATAAATAGGTTGAATCTAGGCCTTGGAGCACACATCTATAGAGTGGACACTGAAGCACATGGCTATAACATGTAAATAATTGATATTTTCTCTAATAGTTCATATTAGTACTACTGAGAACAACATCAAATTAATACAAAACTATTGAAAGGCTCAGTTAAAGCACTGTACAATGACTAGGACTGATTCTATGGATATACTGTTACATTAGAATGAGATGTTAATTAAAAGTAACCTGGTTCTGGTAGTTCATATGTACAGTCATAGATGCAGATATCATGACTGTTTGATCTCAACAATATCTGCGAAAGATATTCTGCAGAAGATGTTCATGTTCTACCCTTTCTCAATTTGGTGTGTATATATAAAACGTAGTAGAGGTAGACACATCAGTGTCCTAACACATGAGAGTTATTTCAGGCTAACTTCCAGTTACGTGGTGTGGTCTTGGAAAACCTCAATTAAATATCAATTTCAGAAGCATGCTACTAAGACTTGAGTTAGTTTTAAAGGACTTTGTGACGCATAATGCTTGGTGAAGCAATGGTCTCAGAGCTCACAAAACTCTGGCTGGCAGCAGGACTTAAGAATGCAAATGATTCTTAGTGACTTAAAGGATAGGCACTTTCTTAAATCCGATTTCTAGACAACCAACTAGAAATTACGAGTGAGTATGTCTGAGGAAGACCCAAAAGAGTTAATTATCTATTTCACCACAAAAATGTATTTGTCAGAGCCCTTTCGTTAAGATCTCTCACAAGGCAGTGGCAGGCATGCCATTATGAAGAGGGACACACAGAAAAAGAGAAGACAGAGAAGACATAGGGACTCACAATTGTGCAAGCTCATGGACTTTAAAGAAAAGATAGTCCCATAGGTTAAATATAGCCAAAGATTCTGATTCCCCAACAGCTGGCTATGAACAATGAAAAATTCAGGATCCCAACTTCCTTCTTGTTTTTAAAAGCTAATACTTGGACTGGAGTGAGGGGATGATACATCAGCCTGCTGAAAAGTGTCCTCTGTAATCTTGGTCCATACATAGTGTTTCTGTTACAATTAGGACACTGAAGGAACTTAGTAGATGACCTGCTGACAGATCTGTAGAGTGGACACTGAAGCACACGGCTATGACGTGTAAAGAATTGGCATTATTGAATCTGTTTCAGAAGTTGACCACTTCTGACAAAGGGGAAGGGTGAAACTTAATTTGGCATGGCATGCATGTAACATTCCACTGCTCTAATCTGGTACTGCCTGAAAGCTTGTTTTGGTAGGTATTGTATCCTGGAATGACACAGAACTAGAACTGGCAGGATGTCAAAATACTTCCAAAACCAGCTTAAACAAATAAAATCCGCTGAGCTGTGGAGATGCGAAATGCACATTTAGGAACACTCAGAGCTGGAATGCAGGTGAGGCTAAATACAGGAATACCAGTGTTTTGTGAATACCTAACAACAACAGGAATATTATCAATGAGGACATTTAAAAATAACATTAGTTTTATTTCTAAGTTACCCTGAATTTCTAAATCTCTTAAAATGTTAAGTCAGGACTCCCAAATTCACTGATGTATGGACCTAAGAATTGTTAATCTTACGTTTATTGCTGGGGAAACTGAGGCAGAGAGGTTCAGTGACTTACCCAAGGCCACAGAGGGAGTCACTGTCAGAGCCGGGATTAGAGCTCAGGAGTTTCTGGCTCCCAGTTCCCAAGCTCAGACCACTAGACAATGGCCTCAGGATATTTCCAGCTGTTCTTCAGTCTAAAAAAAAGTAAATTCTCAAGTATGTTACAGATATGTAACATATATATGTATATGTACATGTATATGTACATGTGTGTGTATATACATTTCTTTTTTCCTGAATGTAATTGTATGAGTGAAAACATATTGCTCGTAAGTCAGTGCTGAAAATCACACCAGTATATTTTATCTGAGTTACCTTTATCATACATATATGTGTGATAAAGCTCTGCTGAAAAAAATCTTGATTTAAATTACAGCCAATACAAATTCATATTGTATTTTTCAGGGTAAGGAACAAATTGCCTTTCCAACCCAGCCAGCATGTCATTTATATTAATGGTGAGGAATGATATGTTGCTCTGTGTGTAAGTAAACTCTATTAAGAAAGTCAGGTCCCTTGGTGAAGCTAGATCCTTAGTAAATTTTACTAGCTAAGCACTGAGCTCCATGTCAGAGTAATTACACCTTTTATCCACTGTGAGCTCTCTCTTAGCTTCTCCATATTCCTTAATTTCCCACTTCAGCTAATTTAGCAGTAAAATCGCAAAGGTTTAAAAGGTTAGCTACCGAGGAACTGGTGCATGAATGTTCTGTTAAGCTCCATGCATTGAAATCACATTATGTAGAAGAAGGAATTAATAAAGTAACAATTAGGTAGTGATGGATCATTGACAACATATATACACTTGGGTGCTAAAAATTAATCTCCCCTGTAAAAACAATACATTGTGTATCTTCTCATCTATACACTAGCAAGGTTTACACTTGAAATATAAAATGGAAAGGCCCTTCAGCAACTTCTTTAAAAAAAAAAAAGGCATATCTTCTGGCAGTATTAAAACCAGAAAATATTTAAAAAAACCATATAACTTAATTTTTAATAAATAATTGAAAAAGTAATGAGAATAACAAAAGAATTTTTAAGGCAGGAGATTTTAAAGTGACTGTAAGGACATTTGTTAAATGAAAGTACTTAGTATGTTGAAATTGCTAACAATTGTGTACTATTCTCTTGCTATCTTCTTTTACAAGTTGCCATATTGTTTCCTTGTATTGACAGTCAGCCTCTTAATACATAGATTGGCAGTTAGCCCAGTCAGTCCTCAAGACTAAAAGCCTCTTAGCAGATGAAAAATCTTTGGTTCATTCACACCTTGTAGAGAGAACAACAGGGCAGAAGTGACATCCAGATCCATTTAGAGTATACTTTGAGTCTGATTTTCCTTTGCCTTGCATCTTGTGGAGTCATTTATAGCTGTGCAAAGTGAGCACAAAATGGATATAAAACACTGCTACTCATGTGAGGAGAGAATTCTGATTTGGTTGCATTATTTCCAGAGGTGATCACAAAAAGTGGCGGCCAGTTGAAAAATCTGGCTCTGCATAGAATGTGTAAACAATTTTGACACAAAATATAAAGTAAAAAGCAGCAGCCCTTTCCAAACATTTTACAGAAATTGCACTTTTGTTTTGCAGCAATGGATATTTTCATTTGCTGTTTGCTTGGAATTTTCATAGAAAAAATACTAAATGTTAAACTCATCTACAGAAAAAAAATCCTATCTCTTCCTTTCTTTGTAAGAATAATTTTTAACTATGCGTCCTAAAGAATATTCTCACTTAAAAGGGACCTCATGTCATCTGTAAGATCTCTACAAGTTGTAACTATCCACATGCTGCTTTTAAACCCAGTACTTAAAAAGTTGCACTTCTACAAAACCTTATGGAATCAATGTGAAAAGGTGGTATTACCACAACAGCTGGGGTCAGTCCATAAGAGTTCAACACTGTTCTGACTTTAGTATGGGTGACAAATTATTGTCAGCATTTACCAAACAGTGATATCTCTGCTATATGATCTACTATTAGTATAATAACTCAAGACCTACTGCCAAAAATATCTTTAAGATGCAAGCTATATCAGCAGGAAAGGGCTGATTAGATTAACAAATGTGTTTTGACAAAACTGATAGTTAAAAAATGAAGGAGCTTATCTGGCTGTTGCTGGAGATCTGGTCAAGAATTATTCCTACTTAAGAACCCTGTACAATAACTAATTCAATATGTCTGGACATTTTTCCCCCATACTACCTGGTGGTCATTTTTCTGGTCCTTCCCAGCCAGAAATCCCTCCTAGTACACTTAAATACCATGATAGGCACGATAGTGCCTGGCAACTCATGTATGTTGATTAGGAGCAGAAATAGAAATCACTCTACTGCATTAGCAGCTGTTGATCTGAGAATATTGCTACAGTATGTCTCTTAGTCTTTCTGCTGGACTTTTGTTTTCTTTTAATCACAGTCATGCATTTCATGAAGTCATCCTAAGACACAGTTTCCAAATCTACTACTATGATCCAAAGCTTACCCTTCAACCAGTATGTTATTAATACTGTATTACAGACTGGAGTTTATTGTGGGGTTTTGTATTTGTTTTTCTTCTTGTCTTTCTTCCCTCTCTCCCCTCTGCATTCAGTGCTTCTGTAAGCATTCTGAGTTGCTAGTCTGGCTTGACTGGAAAGTACTGCGTGTTTGTTGTGTGTCTGCATGTGTGATACCAACTGTTGAAGACTGCATGATGTTAGATGAGGGCTTATGCTCAGAGCTGTTCTACAGTTGTCTCTCTGGCAAAATCTTTCCTTTCCAACGACAATGATGTATCTGTGTGGGGAGAGTCTCTTTTACGATATTATACTTGCTGTGGTCTTAATTTTACTGATGGGGCATGATTATGATTTCATTTACATTAATCAAATTCATGAGTCATTCCATTCATGTCAATAGCATTAAAGAGCTATACAGACAAGTAAGAGTTCAGAATCAGGCTTCTGGTGTTTAATCTGAAAGCATATCTGAATCACTTCATTAAAGACAGAAACTGAAGGATAGATCCTCTGCTTACTTTGCATTACTCAGTCATGCCATTAGCATAAAACATCAAACAAAGAACTAAAATGACAGCTGGCAATGTGTCACAGTACATGGGTTTTCCGTTTACCTCAGATACAGAAAATACTCCTGAATTAACAAGATTTAAGACTATATTTCAAGTATGACAAAGTTATGGTATTAGATCTCCTTGCCCTTGAAAGTTGGCATTAATGTTTAAAAAACTTTTTTCCTTTGCTTGTTTTTTTTTATGCCACTTACATAACTTGAATGCAAAAGATTTACATAACTTTAATGCGAAAGATCTAAAGGCAAACTACATTTAAGTAAGACCTCAGAGACAAGTTAAGTTTTATAGCCCTGTCCATAATGAATATAGTATCTGATAAATACAGAATCATGAAAACAGTGATCACAATTCATAAATTTTTTTTGTAGGTATCTAATAAAGCATTATCAAATCGCCCTTCTTTTTAAAAAATGAAAATCATGTTAATTTTCTAAATACAGGAGTTCTAAAACAATAAAAGGTTTTATACTGCTTTCTGTCTCTTGCTCAGACAGGGCAATTTTGCAGGGGATGATGGGCATTAATTTAGTCCTCACTGATAAGTACTTTTAAGATTAAATATTCTTGAAATTGCACTTATTTAAATTACACTCAAGCTCCCTGTAAATCTAAAAAAAGATTATAAGGAGGGGAAATAATTTCAAGAGGCCTAGCAAGCTATCAGAAAATTGCTTTATTATATCTCTTCAGATTTTTTCTATTTTTTAAGTCAAAGAATTGCTAGAATTTGAGAACATTTTCTAGAAATCTGTTTGATACATTATATGACCTAGAAACTATTACTGGCGTATACACTTTCAGCTTCACTACAAGCACATGCCCCAAGACACCTAATCAGAGAACTGAGGGATTTATCAACAACCCAGGGCCAAAAGGAAGTTGGAAGAAGGGATCTTTATTTTCTGCAGATCTCACTGAAAACTGGAGATCTATCTGTGCAACTTGTTTTTCCAGTATGGTTGGAATAGCAAAAATATTTTCTTCAGAACTCCCAGTGAAAGCTTTCTTTTCACCCTGTTAGATACACGTTGAGTTTTATATCCTACACTACCACAGCATAAGAAATTTTGTGTATGTTGAAAGAAAAAGATACTGTCTTCAGGCTGGATGCAAATGTTAGTTAAGCCTCTGGTGTCTTTTAAGAAAACCTTGATATAATATCTACTCTTAATAACCATGGGAATGACACATTTTCCTTTGTTATCTTTTCCAATGTTGTACTTTGTGATAACATTGCTGTGTATTTCAGCATGCACACTTGGGCACACAGATTAATTATGAGGCAATCAACTTTACATAAAAGTGCTGAAAAACAATTAAAAATCTCACTCTTTGTATTTCAACAAACTTAAGTGAACGAGAAATTGAAGAAATATAGAACAGAAAAGTGACCTACCGTGGTTGTCTTTATCCGTCCTCCTGGTTGTGTACAGGTCCAGCCTGATTTATTGATTAGCAAATCACAGCCTTCTCCTTCTAAACATGGAAGCATTTCACACCACTGTTTTGTTTTGATAATTCGTGCTGTGGAACAGAAAAGGAAGAAGAAAAAACAAAACCAAAAACAATTGGCAGGAGAATTCACATTTCACTTATCTCTAAACACTTTCCTATTTGAGTTGTCTATTTTCATTATCTGATAATTCAGCAATAGTTTATGATGTAGACAGCCCTAGGCAATTTACAAAATTATTTACACCACCTGCTGTGCCAAAAAATTTAAGTTTAAACTTAAAAACCAACAATAAAAGAAAAGACAGCTTTATTATAAATCAAAAGAACATAGAAACTAGCTATTTTTCTAATTTCATGCTCCTTCCAATCAAGGAAACCTTGTTGGAGGGGCTAACAATTAAGACTTCCTATCCTAACTAATCATTATGGTGGCCCACAACTGGGATCCATTGTGTTAGACTCTCTATAAACCTGAACTGACAGTCCCTGTCCTGAAGTGCTTACAGTGTAAATAGACATGAGCCACACAGTGGAAAGAGAAAAGCTATAATAAACAGTTAGAGGGGTCAGCATAATGACAGCTATTGTGAAACTCTGTGATACCTGCAATGGTAGGGGTATAGGCAAGGGCAGAAACTAGGAACCTAAGAAGGACAGGTGTTGAATGAAGCAAAGATTGAGAAATCATGGAGAAGGAGACAATAATCTGATGGAAAAGACAGGAACAAATATTCTGTTACTACAAGGGAAAAGTCTAGTTAGAAAGGTCCCTAACAGAAAGATGATGTGATATGTTTTGTGTCTCCTCTTAATGCTTGTGTCTCTGGCAAGCCAGTTCTGCAAAATTTCCTCAAGGTCATACACAGCATGTAGTCTTGGAACAACAGAGGCCTGACTGCAATAAAGTAAAAGCAATGGAGCTGTAAGGAGAAATTTTTCTTCAAGATAGGGAGAAAAGGGGCTTTAATACCTGTAGACTTCTTTCTGGACTATAATACTACTTCTTTTGAGTTCACCTTTGTAGTATCTGGGTTCCTTCTCCTAGAATAGTAAACAATATTACTAATATCTAGTATTCCATTATTCTTTCACTCTCCCCTGAAGACAATATTGTAGAGTGGAGTGTTTAGGTTACTTTTCATAAATACATACACAGAGAGACACTTTCATGATGCCATATACTCATGCTAAACACGGAAATGTCCCCCAAACTAGCTTCTTCTCAGACTGTAAGGCTTGCAGCCTGCAATAAATGGTCCTCAGTTCCTTCAGGGATCATCTCACCAATTCTTGGCTGAAAGAAAGCTTCACCACTTCAATTTATACACGTGTCCCAGGATTCACGGCCAGAACTTGTTCCACATGCAGGGACACAGATCATGCCTTCCTCTATGTTGATGTGTGACACTGACACAGAAAACACCTTCAATAGTCGTAAGCCCAGTAAAAAAGAGAACTACAGGAGAAATAATTAGTAAAACAAGAGTACAAGAACATTTTGCTGTACCAAATTAATCTGGGGTCCAAGGAGGCTAAAAGCAGGCATTTATTCCAGCAGCAGTTGCTGACCTGAACATGTGATTCAGCCTGACTTCTTCTGTCTGGAACTATTTAAGAATACAATTCCCAATGCCTCTGGATCATGGCAAGAAATAGAAGTTCAATTTAAAGCCTTTTAATAAAATCCTTTCCAGTATTTTGACACAAAAAACTTGTGTCCTCAGCTCCAGTATAATTGGTGGTAAGCTCTAGCAATATAACAAAACCTGATTTCTTTCAGTGCAAGCTCAATCTGAAATTCATATTAATATTTTAATTATAAAAACCTCTTTAGCACCTAAATGTCTACATAGGAATTTGCACTGCTTATTAGGCAATATATAATTCAATGGTGAAATGATTCATAATCACAGTTTTTTGAAGCAACTCTGTTAGGTTTTCATAGTACATAATACACAGAAATGTGGATTGTACTTGGGCACCAGAGGTACTGCTGTACTGATAACTGGATCATACCAGTTTTTGAGACTAACCCCTCTTCTGTAACAGGTAATACTCTCATCCTTTCTTAGAGAAGGCATGCATCCAGTTACAGGCTTAACAGAAAAAGCTCAGTCAAACGTTAACACCAAATCTGACCTACTTGCACACGTATCTTTCATAATTCACATATAAAAATGGCTATTTCTATCAATGCTTCAACAATATGAAGTATCATTGAAAGACTGAATAGTCAACTAAACTCAGAAATATACCCTAGATTGCCTTTACTATCTCAGCTACGAGGTTTTCCTGGAAACATCTTAAAGTAATCTTATTTTAAAAAAAAAAAGTATCTCTGAATTACTCAGTGTTTGCGTGGTCTCTATCGGTATTATCACAAATCCATGGGGTCTCTGCTCTGGGTATTGGCTATATCTACACAAATTTAAAATACCCCGAGAATATTTTACAAAACATGAAGTCTGAAACATTTCTGTGCTGGGTATAGATTCATACATGCATTTAGGCCTTGAGAATCAGAACTTCTTTTGCAGGGAAGAGCTACTCAGCTCAGATTGTTTAAAGCTAATTGGTATCAAAACTGTGCCTCCTCAGCCGCCACGTTCTCTCCCCACCCTGCTTTCCCCTGGGATCTCTTCCCCATTACTGTTTTTTACGTCCTTTTAATTCTGCTTCTCCACCCACCCTTCGGTCTGCTTCAGGAGCCTCACCAACACACAGGCCCTCACACACAAGGGAGGCCCTGTTCCTGTCTGTAGGACCACATCTATTTTGCATTTTCACTTTTCAGTTTGCATATTGTATCAGAGTATGAGAGTGTCCTGGGTTACCATGTAAGATGTAACCAACAGTAGGGTTACTCCTATTATCATCTTCCCAAGCTGTTAAAGCAGGTGGGGCAGTGTTCGTTATCTCCCACCATGACTCATCCCTGATAACTCCCTCCGGGGCTGTCTCTGTTTAATGGGCAATCAAGGACCCACTGCATGACTGATAGAATTACATCAGCCCATTGTGAGATGCTCCACCCAGGGGGGAGGAGCCAAGCATTCCCACCTGGATATAATCTGGGGTTTGGAACAGCAGAAACAGCCCTTACCTGTGGGACTCTTGAAGGTCAAGAGCTACACCACTGGACCTTCAGGTGATGACCAGACCCTTCTACAGGATCACCACTTCAGCAGAACCACTCCATCTGACCTTCATCTACCACCACCCTGACTAAGAGAGTGTCAGGTTGTATCCTGACTCTCAGTGTTCTTGTACTATTGCATTTATTTAAATTTTCCTATGAAATTATAATTCTGACTTGCAATCTCCCACTGGTTTGTTTCCAAACTAGTACAGAGAGTGAAACTCAATGTGTAATATAGGAAGGGAGCAAAATGTACAATGATTTTTATCAGCATAATATCAAAGAATTTTCATCAGTAATTGAAACTGAGTTACACTAGTCAAAGCAAAGGAATATAGTGTATTTCCTGAGGCAGTGTAGTTGCCTTTTTACTGTGTATATTCACCAGGGGTGTAATTCAGCCCTCTGCAGACAAGAGAGCAAAAAGCCTATCAGCTTCTTCAAATCCACTCTGAGCTCCATTATAAAGAATTAAGTGGCACTTAAATGATACACAGGCTTTGTGCAGAGCTTCTGCAAAGAACTGAATTTCAGCTTAAGAACCTGTGGTGACACTACCTTGCCTCTCCTAAGCAGGGCTGTGCCCCTTCACTTAAGCTGAAGTTAATAGGAACTGACGTTGCTCAGCACATGCTAGAATTGCTTTCCTGGGTAGTACCATTTGAACTGGAGAACAAATAGACTCTCTGCAAGGGTTTTTCATGCAAACAGTTTTGAGGCACTGGATGCAAGCAGATGCCGTATCAACATAACGATGTAAACTACCCACCAATATGATCTTAACTGTTTTGAAAGACAGAGAAACTTGCAATCTATTTCCAGTTATTAGTAGAAAAAGTCTCCATTCATGATCAGTATAGTCTAATTTAAGACTGCTTAACAGAGCAGTGTTTCAGAACACCACAGATTGTTTTGTGCTAAATACTGCAGCTAGATCAGCTTTGTCACTAAGCCTCTCACCTGGTTTAACATTGTATATATATGTTTCCTATGAAAAATCAGGTTTATTTTCTGTATTTTCTTTTCCCCAATTCACCCTACACTCAGGGAATTATCAATCTTTTAACTGAAAATCATCAGCTGTTTGTCATAGCAAAAAACTGAGATAAGTCTTGTTCAGCAGCAATAAATGCAAAAACTTACAGCTATCTAAACTATGGGAGACTAAAACATTCAAATTGTTACAGTTTGTTGTCTTTTTTTTAACATTGAAGAATGAATTAGGAAGTAAAAGTAAAAATGTACTTTATTTTCACTGAATAAGAATATTGATTGAAACAGCGTTTTGAGACTTATGATTTCAGAATACATTATACTTCTATGCATAAAAGGTGGTGTGCAAAGTGAATATTTATAATGTATAATCAAAACTGTGATGCATGAGCTTAAATAAAGTACCCACCAAACCAAACAATGAAAAAAGCCCCCAAAAGACAGCTTAGTTGATGTTTATCAGCCACTTCCAGATGCCTGAAGTAGCAAAAAAGATTCATTGGAGTAGGGAAAATTTCTCCCAAGCAGGACACAACATTTTGAAACATACTTCTTAAATGAGAACTTAGCTCACCTATACTTCTTCCAGAATGATGTTCTTCTTCACATTACTTTTTTCAATGATAATTTGTAGCATGTAATGGAAGCTGGAACATATGCATTGGAGAAATATTTCCTCTTTGACTTTCATATATTATTTCACTGTAGCTTTCCTTGAACTTTGAAGAAAGCTGATCAGCATAGGGGATTCTCAAGGTTCAGAAATGCCTTTGGCTTCACCACTTTAGAAGTACATAGACAAACACATTCGTCTTAGTGTACTTCTCTTGCCCTATTAACACTGAATAGGACCACATCTTTTATAATTATTCACCTGCAAATGATCCCAACTGGTTCCATCATCCCACTCATCTCCTAGCCTCTTTTTTCTTTTTATCTGATATTTTTCCTTTTTCCTTCTTCCATTTTTTTCAACTCCAGCTCTTTGCTCTGACCATTTCCCTCCTCTGCCTGATTCAGTACATATACACTGTCTACCTATCAAAAATCCCCAAACACCTTGCAGAACTTCCTATATTTAACTAGTTTTACCTATGACTAGTAAATACTGTTCATTGTCCCCATTTTGCACAGAGGTTAACCATCTTGACCAAGGTCACACAAGAATTTGTTGCAGAGCTGGAAACAAAACCTCTGAATTCTTCGTGGTCATTAGACTACAGACCTTTCTGTATTCCTTCTTCCTTCAGAGAGAGAGTGTACTTAAATATAAAAAAATTAAACAACAATTAAAATATGCAAAGTAATACACTTTTAAAAACATATATCACTTAAATTGCAGCGGCAGGAAAGAGGCCATCAGAAAGACAATCTGAATCACAGTACTCTAAGACACTGCAATCATGAACTGTCTTTAGAGCAGCAATTTGACTGTAATAGTGTAAAAGCCCCAAATGTCAATCTATTTTACAACAAGGAAACATCACAAAGCTTGGAAGCCTTTTATAGCCGTCATTCTGCTTCCCTTAAAAAAAATTGAAGCACTGCTAATTCACAAAGAGTTAGATTGTCTCAATTATTTATAGGGCATCTAGACTGAAGACTATTTAGTTCTAAGAACAGCAATATAGCAATGTCTAGACACCCATTTTATCATTTAGCTCTTGCTGTCAAGATTGGGAGGGATGCTTGAGCTGAGGTTGAGAAAAATATGGGAAAAAGTGATCTCCTGTGGGCTACAGAGATGCTACAAATTGAGACCAGGTAACTAGATCATGAGTAAAAGATTGAATGACAGGGCAGAGGCTTTTCCTGCAGCTCATCCAATCATAGTTCAACTGAGGGATAAATCTTATTGCAACCCCTGGGTTGAGAAAATACCTTCAATGTTCACCTGTACCCTGAAAAAGAATGAAAATCTGGCTTTATAAGAAATGATGCAGATTGCACCTTGTACAACATGTATTTAGGAGGAGCAGGATAATACCTAGGAGACAATCTCCAAATTACGCAGTCATCCATATTATCCCAGACAAAGACTCCCTAAGGGACACTACTGCCAGTTACATGAATGCCCCCTAGGAATTTAGCTGAATTAGCTGGCATAAGAAGTTGTTGGATTAAACTGAGTGAATGCAGGAAGCTACTTAGTAAACCACTGAGGCAAACAGTACTTAAAAAAAACCTTTAAAAAAGTAAAACCAAGTTTAAACTACTGCATTTATCGAGGCATTCAGGTATTTGTTCAATTTTATGACATAATGTTGTGCTGTATCTTCATAAGACTCTGTGAAATAAATATATACTGACAGCTTAAAAATAATTGCACAAACAAAAGCTGAAGTATAATCCAGATTCTAGGAGCACTCTCATGAAATTCAACAGCTCTCATCTTTTTTCCTGTTTGTGTCTCCAAACAGAAGAATTTCCTCATTATGATACCCCAAACAGTAAATAAATCAACAATGAAAAGCATATGAGACTAAATGCACAGGAACATGATACCTGATTTTTTGTAGTGTAGAAACTAGAATGTATTTTTCTGGCCTCTCTCTTTTCAGTTCTTTGAAAACGTTAATACTATATGACTCACTGATATAGTGATAGGTACCTTAGATTAGTCTACATCCAGATGTTCAAATATTTGTATGACAGAAGCATTATGCCAGGATGGAAAGTGTCCTACAAATCAGCTTCACAGTCAGCTCATGTCAGTTTCCATTTTACTTTTCAAGGGCCAGTATTCTTCTCTTTCTAATTGTTCTCATTTCAGATTGTAATATATCTCTGCAGTTGTTCTCAACTCCTCAGCTTCTCACTGACAATTACTACAATTGCTTACACGGAAGAGTAATGCAGCAAAGATAACACATATTTTTCCAACTTCTTACAAAGCAGTCAAACAGAAACAGAAAAAAAAAAATCATGTATTATAATTTACTAAAGTTATTATCATTTACTAAATTTCACCAGTCTCAAGAAGCATCCTGACAGTTATAATAAATGATGAATACATATAAAATTTACATGTTGAATTTTATTTAGGGAAAATACATACGCTACTAGTCTCTCCAAAACTAGTGTTTTCTAACTAAATATTAAAATGTCAGTGTTTTGAATAGGCAACCTAGGCTACAACTTTGCCCAGGATTTCAGCATTTGTCTGAATATCCATAGATGTACATATTCAATGGTTTTCAATCTATGAATGATCTACTGCCTCATTGTCTGTGGGTAGTTAGCATTTGCTGTCTAATAAGAGATGCTAATGGAACACCCCTAGAGAAAGCCTTTGTCAGGACTCAGTGTCTTCTGTTTCTGTCCCCTGCTGTTCTGCACTGCTGTATTCAATTAGTGTGCTGGAAGCAAAGTAAAAATTACTAAAAATCTGATCAGTGATATGCCAGCAGAGAACCCTTCAGAGATCAGGTTTTCATCACATTTCATTTTGCTGCCAGCACATTGAGAACAGCAAATTTAACAGGAGAGGGACAGCAATTTCAGACCCAAAGAAGAGAATTTGAAGACAGCAGCAAAGAATAGAGACAAAAAGGGTTAAAATGGGAAGTAGTGGGAAAATGGATGCTAGGAAAAAAAAAAGGCAAGAAAGGAAGGAAAAAGAGGGCAAATCTCAGGTATATGTAGTAGCTACTGAAGCTAATGGGCAAGGTCAAAAACTTGAGCAACTTGTTCAGTGGAGTCAGTACGACATTATAGGTAAGTGAAGGCAAAAGACCAGAACAGATTAGGTTGGTTTTTTTTTTTGCCCTAGGTACACCAGTTTCAGTCCTCCTGATGTTTCGAGCAGAGAACTGCAGTGGAAGACCAGATTTACTACGGTTAAAAGTAGAACGTGAGAGAACTGACCAGATATTCACTGCCATCCCTATGTTACCAGAGAAGGCTGGGCAGCTGTGGAAGAGGGAGGACCCTGAGAACTCATAGCTATGAAACATGTGAACATATGAAGGTAACCACTGAACACGGAGTGAAGCAAGAATTTTAAAGAGGAAGCCACAGTTATAATTAAACTTGTTCTAGGTTACATGGTAGAGAATTTTCAGTGCCATGGAAAGAAGCTGGGAATAAAAGATTATGAAGCTGGAGTGAAGAAAGGGTGGCAGGAAGGTTATAACCAACCTCACAACAAGCATTTGAACACACACTAAATCTCAGAGCATAAATACTCATGGATATGGGTAACAAAGAATAACTGGACACTTCACCCTGTCTGCAGCTTCACGTTTGACTGCACAGTGTCTGATACTGTGCTCACAAAACACACACTAAAATGATAGCCAAGGATCAAGGTCCTTCTTGGGACCCTAGCTGTAGAGTTCATGTACCCAGTCTTACTGGGTACCTTTAATGAACTCCACACATGCTTAGTAAGGAAAATATAAAAAGAAAGAAAAAGAAAAAAAGAAGAAAACAAGAAGCAGTCTCCATTTGACAACTGCTTTTGCATGGACAAAGCAATGAGAATCAGAATGTGTGAGATTTCATGTGCCCAAGGACTGAAATCCGGTAGTCTTTAATCTTTTGACAGCTATTCCTGGGAATTTTAGTTAATGTTCCTCATGTGTATTCAAAGGACAAGCATTTAGCTGAGTGGTTCTGCTGTGGCCCTCATTGCTTTTAGTACTTTCCAAGTCTGGTGTCAGCATGTGTATTGCTGCTGTGACATAGTGGTGACATTTTATTGTGCACTGAAAGAGATAATAATTCAGCTGTTCTCAAGCACAATGGGCTTCCTTTGTCAACAACCAGAGCAATGGGAAACTCCCCCCTCCTTTGTCACGTACGTATGAACAGAACATGGAAAAAAATTGAGTTGAAATGAGCTCGATGACTAGCACAGAAACAGACTAATAAGCTGCTGCTGTGAGAACAATTAAAAGTATTAGAAAAAGGAACTCAGCAATGAAGCTGTACTTATCTCCTACCCAAAGTGCTTTTCCCTTTTCCACATGACTAGATGCTGTGTTACAGTAAACTGTGTGCTTTTTGGGGTAGGCCTGTGACTTTTTGCCTTCCTCAAATATTAAAAATAAGCTGTAGTTATAACGGGGATTTTGACACAAATCAATGCTTAAAGAATGAAGATTAAGAAAAAAATAAAAAAATGAGTAAAACAGGTGAAAACAAAGAAGAAGGGAGCCATCTTTATGGTATCACTTTTCATAGTGAGAATACAATTAATTGTAATCACTTGTGATTCTTTTGAAGCTTGTGCCAGTGCCTCAGGAAACTTGCCATAGAGAACTGTAATGTCAACCTTTAGATAGCTTGGAAACTGGCCTTTCCTTATGACTTCTGATTTCATTAGCCAGTGCTTGACCAATAGAGGAACAAAAGTGTTAAAATACAGCAAAGATGTTAGTTTATATAACACGAATTTTATTGGTACATTGTCCATGGGGAAATCCTGTTACAGGTGGATGTGTTGTATCTCAACTGCACAGTCAATCACATGTCTTGTCAGACAGCAGTTTGATATTATGGCTGTGCAGAATATGATTTCTGACTGACAGATTAGGTCATGTGAAATTTTAAGGTAGCTTTGCATCTATACATAAATGTTACTGGTGCTTTACCCCAAAATTTTATGATCTGACACAATTATCCTAATTTTGTACTTAATTTGGGCAATTGTTACTCTCATTATTTAGTAAAGCTTTCTCTGTAGGTACATCAGTGTTTTGTAAAAAAAAAAAAAAAAAAAATTACAAATGAGTGCCTTATATTGATATTAGATTCTTATTTTTAATTTATTTTTATAATGCACATAAAATTGGGAGACAGATACGTTATAAAGACAATGCATCTCCAAAACTCAGCTTATGCATGGACATTTTTACCTTGTGTACCTAATGCAACAAGAAATTGATTTTCAAAGATCCACTAGATTCTACTTCATAAAAATTCTTAAGATATTTTATGCATTAAATACACTACAGTTCAGAAGGAGCTCTATAACAGAAGTAGTCAATGATTAGAAGAGTCTTTCTTGACCTAACAGGCAATATTTGATCTATTGGAACACATCCAGCAAACCTATGAATAGCCACATATCTTCCTGATGTCACTATCTTTTTCACCATCAGAAAACCTAACTTGAAATTTTCAAAATTATTTCTGTGAAATGAGAATAGAAGCACTGGCCACAAGGTGAAAAAGGGGGAAATGCTGCCTCTCTCCCAGGGCAGGCAATGCATGTTCTCCCATGCTACAGCCACTGTGTTTGCAAGCAGGACTCCTGTCCCCTGTCAAAAGCTGCACAGTGAAGGTTGGTTGGGCCAAAGGACACAGAAATAGCACAGACAATACAATCTGACTTACTTTTCTAAACCATGAATTCTTAAAATTAGGTGCTGTAAACATTTTTGGTTCTGCAGGAACTGTTCCAATTGTCAAAAATCAGACCAGCAGGCACAAAGCAGTTGATCAAGTCAGGACACTGAGAGTCACAACTACGTTTTTGCATTTTGCTCCTTTACAGGAAACGTGACAGAGTCATATATTTTAGAGACAGAAACAACAAGTTTTTTGAAGGCCATAAAATTTAATCCATAAATTTCTATAAAAATTTCAACAATTTCTTGTTGACATAAAACATAACTTTTAGAAAGACATCCAGTACTGATTTTCAGAGAATGCTCAATTTCTAAAAACTCTTAAGGCAGCTTATACAATTCAATGGCAAAGGCAAAACTTCTCAGTTCTATAGATTTTAGTATTATTCCTATAGAATATAGGAATATACTTCCTTATTTAATTCTCATAGGTGTATATTCATCTTCCTTTACTAAACTCCAAATGACTGAGTGGTGTACTGTCAGCTATAATAAAGCCACATCTCTAACAAAACACTCTGTGTTCCTAAAGGTTAATTATCTAAATTTTAAATCTCCAGCTCTTGCCTTTTTATTTTTTTTTTTTCATTCAAAAGTATCTTAAGGAAAATAAGCCAAACTAAACATCAACACTGGACACACACATAAGCTAATATCCCACAAATTTAACTGGAATGGAAGCAAGTTAGAATACTCCATCTACAGGAATGTAATTGTTTTCTTTTAGCAGTAACTGTCTGCAAAAGAGCTTTCTCAAGTGACTCTTACTTGGTAAGAGCAATGGGGAAACCTTATTGGAAATATCTACAGTTTGTAACAATACAAACAGTGCAAGTTTACAGTCCTGACTCAGGCAAAACCTGCAATGGGTTTCTTGAGGGTTCTTCTGAATAAAGCACTGCTTGACTGAGTCTGCAGCTTGGAAATAGCCCCTTGCAGATTAAGAAATAACAACTGCTAGTTCTCTATGCTTCTCCTAAGTACAATACTGAACTATTTAAGTGTTCATTTAGACTCAACATTTTAAACATACCAAAAAAAACTATCTTAAAGAAATCTCCCCAGGGCAACTCCACAAATTTTTTTATTTTCAAATAGCAAAATGGCCCTTTAAATTATCCCTGTATGCCTAATTATGCTATTAAGCATGTATGTATGTATGTATTTATGCACCTACAGTATTAGGAATAAAAGTTGCTGTTACTACTTCATTGTGGTGTTTTACTCTGGTCAGCAGGATACCCTGTTTAACCACTGTAGTTGTATTGGAATAATAGAATAATTTGTATTAAAGTGCAGAATAATATGCACACTTTCTCCTGGTGAACTGAAAAAACACTTTCATAATTCCATATGTGTAGAGCCTATTTACATATTTTTTTAAATTCCTTTATGTTCAAGAATGGAGATATGTATATATTAGTAAACATAAAATTATTCAGATATCTTATGCCATTATCAGCATATTGTGTATCCTAAAATAATTTTCAAATTCCTAAATTTTAGCTTGTCAAGTGAAAAGGTAGATATTTTTAGCTGTCTGTTACAAAGATTTCTAAGCTCACCAACTTAGAAATATCCAACAAATATTCCAGATATGGGAGAATAATTGCATGAAAACAGATACATAGTCTGATAGCATGGAGACTGGCAATTTCTACCATGTGCACAAGCAGGCACTTCAGTTTTCTGAAAATGAATGCCTCAGAGCAAATGTGATAGAGGTATGTATAACACACACTGATGCAGCAAAGCTGGTGAAGAATTTGCTAACAAATTTGTAATATGAATGCTGCTTTTTTTTTTTTTTTCCTTAACAAATTTGTAGTGGATGCTACAGCTTCAGTGCCCTGTTTATTACATGTATGGTCTTGACTACTTGAGTCTCTGTAACCCATTTAAAAACAGACTGCAAAATGCCAAAGACTTTCTTTCACTTCCAGTCCTGCTCAAGTTTTCTTTGAGGCAGTGCTCATCTGAATCATTGCCTGTTTCTTGCTTACAAAACATTCACATTCAAAGCACCATTAGCACAATAGCAATTAACAAAGAGCCTTTTATGCCAACGTGCTACAACTTCATCTCACACACCCTTTACAGGAAAAAGGTCTTTTTTCTTCTTTCCAGTATCAGTGAAGCACTCATGCCATGCGAAAAGAATGCTCCCTTTCAGTGCAGAGGAGACATGACTGTGCCTCATGTGAATCTACTCTACGCACGACTGAGGGGAGGACAAGGTGACCTAAAAGATCTTTCTCATTTCTAACCTCTATGAAAGTTCATGGTATTGGGAATTGCATATTAACAACAAGATGCAGGATTTTGTGTGGAAATGGCACAGTGCTTCCACAGGATGTTTTTTATTAATTTTTATCTGCTTTAAACGATAGGAAAAACACTTTTAGGTTTGTCACAAGTATAATCAAGAAGAACAAGAAAGGACAGCAATTAGCATTGAGTTATTCACAGCAGTCATTCCCAAAATATTGCTAACACAGCAGTAAATGGGAAGCAGGAAGAATCTGCAGCTATATCACGCTAGGAATTGGTGGGGTTTGTTGCCAATACTACAACAAGTTGCCACATTGGCACTAAGACAAACACTGAGGTTTCCCATGAAGTAAGATTGTTTCTTTATGGTATGCTGTATATGCAATGATCATATTAATTAGAGAAGAACAAGAGAAAGTGGAAATGTTTTATACTTCCCCCTAATAATAATTATAATTTATAGGTGATTTCACAAGACAAAAAAGTGAGTAACACAGAGTTGGTCAGAAAAACATAGATCACAAATGCATTTGCAGTAATGGCATATAGGCAATTTCAAAGCATTTTAGAGTAATATAAAGACAGATATGAGAATCTAACTGCCCCAAAACATCTTCAGTATGAGTCACAATATTTCCAGTACCTGAACTACACAACCCTGTGACATGTTAATAAACTCGATCATTCAGGAACAGCTGTAGCATTGTCTAGAATGTGTTACCCTGAGTTCCCACTAGCACAACACACACTCGTAAGACAAGAAACAAAAAAGAAACGACCCCTCAAAGGCTCTTGTGTGCCTTTATTTCACACTGAATAAGCAGGCACAGTACAGCCTGCTGCTAAGCTTTTCCTTACCAGTTGGTCAAAACATGGATAGACTCTTGGTTACAGCTCCTAATGTGTTGATCAACTGACCCAGAATAACAAAGGCTAAGGGTAAGCAACACAGAAATTACTATACTGGATCAGACCTGAATCAGTCTAGTCTCACATCCTGCCTCTGCAAGTAGCCAGAGGGATGTGTAAGAACTCAGCACCAGCCAGCTGCCCCTATTTCTGTATGTTCCAGCAAGAACTGTTCTAAGAAGAAATAACTTAATATGTTCAGGTTTGTTTCTCAGTTACTGCTTTACAAGCTGTTGATTGAGGGGCAAAGGGTGGAAATTGTACATCTCAGAGGAACAATTAACTTTGTTCTTGATTCCCTGAGGTGTACAGTAAGCCATAATACCCTAAATTAACCCAAGGAGAATTTGCCATAATAGATCTAAACTGATAACATTAAAAATGTTCATACATTTGTATTTAAAAGTGCCTCTTTTTTTCTGTTTTTTAAGGATTTTCCATTGCCAATTTGAGGGAAAAAAACACTATAATTTTTTTCCATTATAATACAGAAAGCATTGCATATGCATCACACATTAATCATAGAAAAATTAAGGACACAGAAAAACAAATATGATAAATCACACATCCTTTTGCCTGAGATATAATACAGCATCAGGCCTGTATACCTCATTAACTACTGTGTTTGCCATTAACACTTCACAAAAATGTGTGAACACAGAGCTGCATTATTAAGCTGTTAAAAAAGAAAACTGTCTTTAATTTTTTCTGCTTCATCTTCCTCTATATATTAGATGAAAATCATCCATACTTCATACATTTCCTGGCTTAAAATACAAAAATTTCCTTTATGATGTAATCTGCAAGGTATTACATTCACTGTAATACCTACAGCACATTATTTCCTCCCCAACCCAATATGAAATCTTTCCTAAATAAGCTTGACCTGCTCATACACTGCTCTGTTCCATTCAGCTTCTTACACAGCACTCAGCCGTGCTGGACCCAAGAGCCTCTTCGTAGGTATGAGCAATGTGGCTCTCATTTATCATGTGCACTCTCACTCCCCAGGACAAGAAGTATATGCAGTAAATGTTTTGTCCAACATTTCCTTGCTTCTGTTTTTCTTAATGCGCATATACACATAAAAGTTAGGGAAAGCAAATAAATTAAACAAATCCCTCACTTAGAAATGAAAAGTGCTGAATCTTATCCTTAGTTCTTTGAAAAATTTATTTCAGTTGAAGTTAGGCCATGGACTGCTTTTCTTAGCACAGCTACATGCCAAATGAAGGTGCTGTATGTACTCTCATTCCTGCCCTCTCTTGTCAATAAATACATGTTTAATTATATTAACTTCAAGACACTTCTTCAAATATCTATGTTCTCTTCCACAGCAGCTCCCAAAATAACTCTCAAATTAAGAAATCACATTCATTTCCTGAAATTCCTAAATATACCCCATGTTTCAGATAGGAAAGACTATTCGATTTAGATTCATTGCTTCAGGAGAAAGACCACAACTGCTTTCATCAGGGTCTCTGGAACCCACCCTTAATACTGTAGAATTTTAAATGCAAACCCACATTTATTATAAAACAAAGTGTTAACATTTGGAACATGAAAAGAAATTATTAAATAAATTCAGAATACTAACATCCAGCTTTTTACTGGATATTACTCCAGTATCTTGCCCACTTGGGGTGCTAGTGGTCTACCTTATTTAATGGAGAGGACCTTACTGGAGTTAAGGAACGAACTCTATTTTCTTCTGGTTCTATAGACTAAAGTCTATAAAAATGAGGAACTGTTTCTCCTTAGCAGAGTCCCTGGTTATTACACTCATACCCTTTAGTATGTTCTTTCATTCTTATTGCTTTAGTTTCATATTTTTTTTGTGCAGTTCATGCATAGATCATGACAAATATTTGTCCATGTAAGTATATGAGCAGTATATTTATCCTAAAAAATGGGTAGCCTCTGCCTTCAGCTTCACAGGGACAATACACACTAAATTAAAGACAAGGTAGCAGTTCTGTCATTTAGAATGCCTCCCAAGCCTCCTTCACTCACCTTTTGTGAACATGAAGAGCTCCTGCTTTCACAGCTGTTTGTGAAGCTGGAGTCTGGAACTGAGAACCTCCTCTAGGAACTCTGACTATACTGGCTACGTCACTCAGTTCCTTCAAGTTACAGAGTAATATGTAAACAAGATTTAACAACTTCTGGTGATGTAGGCACTAGCAAACAAGTCAGTTTGTTTGTCTTGCAGTGGTGTATGTTGCCAAAGATACGTTTCATTGGAAGATTTTTTCAAAGGCTTCAGGAATATGCTTCAGTCAAAAATGGTAAAACTTGCTGTGGCTTTAACTTGCACAGTCAACTATATAAGTAACCTGTCAGTACAAAACTGGCTCATTAAAATAATGGGCCAGGAGTACCCTTGAAAAAGGATTTTGAAAGATAATTGTTAAAATAATGTAAAGAGAAGTTCCAGGAGATAGTAGCGGATAAAAATAAACCCTGGTCAGGAAAAATTGCATATTTTTACCAACTCTGGTTTAACATCAAAGGCTTAGCAGAAATGCAATTCTCAATGACTATCCCACAGTAAGAATTACTGAAGTACAATTCCAAACTTTCCAACAAGAGTATTTAAGATCTCTGCTCTCTGTTTTTATATCCCTTGTTATTTCTTTTAGCAAGTTACTAGAGCATGATGGAAATTAAATAGCTACTATTACCAATATAAAGAGTATTTGTGCCTTTTTTTCAAGTGGTATAAACCAGAGCAATTCCACTGAACAAAAGAAATCCATTTACATTAATACTAAATCCAGAACTGCTTGTGTTTATTAAGCATTGGGATTTTTCATTCACTGAGATTTTATGTTTATAGATATATGTGAGCATATCTTACAACTGACAAAATTGTAATTGCTCTTGAAAATGAGAAAATTCAAAATTTGTGTTACTTGAGAGAAAATGCAAGCCTGTACTTCACATCTGAGCTGCAACACTTGTTCCTGATACGGCAAATAAAAGCAGAAATCAACTTCATGCAAAACCATAAATTATTTCAGTCATTAAAATGTGTGAACTTAACTAGGTTAAGAAGGAAAAAATAAAAAATACATATTTAGAAATCTAAAAGCAATACAAGTTGAGTCAAAAAAATTGAAATTGGAAAACACAAGAGCTGTTAATTTATTTTACGGATGATAGACTGTAAGACAGCAAGAGTCATTGTAATTCTATATTCTGACCTCCTGTACAATGTTACCCAGAGGAATTTTCTGCATTCATCACTGTACTCACCACTAGCTAGCAGTAGCTGTTATACAACTAGAGGACTGTTTTGAAAAACAAACAGAAAATCCTGAGTTTAAAATTTTCAAACCACAACTTCAGTGACATTTCCCAAAGGACAATGGCAATTGCTCGTAGAAAAATCTTGTGCTTGTTTTGCATTTTTTGAAGTCAAAGTTACCATATTTGTGCCTTAAACTGTGTACTCCAGATTTAGGGATGGAAGAGGCCTCAGGAGTTTTCTGGCTCTCTTAACTCTTAATCAATGTCTTGATTAGCACAAACTTCATACAGTAAAGCATGTTACTTTCATCATAACCAAGACAGATCTCTGAACTCTTTTAAATTTTTCAATATCTTTATTGAATTATGAACATAAGAACTGAGCATACTAATATATTAAAATCTGTCCTATGTCTCAAAACTGTAACAACGGGTTTTCCCATGTTCACCCAAGCTTTTCCAGACTTTTGTCTGTAAGATATTAACCTTTATGAGCATTTTCCATCTTCCAATTCTTTTATTGCAGCATATACACTGGATCTGGCTGGGCTGGAGGTAATTTTCTTCATAGCAGCTGGCACGGTAATTTAGACTTGTTATGACAAAAGTCTTGGTAACACACTAGTGATTTAGCTATTCCTGAGCAGTGCTGCACAGCACCAAGGCTTCCTCTGCTTTTCATTCTGCCCTCCCACAGAGAGCAGGCTGGGGATGGGCAAGAGATGTGAGGGGACACCCTTCCAATTCAGCATATTCTGTGATTCTGTGACTGCTGATCCAAACTGACCAAATGGATATTGCATGTCTTATAATGTCACCCTTGTCCATAAAAAGTATGGGGTAGTTTTTGCAAGGTAGACATGCTGGTTGGGCATTGGTCTGCTTGGGGGAGGTGGTGTGCAACCACCTTTGCATTGCTCCCTCCCATTCTTGCTATCACTTTAACTGTCTTTCTCTTGACTCTCTGTATTTTCTTACTTTTTTTCTTACTTTTGCTCTTCTCTCCCCTATCCTGTTGCAGAAACTGGGAGTGAGGGTCAGTAAGCAAGCAGATGGTGGGTGCTTGAGTTACTGGCTCTGATTTACCCAGTACAGCATATTAAAAGATACAGTTCACAAGGTTACATGCACTGTACCATCTGATAATGCCCCTGAAGCTTTTGTGGATAATTCCCAGTCTTGGTCTTTGGAACATTTTGGAAAAACTTGACCTGGGTAGTTTTTACAGCAATCTCTGCTGCAGACTTTCTGGATCACCCCATGGTAAGAAGTGACTTCCTAGAGCTGCTTGAGTTCATGGAGACATAATCCGCCAGTGCAATGCAGCAGATCCCACACAACTTTCTTTCCGTATCATTCTTCCGTCTCATTATGAGTTCACATATGGTTTATCTTTTCAGGGGCAGGATGTAGTAAAAATCTTACTTGTGAGAGCCCAACACTGCATGATACTGCACAAGGAAAGCATTACATGTGCAGCCACAATTAGAGCCACAGCTATAAGAAGTGCCCATGATAATCACCAAGAATAGAGCAACCTCACACCTTCCAGCACTTAGATTCTACAAATGCCTCGCTTAGCTTCTATAAATGCTAGTCTTGGGCTCTCGCCCTGACATTGTAGGTTGAGAGCTGTAATGGGGGTTTCCCAGGCAACTCAAATCTGTCTAGCAACCACCCATGTAAGCACGCATTACAAGGTCATCACAGTGTGTTTGCTATTTCCCATGGCATCATCTTGTTCCTTGGCAGCTACAGAAGACAGATGCACATGGTGCTTGCTCAACCTTGGCTGCTGGTGCCAGCAACCAGAAGCCAGCTGGACCTGCAATCCAACTTTTGACAGCCAGCAGCACCGCCCAGTGCTGATACAACAGCCAGTCGAGAAAAGCAAACAGAAAATGTCCCTATTTGATCCATACATTGGATGCTCTGTGCACCCACTGCCTGGTGCTTCCTGGTCCCACCTGTCTGGGTCTGCCAGCAGACACAGGTAAACTATAGCACAAATCAGGTATCCACAGAGGCATGACAGGGAGAGCTTGATGGATGCATCCAGGGGATCCAGTGGAGGGGAAAGTTCTGGAAAGATTGTGTTGAAATGGCAGCAATGGCATTTGGGATATCTGTCACCCTTAAAAGCTTTCCTTTGCAGAATGCAGTGGCTGGGGTCACCTTAAGGACTTGCAGTAGGATTGTAAATAGCTACTTTAGCACGTAGTGCCACCAGAGGGGTCACATAAAGTTATCTAACACAGCAGGATGGGTAAAGCCATTAGAACTACTGTAGCCATTGATGCTTTTTTTACCTCCTTTTAGTCTGTGAATCATTCACAAACATCAAAAGTGACCTTACAATTTCTTGCAATTTAAGAACAAAGAATATTAGGCCCTACAGATTAAAAGAGCCACTAAAAATGCAGCTGTTTGATGAGATCCTCCATTTACATTTACTTGCTAGGATCTGCTAGTTAATTACTTTTTTTTTACTTATTATATGGCATGATTATTTTTAATTGTACATTGTTCTTGCTTGCCTCCAATTTTTGTGCCCACAGAGGAAGTACATTTTATTAACACTAGTACTATTATTACAGATAAATGTAATTGATTTTAGGAAAAAAAAAATAGGTGGGGAGCAGTATACTAGCTGAAAACCTGCAACTTAAACTAGCCTAAGAGATGTGCAAATTGAACTCACCTCATTATCTTAACTTATTTTTGATACACAGAAAAAAGCAAATATGCTCCTCCACATCTTTACAGAATAATTTTCATGTTTAAGATTAAAGCATTTCAGAAACACTGTAAGAGAGCCCCTCAGAATAATCAGTGACACAAGTGGCCTTTTGACATGTTAGAACTACAGGCATTGTTTCACCTTTTCACCTATTGAAATTGAGTATCTAAATTTGTACTAGACATCCCAATGTTTGTCCCAAGCTGCCACTAGATTATCAAGCAAAAATAACCAAGCTCAACCTCCACTCCCATGAATTCTTTCAACCTGTCCCTGGTCGTACTTCCATACTTTCCATACTTCCTAGACTTGCTAATTACCATACTGATATTCAGAGAAGAGTCTTTACCTGGGTATACTTTAATCTAAGAAAGAAGGTATTTACTACTACTACTTACAAATTAAAGTACTCCATTGCTGCTGTAACAAAGTATTTCATTGCTATCATCTCCATCTAATATGATGTTTTCTTTTTACATAATTCTAGACATAAAAAGTAGAAGTTTTTGAATGTAAAGGACTACTATAATTAGATACACTGAGAGAGACACTGAGTTATTCAGTAGCTGAGGCAGCATCTATGCTGAAAGCATAATTTGTTAAGGAAAAAAAACACAAAATCCAAAGTAAATATTGTTTGATCAGATTAAGTAGCCAAATACCGTTGTTTACACACCCACAAAGGAAACTATTTTATCTGTCATTCATTGCTTGATACATGCAATCAATTCAATTCAAAGCAACAAACACAAACACATAAAAATGCCTTCCATCTCACTTAACAGGTGCCTTAAATAGCAGATTCTATAAACAATAAAAAACTTTGTCTTACGTAGGCTCAAACAGATCAGTCTCTGCAATTTTTCTAAAGCAGCCTCATAAAAGATACCTTTGAGAAAATCTCAGATTACCAAAAGGATTTGATTTTATTATTGTTCAATATAATTTTACTTTCAAATTAGGCAACACAGTCCTTTTTAAAACTAGTGAAGTAATAATTTATCTCATCATCTGACATCAAAACAAAGCTCTGGGGAAGTTTTTAAGAAAAGATACATAATCTTTAGCACAGCAGGCTCATACCAGTTTGGAAAACAAAACACTAATAAGAAAACAAAGGAACAAGGCCAAAACTCAGGTTCCTGTGTAGAAAAATCTCCTTTCCATTAAATATTTTTATTTATTTTGATTTAAAAAATGGATGAAAAGTTTAAAATTGTGCTAATAATTTGGAATACATTAAAAAATTAAAATAATTTACCTACTGCATGGTACTGGAGTATTGATGAAATATTGATGCGGATTTAGATAAAAAAGAATGTGCTTCTACATTTGAGGCAGCTGTCAGGATCCTCTTCCCACTGACTGCTGAAGACTGTTTACCAGCTATGAATTATACTGGCATTCCAGCAGTTTTACTTCACTCACAGCTCCTTTAAGAGGATCGAACAGTAAAGTAATATTCTAGAATGCACTTCAGCATTTGTCTTTACTGTACTAGGATTTCATATCCACATAGCTTCAGCTAGCTACACTCAAATCAACGCTTTGACTTTTGATCAATTTAGAAAGTAAATCAGAGCAAAAAAGTGCCATTTGACTTGGGCAATAGTGTTGTACAGTCACAGTGTGACTCCAGGATTTCGTGACCTACACAGCTTTCACTTTGGTTTTAGCTTCAAGGGAGCTTTGATACAAAAAGCTCCCAATGTGCTCTGTTCCACCTACTTAAAGTGATACTACAGCTAGTATCAACAGAGAGGCTTAACCTAAATTCCTCCCAGTTTAAAGAAACCTGAGTGTCAATACCTTGCTTTTAATGGGAACTTTCTGCTCTATGGGACCCAAATCAACCAGATCCTTGAAGCAGAGTTACCTTTGTCTCCCTTGCCTTCTTGAAGTGAACCCATCAAATGATACTTTACTTTTATTCCCTACAGGTATGTTTTACTAGAATAAAAAAAAAAAAAAAAAAATCAAAACAACAAAGCAGGAAAAAAAAAACTAGAACAAAACAAAATGCCCAAACCACAAAACTAACACAAAACCTCTTAAAACACAAAAGTCTGAACTGCTGGGTGAAACTTGAGATGCTTGTAAATAAATCTATCCCAGTTCACTGTTCCTAGACTAAAGTGACCTTTCTTCTAGCTCTCCTTTTCAGTGTAATAACTTTAGTAAGTTTTACCTTGACAGGCTGGAGAGATGGGCTGACAGGAACTTCATGAAGCTTAACAAAAGGGATGTGCAAAGCCCTGCACCTGGGAAGAAACAAACCCATCCCAAGTAAATGCTGGGAGATACCCAGATGGGGAACAGCTTGGTAGAAAAGAATCTGAAGGTCCTAGCAGATAACAATCTGACAATGAGCCAGCAAATGTGTCCTTGCAGCCAAGAGGGCTAATGGTATCCTGGGCTGCCTTAGAAGGAGTATTTATTCTGCCAACCATGTCTTAACCTAGCAGTGGAAACAGCAGATCCTTTTCTCTGCATATTTACGTGTCAGCAACACAGATAAAATCATTACAAAATTTCAGAGAATACAGAACTAGCATAATTATCATCACTTCATCGCAGTAGTGCAAATTACACTACTACAATAAACCAATATGTACAGTATTTCAGTGCAGTATGAGCCAAAGGAAGCCTCATTTCCAGCAGTGGGAGATACAGATTTAATATTTAGTCTTTTTCTCCCGAGGGAAATGTCAACTTTCCTGCCTTAATTCTCTTTGGCACGAAACATTCACTGGAAATACACCTGGTTCAACAGAGAATGTTACAATTAAATACTGAATTCTGCTCTAAAATAAGCAGCTCAATTTAAATACTGAATGTCTCTTCATATTTTTTGTATCATTTTTAATTATAATAATACATGCAATTACTAGTATGCAGTACTTTTCAGCTTCAGAATTCCACAGCCAAAATTAGATCATAATAAAATATTTCTTTGGAACTTTTTTTAATTTCAATAAAAGGTTCTCTTTCACTCCTTTTTAATGTGAATGTTCATTTTAAATGCATCCAATTTAAACACTATAGCACTTTGACAGTGCATTACAATAAAACATAAAACTGACAGAATTAATTAATGAACAGTAATTACTGTAATTTACAGTAATTCTGTCTGACAGCATCTAATTACCAACAGAGCATCTCTATGACTATAAAGGTAAGCATTTTATTGCTTCTCATTTTTTAATGGGGAAATTGAGGCAAAAATGTTAATTAAGCCCAGAATACTGAGAAATTAGATGTCCAGAATTTAGTCTGGTATGTACCTGTGCTAGATTTAAAGCTTTTTTTTTTTTTT
>VWZT01011773.1:83085-102245 GCA_013397055.1 Pachycephala philippinensis
TTTTTTTAATCAGAATGGCTCATTAGTCTCTAGATTCTCCTATTGCTTCAGCATATTTTCAGAGAGCAAACAGTCTGATTGGGAGGGGTAAGAAAATTTTCCAAATGATATATTTTGCCAGGTTTTTAATTTCTCACAAGGGGGCAAATCCCAAATATCCAAGTGGAACTATTAGATTTTAGATCAGCTTGGACGGATTATTTATCAGGAATTCAAGTATAGCAGGTTTCAGGCTTTTTTAGAGATTTTTCTTCCTCTCAAAACCCCCCAGGTCCCTTTCCATGGTACTAATCTGCAGCATCTTGTTCCCCAGTCTGTATGGAATCCAGAGTTGCCCTGTCCCAGTTGCAGAATCCAGCACTTGCCTTTGCTAAAATTCATACGGTTGGTGGTTGTCCAGCCCTCTAATTTATCGAGGTCTCTCTGCAGGGCCTCTCTGACTTTGAGGGGTCTCAGCTTACTGTCATCAGCAAACTTACTTGATATACCTTCAAGTTCTCTGTCCAAGTTGTTTACTAAGATGTTGAAGAGCACAGGGCTAAGCTGGAGCCTGGTAGAACCCCACTGGTGACAGTTCAACAGCCTGATGTCATCACATTTACCATAAACCTTTATGCCCAACCCGTGAGCCAGTTGCTCACCCATCACAGGATGTGTTTATCCACCTATTGTGTGCTGGACATTTTGTTCAGAAGGACCCTGTGATAGACAGAAAGCTTTACTGAAATCAAAAGAAGTTGCTTGAGAGTCCTACCTTAAATCTCATGTTTTGTATTGTGAAAGTATATCAACAAATATAACCACCTAGAACTAATCCAAAATGCAGATACAGATACAGAAAATGTCATAGATACTGAAAATGTCATATGGAATACCTTTCCTGATCCCATTTTCCCAGACAATGGGGATGTTCCCATTGTATTCAGGAACAAAATATACAAGTATGTGAGTAACTTGTGGAAAAAAACCCTGCACAACTGAATGAGATATTCAGACTGCTGTACTACTTGTATAATAACCCCACTCCTCTTCTGCTCCTCTTCATTAGAATATTAGCTTATCCTTTCCTGTCACAGCTTCACCTTTCAGTCCCAGAACCATTTCCCACTATGATGGGAGCATTTCCCATATAATACCATATTATACCATACTCCTATCAATACTACCCTGCCACTAAGTCTTTTATTGACAACATGAACTACATTAAATTGACAGAAGGATGAGTTGCTACATGTCCATAAAGTTACGTGTATGTTTTCTAACAAGTGGCAAAATATGCTTCTCACAGATATATTCCTTGGACACAGACATGTCAAAGAGAGAAGGAATTCTAAGATCTATATTTCCCCATCTAGGTACTTTTACTGTCTGTGATGGTACACATTCCCACACCACAGGCCACGGCAGCAACTGGGCTTATCCTCAGTTCTCTGTTTACATAAGAGCCATGCCTTTCTCTGTTCTTTAAAATTACCAGAATACAATGTAGTAAAAGTACATTAAACAAACATGTTGGAAATATAGTAAAGACATAAATACCTCTGAACTGGAAAATGAATGGTTTTCAAAGCAACACTATATTTCATTGTGCTATGCAAATTGAACCTGTCCCCTTGGAGTTCACTGTTTCTTGGTTTCTGTTAACACATGAATCTGCTTACTTTAACCAACAGCTGGAAGAAATGAATCACCTAGAACAAGACCTGTGAGACTGCACTGAAGTTCTGCATGTACCATTGCATACTGCTTAATTCAAACATGCCATAAATAGCAAAACTGCCAGTATTTTTCTGAAAGCTATGGAAAATTTGCACACATTGTTAGAATGTTCAAGAGCACAAATATTTCTTCTAATGTTCCCAAATAGTAGAGCCTATAAAGTCACCTTGCTATTTTTCTTTTTTTTTTTTCCCCCTTTTTCCTCAGAAAAGGGAAGGAAGGCAATATAGAAAGCTCACTTTCCGTTTTCCAGTACATGGGTAGTGCACAAATGCAAAGCATCAGCCCCAAGTTCTCTCTGACACTGAAGAGAGAAAACTGAGACAGCACAAGAAAAGATAACAGTTTCCATGGTCTCCAGGTCTGGGTAAAAAGACATTTGCCAGGCTTTCTCACTGGCTTTGTAACACTGACAGTTATAATCAGAGGTAATTAATAGATTACTTGTAGTCTCTCCTGCATCTTCTTCCCCTTTTGGTTCACTAGCAGATGTATCACTTACACATGCTGATATTGAGACACGCCTGTAAGTCTTGGAAACTGCTGACATTTTTACTATTCACGCTGTTTGCACTATGATAATGTAGCTGAACATGGAAACAAAACAATGACAAAAAATGGCATGAGGATTTGGTGTGAATTATCCACTCACCTGCATGCACCTTTAGTGAAACCTCTTTCTTAGTCAACTGCAAATTCTGCAGGATCTCCTTTTCATTTGAAAATTATCTGGGCCTCTTTTGTAGCATGAGGCACCCAAACATGGACAGTGTAAATGGATATCGCTGTGACTCTGTAATGCTCACAAGAGCCAGCTCTAGTGCCTCTGCCACTATTCCTACCTTCACCAAGCTGCAGAAGAATAAAACCTGACTTGAATTTTATCACATTTAGTTCAAGATACTGTCACCATTGTGGACAATACAGTCACCTAAGAAAAGTGTGATAAAGCAACCTGAAAGTCTTGATTAGGCTGCTTACAGAACACATGTATAATATTTTGTGAAACTTGGCTGTCAGCAGCCTAACTACTTAACAGTGCAGGTTTGATGGGGAGCCCCACCAGAACCTGTATAAATAAGACAGCAACAAAAGAAGACACTTCTAAAAAGTTTAACAGCTGCTGCAAATTACAGTGTTCTCTTGTATTACAATATTATTCCCTATATTATCTATGCAGAAGGTCACTCCATTTCATGGGGGAATCTAATATTCCAAAATCTAATTTTAATCTGATTAAGAACAAGAAAATTCAAATACTGAAATGCTCATTTAAAAGGGACACATTTATTGGATGTGAAAGCCCTGGAGCAGTTTGCATGGAACTTCCAGGTTAAAAGGTCAGCTCCTGAAAATGCTGGAGCCTCACAAAGCTCAGATTTCTGTACTGACAATTTACCAGTACAATTTATTAGTGATATTATGGCCAACTTGGACAATTTCTATGAAACATTCCTGTTTAACTATTCACTATATTCCAACGAAATACAGAGATTTTTCTTTTCCTTCTGACTTTTCTCTGCATTCCTGAGCTCTTCAGTTTCTCTGAACTATGTTTCCACCACTCAGGAACCACTTCACTGCTTAAGGAGAAAGCAGGCTGCCTGGAATGCCATATAACACTTAAACAAGGCAAGCTTGGTAGTGAGAAGCAATACATTCTATTAGCCCTGTTGATCAAACTTATCTAGACAAGCTAGCAGACTCAAAGCCTTTTCTTTGGGACAATACAGGACCACAAAAAACTCCTCATTTGAATTCATCTTGGATTTACAGCAGAACTTCACTGTACCATTCCGGAAAGAGGTAGCAGCCTTGGAATGCAGTTCATGCAGACTTGCATTAGCTTCACACTGTGGCAGCTGCAAAAGAGCTGCAGTGCAAGTAAAACTCAGGGTTTTCTTTTTCTCACAATTGCAAGGATCAATTTCAAATCAACACTACCTGTAAAATCAAGAATTGAAAGCAAGGCAGCCATGTAAAGTGAATTCTAAGGTCTTCAGAAATCAACACTTTTCTTTTTATGTGCTTTTATAGGTTTTATAGAATAACACAGCATAAAGCTCTAAAGAATTTTGAGAAAATTTATTTCGCTGTGATACAAAAGAACTGCATAACAAAATACAATACACTCATTGCTCAGAAATAAGAGACATTTCTTCCAGTGAGGGCTAGATAGAATGTGGGACAGCCCATGAATTTCATCTGGTAGCTGTCAATTTAAGTAAAAACATAAGGAATAAAAGGGAAAAAAATCTTGGTTTGCAAGCAACTTGCTAAAGCACAATGCTTCAAACCTGCATTTTAGATGTCATTTCACTAAGTTTTTATCCCTTGTAATCCATCAATATAATATGACACATCAAAGCTAGACTCTAATCTTTTAAATTAATATTTTAAAAAAGATTGCAAGTGGGTTTTTTTTGACTCCTTGGAAATGCTTTTTATTTTAATGAATAGAAGGCAGACTTCAAGATGTGTGTTCATAATTTTATTGGTGCACTGCTGACATTGATTTCTTGACTTAAGAAAACCAAGATACTACAATTGCAATTAGTTTATTTCTCTTCTCACGTACTGGCTATCAGTAAATTTCAGATATGGTTTCTCTAGATTAAAAACTACCACTAGTCAAGTCCCAATAGCAGTGTTCGTAAGAATTTATTTTATCAAATTATAATTCAATTGGGAGCATTCTTAACAGCATTATCAACTTATGGAATAGAAAATATGAAGTACAACAGTGTTCACAAAACAGGCCACAGAAATTTTATCATTTTCAGATTTATGCTTGCTACAAAAATATTTCAAAACGAGGAAATATATATTTGTTAGAAAACAATGAATGCCGAGCATGAACAATTCTTTATTCTGTGTTTTGTGGTAAAATTTGTGCTTAGATGAATTTTGACAAGACTAGAAGTTCAAACTCCCCTGATAAAAGAAGGAAGTATTTCAATCCAGCTAAGGCAGCATCCTTGGGAGTACATAGAGCCTGTGCCTATATAAAAAAGCCAGAAAGACTCAAAGGATCAAAGTTGCAGAGTAAGATGGTGCTGAGAACCCAGTGTTAACCAAATATGGATTTGTGGGGTTTACCCTGGACTAGATCTATCCTGGCTCAACGCTCACAACAATTACACTTGATGCCATCAGACAAAATATCTTCCAGCTGAGTTTCATCAAACAAGAATTTAGCTTGCAAGCTCTCAGAGAGGTCTGCAATGTAATGTAAAACACGGTAAAAATGGGGATGACTGGGAGATTTGCTCTGAAAATGCTTTAATCCACTATGCATCTCATCTGTGATTTTTGGATGCAAACACCTGAAGAATATCCTGTGACCCTTGCATATATTCAGTGACAGAAGAACAATCCATGGGAGGTGTAAGTCTTCTAGACACACTGGAAGTCTTTAAAATGCCTTTTCATTCCAGTGGGTGAGAATTACAGACCTCACATGTCCCTACCTGCTCCCCTCTGGCATTTTTGACAGCAAGGCAGCTGAGTCTCATACAGTACAATTGGTAGATGTTTTTATTATACCAAAATGCCCTAGAAACAAGGGAGTAGTGCCTTCTCTTTTGACATCCATTCAAAACTTATCAGGCTGAAGAAGACTCTGAATCTGTCCTACTTAGATCAGGGCTGCAATTAGGTGAAAGGTGGGTGAGGACTGCCACTGCTTTATTTTGCAGTCCTGATATTTTGTGCTCATTCAGTATTGAGATGAGATTATTGTGTAGCTAGAGAATGTTACAGCTCTAAAGAACCAATCATGATTTATTTATTTTCTACTCTTGGTTCATTAGTTGCAGCCATATCTTTTCCCACTAAAAGTCCCCTTAAATGGTTTCTAATTTGTTGGTACAGTTTCACCACTAACTGTGAGGGAAAAAGGAAAGATTTTCACACCTCCAATTGAGTGCTACATCAGCTTGTCTTAGCAAATGGCCAAAAATAAATCAATTGTAGTTTGCTCTACCTAAAGAGACAAATCATTCTAATCAAAGTGGTGGTTTAACAGATTATAAGCTAGTGAGGTGCTTGGTTTGTTTTTTTTTCTTTCATTAGACTAACTAAAGATTTTGTTCCTTTAATCTTTATTCATTATGTGACAGAATTCTATGTGGCACTAGAATAAATACCAACTTGGTCCTTACTTGTTTAGTAAGATCTTGTTTAACAAAAATTAGAATACCACCCATTCGTCTTATAAGCCTTTTAATCAATGGAACAACTTCGTGTAAAAAAAACCCCAAACCTATCATGTTTTTTTCTTTTGAAATAAAGAAAGATAGATTAGACAGGACCACTCTAAAGAAGTGACATTTAGTGATGTTCCACCACAGTTCTAAGAAATCCCCTAAACACATGCATTTGTTTTTCTATCAACACTGAAATAAAATAAATATGTAGAAGGCATTTTTTGATAAACAAAATATTCTGAACATTTTCATTCACCAAAATCACAACCTCTCAATGTTGATGTTATCATTTAAGTTAAATTAAACCATTGAGAAATTTTCAGTACAAATTTACACAACAGGAAGGTCATTCTTAAGGAGATGATGCTTTCCTATTGGAAATGAGTTTATGTATATGCTGGCTATTGTATGAACTGCCATTACTTGATTAGGATTTGATTATGCTTGATTACACTAGTTAGAATGTTCTTACCAAAAATTGCTTCTTTGCAATTTTTAAATGTGTTTGTTTGCATCTTAATTCTGTTTGTAACAGCTTAAAGAATAACTAAGATTATATCATATCAAAAGTAAATAGATGATACAGCCTCAATAGTTTTCAAAGATAATTCATTTGAAAGTTGGAAGAATGCTTCTGCACACAGCTGAGGTCATTGGATAATTTATGATCTTTTGTGAAAACCAGGCACACTTTCATCTGAAAATGAAGATATTCTAGTGTGGATAATAGACAAATCTACAAAGCCATTTACTAATCACCTTTAGTCTTTTGTGATAGCTATTAATGATAAAAGTTCATAATTAACAAATTTTTAATTAAATAATAGTAAAAGCATAGTAAGATGCCAAGGATCCCTCACAAACATATTTTAACTCTTTTTTTCCCAGAATTTATGAACATTTTCCAAAGTAGCAAGCAGAAGTATTCCCCCTTTTTTGGTCTGTTTTTGATAAAGAGCCTAATCCCTTTCAAGACAACACCAAAAGGTCTGATTACTTAAGTGAGTAAAGGATTTTACCCAGAAAATAAATAACAAACAAATTCACAATGTCTTAAAATTTCACACTTAAAATGAGACTAACTGCTGTCTCATCCTAATCTTCAATATGAGAGTATGCTATTGTTATTAGATACAACAAACTCCTAGTTCAAGCTATTGCCTGTTACATCATTTGGACAATGTATCCTTAAAAATAAAGACAAAAAAATAATTCATCTTCTGAAACCACAAACATTAAAGGAAAGTTCAAAGAAACAGCAATAATGGGAAAACTTAATAGGCTACATTCCCTGGAAACACCACTCTAGGGCAGTTTCTACAAAAATTAATTCAGCCCATTTCTTTATGTTCCATGACTTCTATTGAAACATGATAAGAATGACAAAGAAGTAAAAAAATTAATGTCTCTAATATCAGACAGACAACAGCGACAAGGAGATTTTAAACTGTATTTATAGACATGTAACAAATGTTTTTACTTGAGCTTCCATCCTGCAAAAGCTTGTTTGTCCATCCTGGTAGTTTCACTAATGCCAATGAGATCACAAATGTTTTCAAAACTAAAGACTGGAATCTTGTCTATAACAGAAGACATTTTTGCTTATAAAGATACTTGTATATTGAAAACAATCAATCTTTGAATCAGTGTTCCTGTTATAGCATGCTTTTACCCATCTAGCACCCAGTAAAAGCTATAGGCTCCTCTGAATGGCATAAATTCTCCCAGTGAAAACCAGACATGTACATACAACTTTGTCTGCAGTGTCAGCTCAAAAATAGAAAGCGTATCCCTAACTAACTCAATTATGCTGGAAAATCACAAATACACTTGGACTTATTTCTACTTGTTTAACATTACACAAATATTTACAAATGACAATATATATTCCCAGAGGGAAAAAGAAAAAAAAAAAAAGAGAAAGAGAGAAAAAAAAAGTTTTTTAATGCAAATTGAACACTAGCGAATCAGCTGAATAATTCTGGCATCTCACTGTGTTTAACTATGATACTGAAGAAACTGCTAATAGTTCAAGAACAGACAACTGAGGAAGTAAAGAGCTAGCAGCAGGAGATGTCTGTAGTAGAGGCAGCATTAGTTTCAGTGATAATCTAAACTTTCCAGCGTCACAATATATCCTAAGCCCTTTATCTGATTATAGAATTCGGAAAGATAAGAAAAATGTGTTCTTCAACAGTAAAGTAAAATTCCTCTGTAGCAACTGGTAATTCCAACCAGCACTAAACAGATATATATACATAGGATATATTTCAAATTTTCCTCTCTATCATGACTTTAAAAAGGTAAACAAACCTCAGCCTGTTCTAGCTTCCTCCTCAAGTTTTCCTCCCTCAATGTGGAATTCTGTCTGAGAGGTTATCTGAGAATATCTGAGAATGAGAAATCATTCTGCCTTAACAACTAATTTCCTGTCCCTTCAAAAAAGCCCTACTTCTGTTCTGTTGGTTCTGGTGGTATTAATAAATTGATAGTGAAATTGGTCCAGAAAAAAAATACCCTGGAATTCAAAGCAAATTTAAGTACCTCAAATTACAATGACCCAATGTAAGAGCCCTGGATATTTATGAAGTGTTCCATAACTTACTATCTTGATAAAATATTTTATTATTTAAAATATTTTATTATAAAATATTTTATTGTAAAAATTCAATATTATTGCTTAAGCACCTAGGGCTGATGGGATCAGGAAAGTTTTAAAAGGTTGTTTCAAATATATACAAGAGTGAAATTAGGAAAATTAAAAACCCAATTTTGTCTGTATTAAGAAAGAAAATTGTCCTCGTTTTTTTCTGGGCAATTTCTAATGGTTCTGTGCTCCTCAACAGGCAGCTGATAATGGGTTCAGATGTTATAACTCCATGAGATGTTCTGCAGGGGAAAAAACCAAATGAGCAAAGAAAGAAACAAAAAATAGCCTACAAAAAATATTTAGCAAATTAAAAGGTTTTGGCAGCTAAATTCTCTAAAGTTACCAAACACAATTCCTTTCCTTCATGATCTCCCTACATATAAATGATCTCTGAGTAAAACTCCTTTATGACACTGGATAGCAGCTTCATTACAAAGGAGGATTTTCCTCACAATTTGCTGTTATTATTGAAATCTAAAGGAAAGAAAAGTGGCACAAGGTAGTGGAATAAGACAGCATAAGAAGGATTGAGAAGGGCAACAGAGACCATGTGGATATGTAATCACAGCAGGATATTGCCTCATAAAACTCAAGAATCCTTGTACAGGCAGATAACCTGAAAAAACTGAAAAATACGTCTTGTATTTCTAGGGCCTGATACAAATAACCTAAGACTGTCACCAGTCACTTTGTAGAAAAGATTGATTAAATGATTTGCAATATCTAGGAAACTTGTAGCACTAGCAGGAAAATCATCCACTATCCTTTCTTACCACCTTTGCCTTGAGGGTACTCTTCCCCCACCCAACCCACCTGAAATTCCTTGCTTTTCATCAAATCCCTCCTAACATAGAAGTGTGGCATAGACCCTATGGGTTCTTCCATAATTTTTAACTCATATGAAGACCATGTTCCTTTTATAGATCATGATTTTTATAAAGAGCAGGGAAGAGGTTTGTGGGAAAGGTAACGTGTAGTGGTAGCCATCATCACTTACAGGATGTGCTCATTACCTTTCCTGACATTAGAATATTTGATTCATAACCCTGGCATTTCATATTGGTTTAGGGTCTCTGTAAATCAATAATGAAAACAAGATTTGGGCATTTTTAGTAGCTTACCTTCAATCAAAATGGAAGGGCCTCAGCTGACTTTTGCAGTCATGCATTCTGAAATGCACGATGGGTTTGCGAACTCCACATAGTTAGTGTCAAAGCATAATGGTTATGAAAATTATTTTAAAACTTTGCTTTTGGTCTCTGAAAGAATCTTAATCAAGTAAACATAATTATTAACTACTAAAAATACTGGATTTTTTTCCAAAAAAATATTTTTTTTGCGTATTACTAATTAGAAATAATAAATCACCTATTGTTTTTCTCCAGCTTTTGCAAGTAATCCCAAATGTGACTCTAATCTTAATTAAACTTATTCACCCGTGGCTTTCACTCAAAACTATATAGTTTATAGTTATAGACTATAATCGACTTTTGGTCTAGTTTAAAAATACATTAATTCATCTAAGAATAAGACATGTTTTTCATCTCAATAGCAAAACACCTATTGTAGACAGTGATGCTTAGAAATGATGGAAAGATCTGCCTGATGCATGCCAGTGGACTCAGGCAAGCCACTCCTAATACCTTGGGAAGACACATCAACATCATGCCTCTAATGTGAACATCCCTTCACAATGAATTAGCAGCCACAACAAGGCAGCAGCTCACCTCCAGGTACACACCACTGCAAGGCTTCCTCCACAACTGATGACCAAGTGGCCACAGGCAGTGGAAGCCAGGAAATCAGTGGTTATTACAGACCAACATGAGTAGGATATCAAGGAAAATAATTACAGCCTTAGATCATTACAAAATAAGTACAAATTTGATGGGACGGGCATTTTCTCTCACCACGCCCTTCAAAAAAAAGAGAAGTGAAAAATTAAAAATAGGGGCAAGCTTTGGATCAGGTGCAGAGGACTTGGGGAGAGTTACTAAAGAAGAAGGGGGAGAGAAACAAGAAGTGCTAAGGAAATAAGAGAGGAGTAAGAGCTGTGGCTGCTGGGGAGGGACCAAGTGGACATCCTTCAAATTCATGTATGGGTGACTCAGGGGAGGGAGAACACTTCCCACTACACCAGAGGTTCATGATAAGAGAACACAGGGAAGAGAACAGAGGGCACCCCAACATCCTCTTTGTAACACATAGCACCTTAATATTACAGATGAGGAAGTACCCTGGGAGCAATCAGAGAGGGAGTAAAGATCTACCCTCAATTGTTCTAGATCTGTCCTATGTGAGTTGTAGTAAAACTGAACTGCTTCTTTTGCATACAAAACTAAAGAGCAAGTCAAAGATTTGACTTAAGTAAATAATTTCAGTAAGAGGAAGACCATCTTTTATAACCCTACCAAATTCTCTGCAGAAAAAGAAGTGGTTTGCTTTCAAAAGAAAAAAAGAAGTGGTTTGCTTTCACCCTGGCTATTGGGTGAATCGACAACTCAGTCTTTGAATAGATTATGAATATACAAATGTACCCATTAAACATGGTGGACTTCACACACTGTAAGGCAGAGTTCACATCTATTCACATTCAGCAAGACAGAATATCTTCATATTTACATGTAAACATGGAGGGATAGTAACTCTGCCCTAGTTTCTGAGTTTTAATACATATGAAATTTGATCCAGAATCATTGCAACTAACAAAAAAATATGCTTAACTTTTTGTAGAATCCAATCAGGTGATTAATTCTTCCTTATATTTATCTGAATTGGAAGATTTCGTCCATCATCTCAGGACATGAGACCTTTCAATGGATGAAATCAGATGATGTAGCTATTGTGAACCATGACTATCACTATACAATTTCAGGGACAGAAAGAGGGACAGAAAACCAGGGCATTTGCTGTGAATCCTAACAGTGTCACAATGCGGCAATGAAACAGCACAGTAAGACTCTGTTGCTGTGAATAAAGAAGGCAAGACTATCCTTACAGTGAGCCTCTTTCCAAGTTGCACTTTGTTTCATAATGAACACAAAACTCACTTCTCATTATATCTTATTATCACCTCAAGGTTTAACCAAAACCAGACAGCAATTGCCATCAGTAACAGTACTCCTTACAGGTGTATAATCCTCATCAGTGAAGAAGATACAATTCACTCCAGTCAGACACAGGGAAATGAGAAATTCCCATTCTTTCACTGGGCTTGGGACAACCCTTCAGCTCCCACTGAGCGACATTGCCACAAAGAATTTTTTTTCTGATGAGAAATTTCTCCATGCCATTCTGCAAACGACTTCTTAATTGATGACGTTAATTTTGTTTTCAAACCATGTTAGTTTTCCAATTCCTAGATTAAAATGGCCATTTACAGTCAGTATCACTTTGCCTGAAACCAGCTACAAGGGTAGTGTACTAATTAGGTTGTGCTTTCCAGAATCAATTTAATGAAAAAGTACATTTATTTAGATAGGCCTATTTTGAGTCTTTTGCCATAAAATACCACGTGCTAGTCAGGCTGTGCTCAAAACTGAAATAATTATGTATGATTTCAAACAAGAATGTTTTTAAACAATAAAGAAAGGAAATGCACTGTGTACAGCTTTAGATATAGCCACTTATAACTTTTTTTTTAAGGCAAATTGAATTATTTTTATATACCCGGATATAAATTGTTAGTATAAGAAATTAATCTCTACAATCTTTGTAAGAGATAAGAATGCTCTGCAATTCGTGTACCATCTGATATGAGTATGCATGAATACATGCTTAAGGTAGAGCAGCTTCTCAGGCAATAGTTTTTCAGTAATATTTTATGTGTAGCAAAGTTCCTTTATGTTTCATATTATGAAATAAAATTATATTTCCAAGCTAGAGTTTATCAGGTTCTCATTACCCTGATATGAGAAAAATTTTGACAGAATACTTGTCCAGATTAGAAATATTTTTAAATAAATTGGTCTCTAATTCATTTAAAGAGGTCATTTAGACAGGCACTTGAAATTCAATTTCTTGTTTTTACCAAACTGGTTACTTATTATTTCTTTTTAAATCATGTGTATACAAATATTGATTCCTTTCATTTTTATTGCTATTTTATAGCATATTATAGAGAAAAAAAAATCTTGGAGGGTTTTTCCATAGGTAGCCTTTACAATAAGGATTACATATACAAATGACTCATTTAGAGCATGAACTGGTTGATTGCACAAGAAAATTCTTACTTTCTTATGACAAATACATAATTTAGTCAGGAAAATCAGTCCAGCAAACAAATTTTTGTATTATACATTTTAAAACTGACCCAAATACTCAGCCAAATAACGTTCTGGAACAAAAGGAAGTACTTATGGTTGATGGTTCAGGTATTTACAAGATGTGTAGGGGTGGCACTTAGGGGCATGGTTTAGTGGTGGACTTGGCAGTGCTCAGTTAATGGTTGGACTTGATAACTTTAAAGGTCTTTTCCAACAAACTTGATTCTGTGATTCTGATTCTACAAATTGTTCCTATGTGAATTAGATTCTTTACCCAACAAAAGAGATGAGACCGCTGACAAACTGCTTTATAACACTTACTAATGTATCTGAATATTTATGTGGATGCAAGAGGATAATTTTGTTTTCAGTATAATCCCTTGCTAAAAATCCCTTATATCCCTCTGTGCTAAAACTCTATTGCCAGCCTTTGCCTTTCTGCTGAAATGGCCAAAAGAAGTTCAAATTTGCATGTTCAGAAATGGTGTCTTTTGATGTCTTTTAGTGTAGGATCCAATGTCCCCAGTTTAATCGGTGGAAATGTAATCAATACAGCCAGATAGTTCGAGGCAGTTCAGCTCACCCTAAAGCAGACACTTAACACTAAGTAAAAATTTCTCCTCATACTCCATTGACTAGAGTAGGGTTTGCTGCATTTTTCACACAAAAGCATCCTGTGCTTTCTGAAATAGCACAGAGGATTCTGCTTCCCCTCCCTCTGGCCCTCTCAAAGGGCACAAGTCTTGCATATTTTATCTCATATCAGCCACAGAAACTCCACTATTTTGAACACTCTGGTAGCATGGCAAGAAATGCCCATGAGTGGATAATTTAGTCAAATGCTAGAGCTCCATCAATGATAATTGGAAGTTAGACACCTACTGATATGTAGGTACTTGAATTCAAATACTTTAGTACAGATATTTTTCAAGTGAGAGCTGGGACCTACCCTTGTTTTCTCTAGCCATTGAACTGACCTTTCATTTTTTCACATCCATTCATGTGGATGCATTTTGAGACTTACACATGATAACTTGGATTTGAACAGAAGCTGAAAACTTACAAAAAGCTCCATGAGTGGCAATAATCTTTTAAAGTCAGAGACTTTAGGCATTATATTTCTTTTTAAAACCATTGAAGGATCTTTTTCAAGAGCAATAAAATTATATAGACATGCATGGAATCGGCAAGCATAAAAACACAAACCAAAACCAGACAGACAAAGCACATGGAAGGACAGTATCACTTCAAGTATTCTGAACCCATCAACAGAAATAGAGGTCACTGTCATATGAAATAAAATTGAGGCTCATACTTACGGAAAACAAATTTGCTGGTCAAACGAGATGGTGATAACATAATTTCTGATAAGAAACAAAGTGAAAGCCGTCTTCCTGAGAGGCTTTTCTAACTGAATGTTAGGGCTGTGACATAAGGAAAGTATAAAAAGAATCTGATGCCTTGAAATAATGCAAAAAAAGTTTGAGAGAAGTGGGTAGAAGGGATCTGTTCATTACAAGTATTCTCACATGGTATTTGGGAAACTAGAAAGCACTGATATTTTCCCTTTTTTTTTTCTTTAAATCTTCAGCACTGCATGCTGAAAGTGACCTACATCACTCTCCATACAGTACATCAAATAACCCATTATTTAACAAATCAGTGAAGCACCTCTATTAAATGAAAGGAACCTATAGCTTTAATCCCACTTCGATTAACTTTGTTCTTCTCAGAAAGCAGACCTTAATTTATATCAATTTGCAGTAATCTTTACAACAAAATTCTACTTCACTTACACATGCTGTTTGACAGCAAAATGAATTTCTCAGGCATGTGGATACCTTATGATGGTTCCTATAAAAATTGCCCCTAGTAACAATGAAGAAGCTGAACACTTTCTGTCTGCTTAAATGATTTCTTTGGTTAGACAGATGATGAGGTTCAATGATGTATGTTGTGAATTCTCTTCACTGACAAATACAAGTAACACTGATCAGTGGAAAGACCTCAAGGACATTTGGTACAGTCATTTAAAGTTTCCTGTACATCTCTGTAGAAAGACATTTTGTTAATTTATTCACTTATACTATTATACGTCTCTGTAAAATAAGTTAAATATTTCTAAAGGACATCAAAACAGCATGTTATTTTTACCAATGGGGAAATAAAGAAAAGGAATCTTTCAGTTAATATTTTACAGGTGGGGCAAACTAAAGGTAATCACTTCATTGCATAACTAGGCACTATACTTATTTTAGGTGCCCCACTTTTTGAAAACCCACACTTCTCAAGCTAATTGATTATTTTTCAGAAGTCTTATATCTGAGTGCAATTTCTCAGGGTTTGCAAAGACAGTCAAACATATACCTCTTATGCATTTGCTTAAGTATAGAGGAATTTAGAAGCTGAAGCAGAAATAGAAGGTATTATTTGTGTGTACTTACTTTTGCAGAGTTAAGTCTAAATGCATAACAAGAAGATGCCAATGGGATGCTCAGAAGTCCTGTTAAATTATTCCCTAATCCCTTAATGGTCTGAAGCCACAGAGAAGTCACATTTTTGCTGAATGACAAGCAGGCAACGAAGTCTTGATATGCCAAAAATGTCTGGTGATCAGATGCCAGGAGATCAGCCAGTTCATTTCTTTTGCACCTCAAAAGTTATCACACTTGAGGAAGTATATGTAAAAATAGATGCTGGAATAGTTTTGGCAGCAGGAACAGACTACCTGTGAACTTGTTTGTTAGCACATACACAACAGCCAATGACTCCATAAGAGGAAGAGTCAAAAAAAGAAGTAGGATGCCTGTTTTCAAGTTCATGTGCTAACATGAAGCAGAGCCTGGATCTAGACTGTGAATGCCTTAGCATTCAAGCTGTAAGACACGCATCATCTCTCTAGCCTTCTTTATTCAAATGACTATTAAAAAACTGACTACCAAATGGAACATCTGCAGCAGAAGGGACTGAGACAGCCTTACTCCAAAACAAATGCTTTCTGAAAACTGAGAAATTACATGACACCTCAGAGATATAGGTTTGAAATGTTGCTTCACCTCTGGCGAACACAATTACAAAACGGATGTTTGGCCACCAGTGGGACGCTAAAGTAACTACTGGGCTTCAGAATATTATGCAGGTGAGGGAATGGTTGCTTATTTCCAAATTGCCAGGACTAATGACTGGACTGTCTTAAAAAACAGCAGGCACCAAGGATCCCAACAAGTATGAGCAGAACTAGACACCTCATGACAATCCGTATTTAGGCAGAGTTGGAGTTGACTTGAACTCTGGACCGAATTTTGGTATCTTAGTCCAGGCTCCCATTCAGTAGGTCAGGCACAGGTATCTAGTGCTTTCTGAAGTGCCCTTAGGTTGCCTAACCTCCAGCTGGTGATCCAAAAAGGCAAGTCTTCTGTCAAAACTGCAGGCCTCAGGCTGATGCTTTTGACATTGTAGAGCAACTCAGGTGTGTTAGGTGGCTACTGGCAGATAACTGAGCAGAACTTTTTATTCATGCAATGCAAAGAGTTTAGGGAGTTATCCATGTGACCAAATAAAGGCATTTATTTTATGCTGAATGACTTTCTAGATTTTGTTGACTACAGACTAGGCATTAAGATCCCCAAATCTAGATAGGTTTATGAGAATATTGAACGTTGCAAGATATAGGTTCTGTGGCACATTTATCCATGATATGATCTACCTCACCACAAAATGGGTGCCAAAAAAGTCAAATAAATGAAATTGTTTTACAAAGCTGGAAAATCTCACTTCTGGTTTGCAATTCTGTGGTTGACATAAACTCTAGGAGACATTGGTGAAAGTAATAATAGGGAAGTGTTTTCTCAATGGTCTTTCTCACAAACTGTTAAGCAAAATATACTCTCATAAAAATCAGCTTACAGTTTAGGATTTCTAACTAAAGAAAAAGATGCCAGTCCTGAAAATCTTTTTTTATATCATTTTAGATTATTTCCCTCTGTGTCACACTGTGAGCACATGAATAATTAATGTGGCAGCAACAAATCCAAACATATGGATTTGTATGTTTTGTGTTGGTCTTTGTTAAAAGGATAACATTCTGTACAAACACAAACAAACCCTGTTGCCCTTCATTCTTCTCTCCCTCTGGGGTTAGCATTGTACCAAGAGTAAAGGCAGAGTTTACAAAGCTGTTTGCTGTCTAAATACGTAGATGTCTAAGTAAATGCTATAATTTTGCAGTAAAGTTTTATTTATACAGAACATTTTATTGATTTGTGGTCAACTAATTAAGCAGTGAGTATCTGACCTAAGTTTGGATAAAATATTGCTAGCGCAAATATTGATACATATTGATATATATTGATATATGATATCCACATATTGATATGGATATTTATGTCATTTTTTCGTTGGTTGTTTGGGTTTTTTTTTTAAATGCCTCTATTTCATATATAGTCCAAGAATAGAGACATCTCATTGAGTCTATATCAATTCAAGAAACAACAATTCATTGCATTTCTAATTTGTTGTTTAAGCAATTATTAGTTCAACTTTGAGATAAATCTGTAAGAAAGGTAGTAGGTGTCATAATTCTAATACTGAAGTGATGATGTTTTATCAAGGCCAATAATGAAAAGAGTATAAATTGGCTTGGATGGTACTAAGGATCCAGGAAGAAGTAATTTTTAAAAAGAAGGAGAAAAAATGAGCAATCTGAAACAAACAAAAAGACAAGAAAGTAACAGTTTTTGGCAGCACAGTTTCCACGTGTGAAGTCCACTCTGGGGCTCAAACGTATCAGTAGTTAAAGTAGAGGTGCACCCAAGCAAATTATAGCTTTCCTGAGGACAAAAGGAGGGGGTGGAGGGAGTACCATGTGTTTAAAATTAGAAACTCTACTCAAAGCTGATGATTACAGTTAAATATAAATGAGGGAATCCAGCCCATGACTGTCAAACAGAAACAGCTTCATAGCCCTAAGGGCCTTTCTAAAAACCATCTGAGTTCTAGCCTGCTACAAGAAAGGTGATCAGTCACGCATCTCACAGTTGTACAGGGGAAAAAATACTTAATAAGAGTCTTAAGATATTTGACCCAAAAGATTTGATCTAATATTCTTTATGTAATATAAAATTATCTTGCATGACTTCATCAGAAGTCCCTGAGGAGCTATTGCATAGTCACTGCTACTCTGTTTTGTTAACTGCCCATTTTTTCCTCAAATGAACCTTGCTGAAGATGCCTAATCATTTCAGCTTTCAGAAGGTCATTTCTGATTTTGAAATCATGGACGAAATTCAAAAAATACTGATATTCTTTGTCTATGATTTACTCATTTCCCTGTTCACTAGTTCTTTTTCTTCCCTTCACTCACCCTCTTTTGGCTCATACTCATTTTGTGCATGGATGACTGAGGTGAAAAAAAACCCAACTCATAGATGCTTTTTCTCTTCTAACAAGTTAATGAAGAAATAGTAGTCCAGGAGGAAGCTATATTGGAAACACAGAGTCTTTTTCTTTATCTGACAGATACAATCAGCCTGTCTTCTAATCAACAGCAAGATATCTAGCTAGAAATTCTGCCAACTATATTTCTTTTATTCAATGGATAGTCATTCAATCAATATGAAATGCATCTCAGATGAGAAGGGAGCTAAAATTTATCAATCTTAAGTGATCTGAAAAAAAACCTGAGCAAACAATAGAAAAAAAGCCAGGAAGTATATAGGCTTGTTTCCCTGCTTGTTTGTATTTTTTTCCTGTGGTAATGTATTATCCAGCATAAATGAGTTCATGACCAATGCCTGAGATTCAAATTTATTCTTCTAAAAACCTACAGGAAATCACACAAGTTATTGCTCTTGCAACTAAAACATCCTTATGGCCATGGATTTATTTCCTATTACACTCTTAATTAACCCATACGTGCATAAAATTTGAAGATGAAAAATGTATTTCCTAATACAAGCAGGCATGATTTTCAATGTCTCAGATACCATTTATTTTTCTTTCAGACATGTTACAGCATATAAAAAAATCCGAGGGCTGCCTGAAAGACTATGTATACTAAAACCAAATGTTTCTACAAGTAAGATTTAAAGTCATGAAGTAATAATAAAATCTCTGTTGTGCAATTATTTACCCATAAGAAGTCTTACTGTAGGTGAGAAAATAAACAATGGCAAAATAAGAGTAGATATTCATTGCTTCTACCAACTCTTCCAGCACACGGTGTCTGGCATATTTTTGTGTATGGTTTTTTGGTTGGTTTGGTTTTGCTTGGTTGGTTGGGGTTTTTTTGTCTCTCTCTCTCTCTCTTTTTCTTTTTTT
>VWZT01011773.1:102256-221522 GCA_013397055.1 Pachycephala philippinensis
TTTGTTTGTTTGGTTGGTTTTTTTTTTTGTTTTTTGTTTTTTTGGTTTTTTTGTTTGGTTTTGGTTTTGGTTTTGGTTTGTTTTGTTTTGTTTTCCTAAAGACTGGACCCCTAAGAAAGCAGGGAAAGCCTTATATATGAAATACCACCAGGTTTTTGAAAGACAAGAAACTGAGAAGGGCTTTTTTTTTTCTCAGATCTTCTGTAGTCACTATAATCATAGTTGATCTTTAGGTACTTATTTTTCAAGCAGAAGTGATTTTTTTTAAGTTATCACTGACCCTTTAAAATTGCTAAAAGGTTCCCCCTTGTTTCCAGATTTTAATGGTTTTTAAAAATTCAGCTTCAGTTTAAACTGTCAGAGCCCATTCTCAGCCCAAAAGTAATTCAAACAAAACCCAGAAATGTCTTCCTGACACTCCCTAATTTGACATAAGAGACAGTGATTGGGAGGGGTGAAAACCCATAATTAGCAGAGCTTTATAATGAAGAAAACACAGCACATTATGTGCAAATTGCTCTATACCATCCAGCATCTCCCTCTACCCCTCAGTATCAGCCTGGCTAATAGGAGGCTCCATCCTGATTAAAAAGCACATATAAAATGCATCTACCCTATTTTCTTTCCAGAAAAAAACAAAAAACAAAACAATCCCCCAACCTGTTATAAACAAGAGACATCAACTTGATACTCTGCTTGGTTGACAGGGGAAGAACTTCTTTCACCCATCAGTAGAGACTAGAATACAGGAAATAAAAAAATACAATGCAAAAAATAAAACAGACAGTGACTGAAATTTTACATCTGGACATGCTCAGTGATGATCTGCTAAGATTTTGGCAGAGCATAATGAAGAACCGTCTTCTTTGTGACCTCACTGCACATTTTCTCTGCCCAGTTTGGCAGGCACATCTGCTCCTGAAACAATTTGCATGAGGCAAATTTTAATTGAGTCACTGAAACACAGAGCCATGGTCTGCAAAAACCAAATAGACCAACCCTTGCATCAGACACAGGGAAAAATGTGACTCTGAGAAAACAATAATTGGTCTAGTAATGTTAAAATATTTCCATGCTTTGTTGTTTTACATACTTAATCTCTTCTCCTTTCTATTTCTAAAGTAATCTTTTTTTTTTCCCTCCTGCAACAATATTTTCATTGCAGCACATACAGATATATATCTTGCCCTATTAACCTGCTCTGAAGTGGAATCTCATTGCAGTCTTCAGCATCCTCATGAGGGAAAGCAGAAGGGCAAGTATCAATCTTTTCACTCTTGTGATCAGTGAAAGGACTCAAGGGAACAACATGAATCTAAACCTTGGGGGTGGTTTAGGTTAGATAACAGGAAGAAACTTTTCATCCAGAGGATAGTTCTAGAGCACTGGAACAGGCTCCCCAGGGAAGTGGTCACAGCACCAAGCCTGACAGAGTTCAAGAAGCATTTGGACAATGCTTTCAGGCACACGGTGTGATTCTCAGGGTGTCCTGTGCAGGGCCACAAGTTGGACTCGGTGATCCTGACGGGTCCCTTCCAACTCATCTTATTTGATTCTTCCAAAGTGAATGAAACTTAGCAATCAAATTACCCAGTAAAAGAACAGCATTAGTAAAAAGTTGCAATTTCACCCCAACTCCAACCAGTTGTCTCAGTAAAATGATAATTTCATCCTCAATTAAAGGTGGTTACCTCTGACATTAAGTGAGACCTGGACAGGATGGAGAGCTGGGTGGAGAGGAACCCATGGAAGTTCAACAAAGGCAAGTGTAGCATCCTGCATGCAGAGAATACTCCCATGCTCCAGAACAGTGTTGACCTGCTGCAAAGCAGTTCTGTGGAGAAAGACCTGGTAGTCCTAGTGAACAACAAGTTGTCCATGAAGGAAGGCCAGTGGTATCCTGGGATGCATTAGGAAGAGCATTGCCAGAAGGTCATGGGAGGTGATCCTGCCCCTCTGCTCAGCCCTGGTGTGACTGCACCTGGAGCACTGTGTCCATTTCTGGGCTGCTCATTTCAAGAAGGACAAGAAACCGTCAGAGAGGGTCCAGTGGAGGGTAACAAAGATGATTAAGGAACTGGAGTATCTGTCTTATGAGGAAAGGCTGAGAGAGTTGGACTCGTTTATCCCAGGGAAGAGATGACAGAGGAAATCCTATCAATGCACACAAACATGTTAAGTGCAGGCGTCAAGAGAATGGGGCCAAGCTCTCTTTATTGGTGCCCAGTGAAAGGACAAGTGGCAGAGAGCACAAACTGAAACACATGAAGTTCCATCTGAATATGAGGAAAGACTGCTTTCCTTTGAGGGTGACAGAGCACTGGAACAGGCTGCCTAGAGGGGTTGTTGAGTCTCTTTCTCTGGAGATACTCAAAACCTGCCTGGACATAATGCTGTGCAACCAGCTCTAGGTGAAGCTGCTTTACCAGGGAGATTGGACTAGATGATCTCCAGGAATCCCTGCTAACCCCAACCATTCTGTCATTTTGTGATTCTGTGATAATTAAATTGTAAAATAAGCAGAACTATTTCCATTCTCTCATATCTGGGAAAAAAAACAAAACAAAATGAAGAAATTAAAATATAAAAACAATTACACTAAATTAAATGTTCAGCTAACATTTTCTTTACATCTATATGCTGACATGAAGATTCCTGCCCCAGTGGTCACACTGTAGATTCTACATCAAAGTGAAATTTTTTGATCTTTAACTAAAGTCTGAATCCTGTAAGCTATTTTTAGGAGTAGATACATATGTTTGTGTGTATATGCACACACACAGATCACACTGCCCATTAGGTACATAATCACAACGTTTTCACAGCACTGTCAGTGATCAGCACTAGCTCAAGATGACAAAATGGTAGCCAGATACAGTTTATGAGCAATTCACATCTGCTTCCCATGCTGGGACTCCAGTATGAGGCCAGACTGCTGACATGAAGATTTTGGGATCATTCAAATTCTCCGTCTAATCAGCTAAAACAGCCAGGTTGTGCAAGCAACACTGCAGTCCACTCCAGTACTGAGCTGGACACCTAACCCGACCTACTCCACAGCACAGCAGAAATCAGGAGCATTTTAATAGTCCACTTGAGGGGTGCTTTCAGAGTAACCCTTCAAAGAAGCGCCACGAAGCACAAAGCACTCAGTTCTGAATCTTGCCCACATGGAGGTGTTGGAAATGTGGCTCATGCAACCGAGAAGGCTAGCCAGCCTAATCCAGCCTGCAGCTGAGCTGGTTGACATCAAACATTAGTCTGAAGCTCGGGGAGATCTCTCGTCAGCTCTGTCAATACATGCTTGACCCATAGCAATGGCCTGAGCTCAGGAGATCTACAAATGCTCTACATTTGTAGATCTCAAATCATCTAAAAATTGGCAGAACAATTTCTTTAATAATGAAAATGTATTTCACTGGATGCACACAGAGTTTGTTTTCCACCAAGCAAAAATCAGAAATACATTGTAGAAAAGGGGCAGGAAAAAAACCCCATGATTGTGAAATGGGATTGTATTAATACTGCCACAGGAGTTCTAATGTTTTGCTATTCTAAATCCATTCATAGTTGTTCAGTTTTACCAGAGTATTGAACTGCTTAAAACTGTTTTCATGCTCTGTGTACTATATCCTTTCCAGGCATATCTATAAAGTTCTCCTTAAAATGTGCTTATACATCTCGAAAAGAAGCCACCTATTTTTCATTTTGCTTTCTTCAAGTATCCTGACAATTCATTGAAAATATTGCAATACAGTTCTCATGCAGTACTGGGTGCAGACCCATTAGAAATAGGAAATCAAGTCAAGAAAGCATGCAGGTAATACACAGTGTTTTCTAAATACAGAGATCAGGCCAAAAGCCAGCACAGTGTAAAATGGGAAAGCATCCAAAAGAGAGCTTTATGCTGTTCTCAGGCATAAATATTTATCAACCAGTGCAAGAGAATGTCACATTCCTCCTCAAGCAAAGAATTTGCTCAGAAAGCATTCCAGAAGAGACAGAAGGGAGAGAGAATGAAGAAGGAAAATAAAAAACCGTAAAAAAGTGTTGCCTTTATGATGTCAAGCCGGGTTATAGCATAGAGCCCCAACTAAGAAGCTGAACTAATCACTGTTACTTTTGTTGTCAGGGAGAAAGAAGCCTCTTCCAGAACACCAGCCATCTCCATGACTGGCCAACACTGAGTGCAGCACAACCAAAATGGCAAACGATCATTATGCCATGTGAAAGCTGAAGATAATTTAGAAGTTGATGCACGTGCTACATGAAGAAAAGCAGGCTGTGACTATGCACCAGACTCGTCTCATTAAAACATTACTCACCTTTTCTAGCTTACATTTACTTTCCTCTCAGAGAAACACAATCAGCTTGCTTAGTTTCCTAATGAGTATAATAGACAATCATGTAAAGTAGACTATCACTTGGTAAAAATGTAATGGAGAACTGCAGGCAGTCTATTAGATGTAAACTTGCTTAATTCTTTAATTATGTGTCTTTGATCAAAAGCAGCTCACTTGGAAAGATTTTTTAAAAAGCAAAGTAATGAGCACTCACCTTTCATGTACACTATTGACTGTTAGGCCAACCTGATATAACTGTGGTTTCACTGCTTGTATGTCAAGCACACCACTAAAATTGAGATACTAAATGTTACTTACAGCTATTAAAGCTTTTCTCTTGGAGACACAGACCTGTGAGAGCTGTTCTGCACTTTTAGCTTTTCTTTCCATCTCTGTCAAGTATCTCAGAGAATTTTTAAAAGAGCTAATTGAGGCCATTTATCTTTATTTTTTTCTTCTTTGTCCTCATCCCCTTTCCTTTCCTCATTAACTTCAAAATCTCTGTTGAAGGTCTCTTTCCTATTACTTTCAACATCTTATACTTTTCCTTGGACTTCATCTTCTGACAACCCCTAATCAAGACACAATCTCTTCAGGATTCTCCTACCTGCTACCTTTTTATCACATATGGCTATTTCCTTCTCATCTCCTTCCTACCTGGTCCCTCAAATAACTTTCTCTATTCAGGTCCAGTGCCATTTTTTAAAGGCACAAAAGATTTGCAAACCAAGTTAATGTCACATGCTATTGACTTTTTACAAGCACGGTAAATTATCGGCCTGAAGGTGGTGTGGCAGCTGGAAAAGTTTCAGAAACTGCTGCTCCAACCTTTTGCCTATAAATATAAATAAGTTTCTGTCATCTTTGACTGGCCAAGGCTCCATCACATATCGTCAGAGACCGGCAGTGAAATCAACGGCAGCATAACAAAAACAAAGTCAAAGGGCTTTGAGCCCAGACTGAAACATGTCATTGTAAGTAGGGTCTAAAATGGAGTAAAACCCCATTTCAAAGCAGTAAAACTGGAAGTTAAATTACCTGTATATTTTCAGTATAAAATTTTACCTATTTATCAACATATCTTAGGTAAATTTCCTCAAAAACAGAACTTTTGTCATGAGAGAGTAAACACACTACATGTTCATTACTGTTTCTTCTCTATAGTGAAGTATTAGCAAATTTATGACTGATATGGAAGTCAAGGCTAATTCATGCTACCTACTTCAATCCAACCTTATTGAAAAAAAATAATCAGCTAAAAGATGGAAATTAGGCAGAAACTAAAACAGAATAGGAATGCTTTGTGCATAGGAATGGTCTGCGCATCATTCCTGCAACTTACTGGACATCAGGAAAAGAAAATGATGCTATTCCTCTCCTGCAAGTGTATTTTATACACAGAAACCTGTAAGCGTATTAAGCACAGCAGTTTGAATTTCTTTTAATCTATTAAATGAATCAATTGTTAATCTAATTTTTCTTTTCTATAAATGAAAAAAACCAATTTTTGCTGTATTCAGTTACAAACAAGGTGTAACTAAATACTCTTCCTTTTCTGTAAGAAAAAAAGAACCTACACATTAAACAGAAAGAGCCTGATTTGTCTTCTCAATACAGATACGTTTGTGCAGATTATTGTTTCATAAAAATGAAAAATAAATGCTTAACAATACTGTAGGAGGGCTTACCAAACCCCAAAATTTCAAAAGAAGGAAAAAAAAAAAAGAAGATAAATACAATTCTTAAAACTTGTTTTAACGCCATGCGTTCACCTACTGAAACTACAGTACAGAATCTACCTCAGCTCCTGTAAATAACAGCTTATATTCTTATACTGTTTCTATTTGTAATTTCTTCTCTATGTCAAACATAATGACCCAATCCTCTGAAATCCCTATTAGGACACATGCAAATCAATACCAGGTTTTGCCACACACTGCCTTGAAGTTTCCTTTTCTGGTAAATATATATGTATAATTACTAGATCATCAAGATTTAGTTGGATGTTTAAATCAAGAAAATTTTTCTTGATTTGCATGAAATGTTGTTCTTTTTTTAAAATACATTCTTGGACAGTTTTCAGCAACATTACCAAGACATTAGTGGTTTCTGACTTTGATAACTGTACATCGTATAATTTACATTAATGCTAACTTTCAGAAAATTTTTTTTTTTATAAAATACAAGAATGTGTCAAATATTCTTCTAATTCAAATTCCACTTGCCTCTCAGAATCATAAATTACATCATTAAAAATCAGCCCAAGTGCAAATACTGATATTGTGTTAAAGAATAAGATTGACAAGAGTAAGAATTGCAATTATGACATGAACTAATCAACTGTGTTTCAAAACAAATTTAAAAAAAAAAAATTCTTATCACTGAAAATTGATGGTATTCAAAAAATAAAACTTCCATTTAACATAATTTCTAATTGCCTCTAACCAGGACCTCTAGGAAATCCTGTTTTTTCTGTTTTGAAGTCATAAATTTAGTACAGCTTTCCTGCCCTGTATCTGTTTAGTTTCTCATTGCTTCTTCTGACTAAGTTGACATCTGTCTGTAGCAAAGTGAACCAAATAGTCCTGACTAAATGAACAAGCACATTCTATTGCAGCTTGTCCTGTTCTGACACACCTGTGGTGATCCAATCAATGGCATACATGCATAACTACTGCAAGCAGCAGGAAGAGCAAAAAGTTATGAATATAAAGGCCTTGGTACAGCACCAAAGGAAAGGTATATTCTGTATTTTTCAAATTTGTTAAAGCTTTTTTAATAAGATGGAAAATACAGAATTTGTCTCTTGAGTCTCCATACTAAATTTCAAGATAGGATAGCTAAGAGAAAATGGTTCTAATGGTAATCTCAGCACTTTTGATTACACAGCCCTTGAAGAATTGTTTAAGTTTAGAGTAAAATATTACACAGGAAATATCTTCTAAAGTATTCTAAAAATACTAACGTGAGACTGCAGAGTCAATTCTCAGAACACAGGTAAACAACAGTGTTTCTGCATTTTCTTTGAGTCACTAATGTAACCCAGAAATCTAATTTACCAGTGTCTTAGCAATTTTACAGGAGGAGTGCTACCCTATGATTTTTCTCACTTCGTGGTGTACTCATCTGTTGATTTCTGCACATCTTCCCGCTCATCTGCAATGCTGTTTTTGCTTCATCCTATGCATCAGAGTTAAAAAAGAAAACTTGAGAGCCTGATGTAATTCAGCTTGTCATTTCCTCCCACAAAGTTAACCTGCACATGTAGGAAAAACCTGTATCCCTTTATCCACGTGTTGATGAAATTCAGAGCAGGAAGGTGCTACATACCTGCACTGACATACGGGCACATCTGTTTCCATTGTCAAAAGATCAGCTTGGACTTAGCCTTCATTGGATATACTATAAAGTTTTGCATACACATTCAGTCAGAGCTCTGCACTAAATCCTGCAGCAGCCTCTCTGATTTTACACATTTCACTCATTACCCTAAATGAGGAGCATGGTCAACCAAGTTTCCTTTGTCATGTGTGGAGGGAGATCCTTTTCTCCTTAGAAAGCAACTCAGCACAACTGAGAACTTCTCTTTGGAGATTCTTTCGTCTCTCCACTGATGATGAAGAGTGTTTAAAGACTAAGATCTTGACACTGGGGACTTCAAAAAACACCTGAAGTTAGGTGGGATCAACCTTGGCCCTAAGCACTGCTGACATATGTAAAGGGCTGCATGAGGCCATGGGATGAATGGTCATTTCATGAAATTTCATACAAGGTTGTCCAAAGAATGTGGAAGAGTTCACACTACAAGCACCCTAAGTTTTCCAACCTATTCATTTAAGAAGGATTTAGAAGACAGGAAAGAAGAAAGAAAGGGAAAGAGAAAGGAAAGAGAGTAAGACAGATAGACATGCATCTGTTTTACAGGATTTGAAGTCTTCTCCTCACCCTCTTCTTTTTCCATTGACTTCTTCCTTAGCCAGTTGAGTTGATGCCTTGGGATTTTAGCTTTTATATTTTTCAGATCCTGTAATGCTTTAGTGTGTAACTCTAAAACACACTAAAGCAAGTTCTGTTCTCTCATCCTGGTCAGACAAAACAAATCCTCTCTAGGCTTGGACTTCAAGGACACCTTTCTGTCTCCGGCCTCGAAATACGTTAACAAAGCCTCTAAAAGGGGGGAACAAACTTGGGGTAATGACTTTATTACCTGAAACTGTAATAGGAGAATTAACCCGGATATGCAAATGGACCAAACTTATAAAAGTATGAAAAACTCGTGACCCGTCATCCATTTCGGGTGAAGCCTTCTCCGAAGGGTTTTGACTGCCCAAAGTGTACCTGAAGGCCCTTCAATAAAAACCCATTTTTATCCTCTTAATTATGTCTAGCCTCTGTTTTCAGGTAGGGCCATTAAGGCACCAAGTAAGGACAGGAATATAGATTACAAGAGAAAGATAAACCTTCCCTTAATAACGAGATGAGAAGAATATGAGAAACCATTGTTTACCTAAGCCAAGATGACAAAGAAAAAGAGTTGATCTTCCTCTCTTTGAACAAAAGTCGCGAACTACTGGTCAGAATGGAAGACTAAAACTGTGGGATTTGTTCCCTTTCTTGCTCCAAATAAGCTGTCTGAACTTATTTTTATTTTCTCTGTGCCACTGTTTCCATGTCTGTATAATAATAACAGTTTCTCACAAGGTTAGTGGAAAGTTTAATTCTTTAATATGTGTAAAGTACTGAGCAATTCTTAGAACGGGACTGTGGACATGTAAAATATTATTAATCTGTCAGATATTTTCCTATAAAATGAGACCCTTTTGTCTAAGCAAAAAATAATTGGCATGACAACAAGATTGAAAGCTTTTAAGTAAAACATAAAACCTTGCTTATAATGATGAGGTTGTCAACTGACACCACGTCCTGCAGAAATTGTGGTTCAAAAACTGCAGCATGACAACAAAGAATTATTTTAGCTAGCATAGTTCACATTTATACGTATTCCAGTATTATTATTACACACACACAAAAAAAAAAGAAAGTACAAGGGACAAAGAAACAAATGCACCTCTGAGAAATCTCTGCCAGCCTGACAGTTAAAAAGATACTGCTCCTCTGCTAGAGTTTTTGATGGATATTAGAGGAATCAAACTTTGGAGTTCTTTAGCAGACATTTAAAACTATTAAAGCATGAGTTTCAAGGAACTTCACCCAGAGAGATGCACTATCAGAATTAAAGAAGAATATTAAAGAGGTATTTGATACCTGTAAAAGAAGGCTAAGGTTTTATCTCATGGGAATTCTGGCAAGCAGTGTGCCTATGTGTTATAATAAGGACTGACTATGAGAAAAGCAGCATGCTGGGAATACGCAGAAAGTCGACAAAGATGATGAAGGGCAGATTTTGACAAGGACTTTTTCAGACAGCCTGAGTTTCTTATAACAGAAAGTGTGTTTGAAGAAGGCAGGTTATGAGCCAAAGAGTGGTAACATTAATGAATAAACCAGACAGGCAGGAAAGGTACCATGTGTTCTTTTCACCACCTTACTTTAGACAGGAGCCATGAGAGAAACTCAGTCTGCCTCCTATCTTTCTAATCCTTATATGTGATAACAGAAGCTTGGTAACACCACTTCTTCCCTAGCAGTGAATCATACTGTGTTCTGAGGTTCAAGCTAGCACAAAAATGAGTATTTAAAATTCCCTTCACCTCTTCTCTTACCTTCAAGGGGGCAAGAACCAGATGTTACCTTTAACATAGATGTAATGTATAAGAGCCTCAGCCACTGTTTGGTTCTGCAGCTCCCATAGCAACTGCTATTAAGTGCTAATAATATGATTAGGAAATAAGAAAGAACTGCTTGAACGACTAAAAAGTAGCAGAAACATTTACTCCCATCCTGCATATCTTTATGCCAGATGTTCTACGAAATGCAAGCAAAAACGCTGTTGATGACTACAAATAAAAAAGGAATGAAGTACATCAGATAGTGCATGGTGTAATAAATACTTCTATCTCATATTTGCTGGGAGGTAGCAGTGCGCTAGAAAGCAGAGTGACAAGTGTGCCTTAAAAAGTATAAATCGACTGATGATAAGAGAACTGAATCACTTGCAAACCAAGTGATCCTATCTACAAGCAAAAGAAATTGAATCCCTGCATAAAATGTCCAAACTGGGATATTTTATGATTGTACTAAAAAGGAAGAAACAGGGAGAGGACAAGGAAAATAATACATGGTTGCAAAACAAAATTCAAGACTGTAATTCAGCTGAGGTCTGCTGACCCCACAAAGCACAAAAGCCTAACTCAAACAGCTCCTGAATGACAATGAATGACTGAATTCCAGGTCTGGTATTTCAGCTAAAATCAGGATGCAACATAAACCAGCAGAACAAGACTCTTAAATCTGTTTCTTACAGTCTGCAGGTGAAAAATGTCAAAAAGCCAAAATGGCAGCAGATACCATTTGTGAATTTTAAACAGATAATTAAAAGAAAGAAAGGCTCCTGTACTCAGACAGGAGATTTAAAAGGTTAATGAAGGTATAATAAAGATGGAGATCTGACTATGAATGCAATAGTGACTTGAAAAAACAAATGTGAATAATAGGCAGAAAAGAAAGCTGATTAAAATAATTTCTTTTGGACTCTTGCCTTCCCACTTGCCACCTACTTTACTGGGCATTTACTATACATAGACACATACATAAAATCTGTATGATCCCAATTGTGGGATCTCAAACTGTGTCATCTCCCCTGACCCATTCTGAATCAGTTAGGCCACTATGAAAGCATATGCATATTTATAAAAAAACCCTAACAAAGTGTTTTTATTTCAGCCATTCTACTTTCCCTTGCCAAGTGTCCATAGCAAGCTGGATGTTTATGTAGCTTTCATTAGCTATTGTAATGTTCTCAGTATTTTGAAACTACGTAAACTTATGGATGGCAGAAATTATTATGATATTTTACTTTTCCAGCCAGGAAACTTGGGAGGTAACACTGGAGGTAAATACAAATTTCCTCTAACTGACTTTCAGCTTGCTCAGGGTGGATGGTTATTTGTTTCCTCATAGTAAGATTTACAAAAGGTATGACAGAGTGTTAGGCTTAACGTACCAGGTCTTAGAAGTAGTATCTTCAGGCAAACACCATCTTAGGCAATACTTTTTACCCTTCAGAGCTCTTGGAAAAATAAATAAATGCAACATATTTTGACAGTGTCAGGTTATCCCTCAGTTTCTCATTTTCCATAAAAGTATTTTTGTGATAATGCATGCCCTGTCTCCTATTCATGGAATACCTTGAAAGATCAAAAAAGATTCTAAATTTTTCTCTAAGTCCCTGAAATATCATATTGGACTTAATGCCCGTAAGAAATTATTTAAAACAATTGAAACTGTGATTTGGATTAATTGGAAACATGTAAAATTAGGTCAGAAATGCATATATATTTGATTGCACAGAATTTGTTTATGGCATTACTATTCTCCCTCAGGCCATATCTTACAAAGTGAGCTTTGAAAGAATCAAAGCTCTTCTGAATCTAAGTACCACGGTGTCTTTGTGCAGACACTAATGTAACAAATATTTATTCTGAATTCTGTATACAGCTGTAATACTGTTCTTGACAAATGTAAATAACTTTATAGTTATTAGACAACTCAATAGTTGCTTAAATCCACCTTATTTCAGTCCTGGAAGACGGCACAGTTTTACAAAGGGAGTTTTACAAAGTATTTTTAATGACATGATAACCAAAGCACGGGGTTTATCTGAAATATTCTCTAGCTCCAAATTCAAGTGGCACTATCTCAGGGTACCTGAAAGTGCTAAAATGTATGTTTAATTTTATAAAGCTTTTCATCAACACAAAGAGACATAATTTAGCAAAACCTGCCTGGAATTAATGCATTGGGCTCACAAGCTGAAATGTGTGTGCTCACACAAAGGTGAATTTAAGTCTTTTATGCATATCCATCTCCTTTCTAAAATCACTTGTTTACCGAGTTGGGCTTCAGAATAGGTTAGAAAGGACTTGAGGTGCTAAAATTTATGTCTCCTTGCCAAAGTGTCAGACTGACTAAAACCACCACCAGCAATGGCTCCTTTTCCTAACCATGCCCCTTTAGCAGAGAAGAGGAAAGCAGTCATGTAGAAACTGAACAAGTGGTCCTAATCCTTTGAATATTTTCTGTGTAGGAGGAATTTGGGATAGTGGTAGGTTAGCATATATTGCAGGAAGAGTGCAGAGCGTCCTCAATAAATTTCAGCTTTGGCAAGCATATTCTCACTGATTTCATAATTGCTGACAGTTGTCAGTTGGCTGGGACCAAGCTACAAGATGATTGGAGTCGAGAGTAAGCAAAGCAGAGAAACTGCTGAAAAAGGGAAAAGGAAAAGAAAGCAGTGCTCTGGCATCAAACATTAAATGAATCAGTAAAAAAGCAGGATCCTAATACTGATGATGGAAATAATAGTGGACTAACCTGTAATACACCACTCTGAAATACCCCAGCATAGAACAAAAAGGGCAGTCCCCAAGGCAGTTACCAAGTCAGTCAAACAACATACACAGTGCATACATGATCTATACACAAACACACAGAGTCACGATGTTATGACACACAGACAGATGTGCTGGCCTGAGATTTAGCTGAACACAACACAACAAATTGTTCGAGCCAGTAAAGAACAGCATGAGGAGGTGACAAAAAGGACAGAGTGCTCGTGATGAGAGAAGTCTTGTGAGAACAACCAAGCTGCATGTGTACTTGAAAGGCAGAACCAGGGACCTTTTGTGGAGAGAAGAGCCTTGCAAAGCAATATCGATTAATGCCATAAAAGATAAGATTACCTAGGTAATGGTATCAGAATTACCAAGTTTGGGTATGGATGTAGGACAGGAGCACCAAGGCCAGCAACTGGGGCAAAAGGGATCTAGGTCTGGCTCCTGGACAGACCACATGTGTGGAGCCAGTTCTGGATCCCGTTGTGTGTGTGTGTTGTCTGTGACACTGTGTGACCACCAGCAAGCTCTTACGCTCATCAGCTGGGCAGGAGAGTGCTGTGGGTGCTCATGAGGGTGTCACTGGGACACGGCTTGCTTTGGTGTCCATGAGGCTGGTCATGCCTTACAGCGTGTGTGTACGTGTTCACCTCTGTGTGCCTGCACTAACACCTCTGGAATACACGCTGGCCATGCCATGAGCTGGACCTGCAAACGGGAATGGCAGCAAACAGACTCAGAGGAGAAATCACCTGAGCTGGAAAGTCCACTGGATTAGGGTTGCCATAAAAGAGCTTATCTTTGGAAGTCCTCTGCTCCCACTTAGTAACAGGGGGCTTTACAGCTGGAGATAGAGAACCCGTGTTGATATAATAAAACTAAAAATCAAAGTTGAAGTTTAAAGGAGTTGCAGAAGTGAAATATATGTGGTCTGTCTGGCTAAGAAAATATAATCCTTTCTTTCTCTCTTTCTCCTGTCCCATGTTTATGTATGTTCATGTGTATGTGCATAAATAGGTAGATAAACCAAAATACAGTCAGATACATGTAAAAGAATCAATACATATTTGTTGAGACACTTTTTGTTCAGTTTGAATTTTACAGAGGTACAGGATACACTTCTTTAGGAAGGAGCAAAATCTTCATACTACAGTTGTCACTGAATATAACATATTTACTATGTGTAAAGCTTCTTTTTGCTAGACAGATAAAAGATTAATTTGTATTTCTCTGAAGTTTCATTTACTGGTGATTTTTTTTTTGTTTGTTTGAGAGAGGATTGTTTGTTGGGTTTATATGTCACTCAAAACAAGAGTAATTTAATAGTGATCACATATTACTAATAAATCCAAATGCTTTGAGATGAATACAAGCTTTCATCTCAAGAGTGGTTTATCAATAGTACAACCTTGTCAGGAGAATATCCAGGGAAATTTACTAATATCAGCATACTAAAATAATTAGGCCATTATTACTTCTTGCATCTTCACTCTTATTTCTGGTTTTGCCTATGTGATTACATGGAAATGGCACTGAAATGTCCAATGACATCACTCAGTTAAGAATCATTTTTGTATTCATAGAATTTATATGAGACTCAAGTAAGTAAATGCCCTTACACAGACACCCTGAATGTTTCCTTGCCTACTATGAAAGAAATCAGAGGATTCAATCCACTGAAACAACTTTCTTCAGGGCATGTATTATCCCAGTGACTACTCAGTGGGCAAAGCTGTCACAGTTGGGTCCCCAGTTGGAGATCTCTGAGACTGGACTCCTAAAACTAATTGTTAACTCTGCTTCAAATGCCTGTACGATTTATGCTTTAAATATGTCATCATCTATATATTACAGCCTTTTCATGGATATTTATATTATGCTGTACAAACAATTAAAGGAGATAAGAAAAATTAAATGTAGTTGTGTTGAAGCAATCTTGATGGTTTTTTTTCTCTATTTTTATAGTATTAATTTCAAATGTGTTTCTTATTTAAAATAGCAAAAAATGATTTTATAAACATCCCACCTTACACTAAAAACCTAAATGTCTTTATGATAATTATGATGGAATAAAATAGAGGTTTTCTAACATTTCTAACATTTAATGTTTTCTAACATTAAATTTATATACTTCAAACCTAGGTTTTCAATTTTGAAGATGTCAACAGTTGAAAATCTGAGCATGGAACAGCATTTGTGGGGGAGGGAGTAACCATATCTGTCAGTCATGAGGCTACTGCTGCTATAGTCAACATTAAATCCTAGTGCTGGGTGCTTCACTGTGCACTAAGCAATAAAGGACAAGAGAAAAGATTGCTTGTTATCCTTATTGGCCAGAATTGCACCTGGCATAAATTGGTACATCTTTAATAATCTTAACATAGTTATGCTGAGTTGTATTACCTATTTCTTTAGAGATATCATTCATGATGTCTTCCTATTCAAGAACACATGATCAAGTATACATGTAGTTCCTAAAGCTGCATGATCTCTAAAAATGCACACACAGACATGTAACAGAACCATTCTATCTCCAGCATAAAATTTCTAAAGCTAAAGTGTAGAGACAGACAAGATGATTGCATTCAGACTATATAATTTCAAATCAAAATTCTGGCTGTGAAATTGGTTTGATCCGTAGACAAATGTCAGCTCTGTGCCCTATTAAACTTGCAATTGTTTTAAAAGGACATATCAGTGAGCCCTGAAATGTTGAATAAATGTTAATTGGAAGTCAAAGAAAATATCATGACTAAAATAAAATATGCAAAGAAAAAGCATTTTCCATCTATAATACAGTAACAAGTAGATCCAAGAAAGAAAAGTGTTACCAAACAGTCAGGCTCCATCTTAACAGAAGACAAGACAAATACTGAAAGCTAGTTTAATTTAAATGAGCATAATCCTGATGATTATTATTTTTTAAAGTTGCTACCATGAAAGTATATTAATTTTAAAGATTAAATTGCATTATTAAATTGATTGTTGAGCTACCTATTAGCAATCCCATATGCTTAGAAGGGTAAAAATGCATGGGATTTATGATTGCCTTACCATAATATACTCATGTAAAGCATTGAGGATTTTTATAATCTATTAATCTAATTAGAATGAGGAAATAACAATTTGTAATGTTCTACCTTTTTTATTATTCATCCAAGACTAAGTATTATGAATGGTTTGATTTTTTTTTTAAAGTATTTCAATCATTTTCCTCTGGTACATTTGTACAGTTTGACAGAAGCAATTTAAAAACAAAGACAGAAGAGGGATTTGATTTTTATTTTTAATTATGGAAATGCAATCTTCTTCATATCTACTTTCAAAATGATGACTAGAGGCTATTTACTTAAGTGAACAGTGAACAGTATGACGAGTGAATAATCACACTTACTGCAGGAACTGTATAACTTATGAAATTATGCTAAAAGGCTGCTAGATATAATACTGAAGGGAAATACCATCAGAACATCGTATTGCCTGTCCTCTTAGAGTAAAAATAACATTTTGCTGGAATGAAATAATCACATCTGGATGTGGGACAGCAGTAAAGAATTTTCTGGGTATACTCTTTCCTAAATTCTGATAAGAATTTCATAACTTGGAAAAAATTAAAATATTTTAACTCTAATAATGACAGAAAACCTGATTACTTGAATTCATATATTATGGCTAATGTCATCAATGCAAACCTTAAAAAACTCAAATACACTAATTATTACAGTGTTGCTGGATAGAGAAAAAAACCAACAGTGTTAGTTCAAATGATACCTAATTCAAAACAAATTCTGGTAGAATATGACAACAAAGGAAACAAACTGACATTGCTTATTCTCTGAGAAAACAAGATATAAAAGCTTGGTTTCATACGATTCAGTGAGAAATTTCCTATTGGCAAAGGCTGAGCAACTATTTGATTTTAGGCTTTTTTCCTTGCTAACAAGAGTATTCCCATTTCCATTTCTGCTAATCTGACACTTTGATTGCATGTTACTGAGTTTTCTCCTGCTCACACTCTTAGAGAAGATCTGATAAACTGCTTTCTGAATTTATTAACAACAATAAAAAAGACCTTCTTACTATTCATTTATCTTCAAACACTTCTGGAGAAAAATTTCTTTTCCACAGGAGAGAACATAATATCTATTAAATTTTAATCCTTGGCTCACTACCTACAGGGACCTAATTCACATACTCTCCAGAGAAGCTTCAGTTTTAGTCTTGAAATATAACCAACCAACTACAATGGAGTCAGTCAATCAATGTCATGAAGGCAGTTTTAGCAACCTTAACTTAAGCATTCCCTTTATTTTTCAATTGTAGAGAAAAAAGAAAGAAGGAGAAAACAATTTCACCTTTTCTTATTCTTTCCATTCCTCTCACTTTGTTAGGCCTTACCTGAGTGATGAAAAGTTTTGTTACCCTACAGTTTTACTATAGCAAACTTTGTGATTTGGTTTGTTTAAGTACATGTTGATAACATCAATAAGATTATACATATTGCATGGAGTATATGCATATGAAAAAAAATACACCTTATTCAAAACAATCCTAATTTGGTGAGATGATCCTGCCTTGTGTTAGTTTCCAGCTGTCCCATCCTGCTATGCTTCATGAAGTGCATCAGCACTTAAGATCAATGTCACAGTCTACAGTCATGTATTGCTCATCCCATTTCTGTATGTTCCCTCTCGTTTGACTCACTGTCCACGCTGCTGCACATTTATGGGGACAGATAAATCAGCATCTTTGGGCTGGATGGACTATCCAGTTTCATCACCTTTTACTATTATTTATCCCTCCTTTTATGTTGGCATGGCAGCTACAGAACAGCACCATTTTCTTCATTTCCCAGAAGGGCAATGTAGCAATGAGAATGGAATATATTCTGTGCAACTTCAGATATTTATTTCATCTAAAAGTGGCTGTCTAAAGCAATTCAGATGAACCAAATCCAGTAGTGCTTATTTCTTTCCAATGAGTAGAGGGAGTTTAGGAGGGTTAGCTGAGATGTAGTCATCTGAAGTTAAGGAAGACGAATCCAGGTTCACCTGTCCAAGGTCATCAAAGTAGCCTGAAAAGACATTTCAACTCACATCTCAGGTTTACATTTTGTATTATGGAATATCTGAGAAGTAAAGTCATGGAATAGATTTGTCAGACTAATGAAGAAGAGTTAATGTTGTACTAGTGTTGCTATGAACTGAAAAAAAAATAAATTAGTTAACGGATGTATTCAGAGTCCCATTTGATATAAAATATTGTAATCCCCTTGAAAATTTTAGACCCTATAGTTACGGTTTATGTTATTAATTCAAAATTTTAAAAATAACCATCTCCTCAAGAAAGAAGTGCAGTTAAAAAATAAGTTTGCAGGTTTTTTTAATTAAATACACAGATTTAAGATCTCCCTGCATGTAGGACCACTTGTTACTTTAAACATAAACAAAATGAAGAGTCAAATGATGAATATGTGAATACTTGTATTAAGAGTTGTACAAAAAGAAGGGATCTAAATACTGTTAATTGAGCCATTGAAGGTTGACTTGTATAGTGACAAAGAATATTTCTACAACACTGAACAATGCCTTCTGTTGACTCAGATAATGGTATTTTATGCAAAAAAAAAGTGCCTTAGTGGATCCATATCAAAACCTGATACTAAGATTACTTGTATTTTTTGCCTTTGGTACATTCCATGATCTGGACCTTTGCAAATGAGTTGAACAGTGCATATGAAAACATCAAACAGATGAAATAAAGATAAGGCTAGAAGTGAACAAAGTATTGGTTCACTTTGATCTCCAGCCCTCAAACTATCATTTATAGTACATCCTGTCCTTCTCAGTTGAAAATGTGACTCCTATTAGCATAAGGTTGGAATAATGGCCAACACAGAAAGACATTAGGTTCCAGTTCTTACTAGGAGACTACAATAACATTAAAAAATTAATTGTTTTTAAAAAAAAAAAATGCTTGGGTTTTTTTTTTTTTTTTTTTTTCAAATTAGCTACTTTCTTAGCCTTACAGAACTCTATAACACAGTAACTGACCGAAAATGAAAACTTCTGTGTTGTTCACATCCACTCTTAAGGTCAGAAATTATTTACGTATATTTTTGAAAAGTATATTGTTTGCTTTGTTTCATCTACTTAATGGCTTTAATGTTCTTTTACCTGTGTTTCCTAAAGACAAAGAGTTGCGTTTTACTTGCAAACACAAACAAATTCTAAGCATCTCTTTCCTGAACAGATGCTTTCTGTGCAGCTCTCATTGCAGGGGTGCAACTTTTACAGTTAACATTGCTACATTTTGCAAATGAGAAGCAAAAGCTGAGCAAGGACAATTGTGACAAACCCAATCTTGACTTGCATAACTGGCCAGGACCCCTTACAAATATGAAATACCTTGTGTCAGTCTTTTAGTTTTTTAGACAGTTTTTTTTCTTTTAACAATAAACAGTGTGTTATGACAATCCTAAAAGAGACAGATTGATATGGAGTTACACTGGTAGAGCCCTTGCAGTTTTTCTAGCATCAGTTCTCCAGAATTTCTTAATGGCCATTGCATAACCAACTTTTCCTCTCACCAGAACTTAGTACAAACCAGCGAAGCAAAGAAATGACTTCACTTTTTTTTCCTGCCACTTCTCCAATGGTTTCTATTTTAAATATTACCAAAAAGACCAGGAAGGTTGCAACTGTGCCATCTAACAGGCCTAAAAAGGATGAAAGCTTTTAAAAAAATCTTACACAGGAACAATTTAGTTTATAGAAAAGCAACATAAAGAGGTTGCTCCTACCATCTTCCTTATTTCTCAGGAAGCCCACCTGTACTACAAGCTGAGAATAGATTTCTGAACCAATTAAATACCTGTCTTCTCTAAACTATACTTATCACAAGAACGCCTGCCCACAATAGGTAATAGAACTAAAAGCTGTAGGTGTATTCACTCTCAGAAAATCTCCAATTTCCTCAAAAAGGCAAAAAATATGCAGTATTTCTGTACACTAAAACACTGTAGCTGTTCTGGAATTAATATTTCCAGTCCTCATGATTATTTCTAGCAACTCAAAACAGCGTGTTCTGCTTGTATAATGAGTATTTAATTTAGACTCATATGCACACTCACTTCTATACAAGCTGAACTCCATCATAAGCATCCTCTTCATTTCATTTACCTTGATTTACCCTCACAATCACTTTGAAGACTGCAATATACAGAAGTGATTAAAAGGGATTAAAAGCATAGAAGGGGCCAGATCAAGGAATAAATGTATAAACATTTATAAACATTTAGAAAATAGTACCACCAGGATTTTTTTAAAAAATACTTTTCTTCTAGAAACAACATACGACAATATAGCATGCCATACTATGTGATAGATGGACTATAATTTGCTAGATGGCCTATAATTTGAAACTTTTTTTTCCTTGTTCTTTTGACAGAAATATACACTCCCACCACCAATCAAACTCTCCCCAAAACTCTAACACTTCAAAATATTAAAACTGTTCTCAAATGTAACTTTTAGTATTGCAGGATGATTGTTAATCAATAAGGTTCATAAATCTTAGGCTATAATTTCCATTTTGTAAACTGGATTTCTTTTCCTCTCTTTCTTTTAGGTTATGATTCCCTTTAGGTTATGATTTTCCCCCCAAAAAGAAAAAGCAAAGTAAGAGAGAGAGAGAGTAAACATCATCCAATTCTTGTAATTCAGGTAGGGGAATACGAAATTTCCCTGTGTTTATCAGTTCCAATTGCAATTAGTTAGTTCCAATTGAAGTTAGTCCTAGAATCATAGCATATGCTGACAAACACACAGATTTTTCTATGTCTTTGTATACATTTTCTTGCCTCTATGTTTTTTCTCATGAATGTCTTTGCAATGCAATGATCAGTTCGGGAATATACTATCAAACGGGAAAGTCTGTATTTTGATGAAATACATGCTCAAATGCAAATACAATAATAGACATTAAAACTATTCTTAACTTCGTATAATGATGTACTATGTTGAAGAGAAGTAGTAGAATAATTTTAATTTATTGACCGCAGATGCGATTCGAACCAGGTTTTTTCAGTGCTAAAGGAAGAACAAGCAGTTTGTTACCTCTGCCATTCTTTGAAGGTGTTTTGGAGGACTGAAGGATGTGTTCAGTAGTTCTAACTACTTTTATTCTGAATTCATAACTTCCAAATAATGAAAATTTCAAAGGCAAAATAAAAAAATAGGATGGTTATGTTTTCAAACACACACAATAAGGGTTTTATTCTTCTATTTCCTATGTATCATTGACTTCTACTTCAAACTTCTTCCCAATGTAAAGTAAAATGCAATACATTCTTGCAGCTGTGTGACTGATAGGAGGGAGGTCTTGGCTTTTTGCTAGTTTTGTTAATCACTTCCAATACAATGGTGAGTAGATTAACAGATGCTGCCAATAGTCTCCAGGGAAGTGCAAGTACATTAAGATGACTTTGCAATGTGTCACTCTTGCTTACAATGTAATTAAGTTACAGTTTTCTGTATATAATTTCATTAATATGGATTAGTCAAAATATCAATGCACAAATAAATGCAGACTTGCAAAATGTATATGTCGATAAAATAAACATAGCACTCTAGTAATAAGGTAGGAGTGTAACTTCCACAAGAAGCCGATTCAATACTGCTACTTAATTGTCATTCACGTGAGTAACTGAGGTTATCTAACTGTGCATTTACGGCCACCTCCTTTTGACAATTCCTCACTATTCTAATATGCTGTGAGAAATGCTTTTTTCCCCCAGTTCTCTGAAGGCGGACTCTTCTGTTTACTCAAATCAATTCTCTGGGATAAAATTCTATGAAAGCAAAGGTGAACAGGAGCTCTGCAGGATGAATCAAGTGAAGTAAGGCAGCTCACAAGTGAGCCAGCAGCCCATCACAACAGGCCACAGAGTCACCAAAGAATCTGTCACATTTACAGTGAAGAGGAAAATGAGACTTGAAGAAAACGTAAAAGAAATCTTCACTGTACACCTGGTGAGAAATTATGTGTCAAAAACTAATATGGTTTTCATGCAGCATTAGTTTGGGTCCCTTCCTTTCTTTCCTTTCCTACATCCTACTTTGCTTTCCCTTTGAAAATTAATTACACTTACAAGCATGTATGGTTCTATTTGTAACTTGTCCATAGTCAGCTTTACAGAATATCATTCAAAAATAAAAATTGTATACAAATTGATGTTTCCACTCTCACTATACTGGCAAAGCCTTTGAAAGGCCAGAATTGTCATTAACTAATCAAGAATAGGTAAAAGATTTTGATTTACTGACCTTTAGGTTATTATTACACTTAATGTAACGGTAATAAATAAAAAAGCAAAGCCATAAAGGCTGTATAATATAACATGCTTTTAGACCCCTCAGAGAAATAGAAAAGAAAAAAGATAATATATAATCTCCTTGTTAAGTATTTTCATAGTAAAATATTAATATATATCTATTTTTTTTCAGTCTGAGTTTATACAGAGGAATGACAAATAACATCTCCTGGCTCAGTTGGGTTTGCAGATTAGTACTGTTTGAGTCAGAGAGAATTAAGCTCTTTCACCTCCCACAGTAAAGGTAAAGGTGATGAGTTTCTATTAGTATAGCTAATAAAATCCTACACTGCAGCAAACTATCACAAATAAATCATGCGTTTCCAGCACCAGGCATTAAGATGTTGTACATTAAAAATAAGACTGATGCAAGGAAAAGAGACTCAGACTTAAGTTTAAAGACCTAGAGATTTACAGTGTTCTACAGAGAACAAAATGGCTCACAATTCTGTACAGCTCTTTAAGAAAAACAAACAGACAAAGCGAACACAAGCCAACTGCTGTTTTTTGAAAAGATAGGAGGGTAACACACTCTTCAAGCATAAAATAAATTAATAATTATGATAATTCATTCATTTGAGCTTGTTTTCGAGCAAGTTCCCTGTTGGTTTCTTAATGAGGATAATGATGTATAATCTTTACAACTGAAAGTCTCAGAGGAAAGTTTATACCTCAGAAAAAAAACAAAACAAAAAAAAAAAAAAAAAAAAGAATGAGACAAAGTGCCTTAGGAGTAACCTAAAGCCTCACTGGGATAGATCCAAACAAGTGATATTGTAAGCCTTTGGAGAAGCTTCTACCCAGGTTGTCCAGCCCTATGCAGTCATGGAATAACAGTATCAACACATTAGAACTCCTGATTCCCAGAAGCATCTCCTTTCAGATACCAAAATCACATTAGGATCAAAGACTAGGCAGTACAACCATGGTACTCTGCCTTATATGAAAGCTATGAAAGAAATAGTCTTTCTACCCATCCTATCCCTTAGGAAACTGTGCAAGATTTTACACCAAAAATATGTATCTTCCTAGTACTGGCTGACTGAGATTGTGTTTCAAGAGAGGATCTGACAGGCAGTGAAAGGTAGCCACCTGCCTGCAGAAAAGCAAAAACAGACTTTCAAAAGTGCAAACACAGATAGTATCATCGAAACATAGAATCATCGAAGCTTTTAGATTGGAAAAGACTTTTAAGATCGAGTCCAACATTAACCAAGTCCACCAATAAGCCATGTCCCTAAATGTCACAACTACATGTCTTTTAAACACCTCCAGGGATGCTTATTACACCACTTCCCTGTTCCAGTGCTTGACAACCCTTTCTGTGAAGAAATTTTTCCTAATATCTAATCCAAACCTCGCTGGTGCAACTTGAGGACAATTTCTCCTGTCCCATCACTTGTTACTTTGGAGAAGAGGCTTACCCCCACTGGACTACAATCTCCTTTCAGGTAGTTGCAGCGAACAGTAAGATCTCACTTGAGCCGCCTTTTCGCCATGCTAAACAATCCCAGTTACCTCAGCTGCTCCTCATTAGAGAAGAGACATATAAAACAAAAGACAAGAACACTGATGTCGGAACTAAATAAAAATACAACCTAACAAGCCCAAAGCACTTTCTCTTCTTTATGTCTGGAATTTTAATTAAAACTTTAAACAAAAATCAGCATGACATCAGAAATGTAGCTATTACAGTAGGGCAAAGGAGAGTGATGCTTGTTTGATATGGTATTAGTAAGTTAATAATGTGATAAATCTACTTATTACTTAGCATTAATCCCAGAAACTATTGAGAAGCACTTGATAAAATCTGCCCTTAGAGAAATGACTTTCTCCTTGTTTGAGGAATACATCTAATTGGGTTTGAAAATGGCATCTGATCCACTAATCTGACAATTTTGAATGAATTGGTCTCTCAGGTTTTATATACTGATAAATCTACAACTGCTGGGCTTTTGGTAGCATTCTCATTTTTAACTGTTTTTGAGATGAATCAATGCACATTTGGGCAGATCACTCTCTCTCTCTCATCTTGATTAATCCATTAAAGTTAATGCTTTAGACCTCGTCTGCAGCAGAATCTCCTTGAAAACCTGGTAAGGCAAGTTAATCATGAAAACAAGGTGATGCCACACTGCAGTCCTTAATATGCCCCTTCTGATAACCTTATCAGTAGATCTAAAATATTAGGGAATTATTTTTAAGAGACAAGGATCTGAGTTTCCAATTTAAGCTTTGCATTACTAACTGCAAGCATTAGATTACTTTTGTCAGCTATGTGACAATATAGAAGCAATACAACTAAATGACTAGTAGACTTCAGTTCAATGTACAAGCAGTGAAGAACATTTATATTCAAGTAATGTTTGTAATCTAAATATACATCAGTGACATAGAGCAAGTATAAAAATTGAATGTAGGATCAATGTTGAAGACAGTGATATACAATAAACACATCAAAATAAAGACTGCAGTTACAGGACTATCCCAGTTTTTGTCTTTGCCCTCACACACATTTGCTTCTTCTGAACATGCTCATCTAAAAAGTTTCCAGTAGTGTACAATAGTAGCAATTACTGAACATACGATAAAATAGAGTTACTTATAGAGCAATGATAAAATTTGATTGATAATTAAAATTATCTGCTTATAGCACAGGACTATCTTGCAAAAAATCAACCCCAGATATCAAAGAAGTCCGGAGTGACCACTTTCTGCATCCAGCAGTGTTTTAAAATGTAAGACACATCAAAGTACATTTTAAGTCTCCAGAAAATACTCTGTTAAAAAATCCTCACCAAAACTACATTTTTGTAATGAGCTATTCAGGCTTAGGGAAGATGCTGCCCATCTCTTTTAAACCAATAATGCACTCAGGTGGATATTGCCTTATGTGAAAATTTTATTTCTTCAGGTACTCCCTATAGGTGACATAAATGTTTTGGATAAAGCATATATAAACATATATAATCTTATATAAACACATGTAACTTGCTAACAAGTTGCAATCAGAACACAAAAGAATACAGGAAATATCTTTCACATTCTAATTCAGCAGTTGTTTTAGAAAACTTTATTCCAGTAGCTGCAACAGATGAAATACATATCACACACAGAGGAATTTCAGAATTTTTAATCATAAATATACCCAGTAACATTGCTTTGTTTTTCTATTAATCATAGAACATTTGTCATATGCCCATAAAAACAGTGGACTGACACGTCAGTAATATTGATCAGGTGAACAGATGATTTCCATTATTTTGTGCAGTTTTGATGGGTGAAGAAATGAAAACCATCATATGCCACAAAAATTTGAAGCGCTAAATTCTAGTCATCAAAAAAATCCAAAATGTTAAGTGATTTCAGTTGGACTAAGACATCACCCTCAAATTTAAAAGTTTTCAGAGCCATGCTTTTTCCTTAAAAGAAAAAAAAAGAAGGAAAAAAAGGGGGGAAAAGGAACAAAAAAAGAAAAAAAAGAAAAAGAAAAAAGCTACAAAAATTCTCATTTTCTTCGCTAGAAGAGGATTGGGTTTTTAAGCCATCTGAACAGTGGTTGGCCTCTAAGGCATTTTGTTTATAACATTTTAAAGCAGAGAAGTACGGAAGTTGCTGAGATATTTCAGTGGAAAGAGGCACACTATGATGAGCACCTGAGTCACAACTATAATAAACAATTAGAAGATGCACTAAAAAGCATGGTAAAGAGAAAAGACAAATTGTTAAGAAAACCCTTCCTCTGAACAGAAATCAGCAGGGGGGAAGAACTCTCAGAAACCTGCAATAACTTCTAAGTGCAGATTGTTGGTATTTACCATTTTGTACTGCTTCTTTTGGAGTTCACCACTTTTCCACTGATTAAGAGAATTCACATCAGACAATTCCTGACACCGGCTAAAGCTCAGTGAAGTTAGGCTGATATACTGAGAAGTAGCACAACCTTAGATTTTAGGTTCCTTAAGAAAATGAGGAATTCTTAAATGAATGATTTGTGAAAACTCTAGAATGACTTGTTTACAATGATTTAGGAATTTTTGGTACTGGTAGTAATGAAATTCAGTTTTTCAGAGTATAATTCAAGAAACAAACCATTCTGTAGATCTTCTGCTTCTTTAATTCACCATTAAGGATTTAACAGCCCAGCAAATGAGCTCTGACAACACTACCTGCTTTGACCACATGATAATGTCTGCTCATGTAAGTATAGCCTCGCCCACCCAATCGTACAGACAGCCCCGTCTCAATCTTGCATCTCAACTTTGTCACCCTAATAATATTCTTCTAACACCTTTTGTTTTCAATATGACTCTCTAAAGACATGATAGTGCAGAATAATGCTGACTGAGCACCCCTGCTCTTAACATTTGAACCCAAAAGTTATTTCTCTGATTTCAAATAAGCTTGGAAAATAACAACAAAAAAATGCTGGGTAAACAGATACCTGGGTGGTTGAAAGAAATGCCGTGAGGGAATTGGAGGAATGCAGAGGGAAAGGAGGCAGCCTAAACCCATCATGAGACATGACTTGAATGGAAACCATGCTCCTCAAGTGTATGGCTTGATTAGCAATTTTACTTTTTTGGGGGGCAGCAGGAAAGCTAGCAGCTAGAAAAATGATAAATCCCCCGAAATGACTTCAATAACAGTATGAACACAGACGAATGATAAGAAGACTTTGCATCTTTATCACAAAGATGACTGCCATTTGAATTAACAGTACCAGTAATGTGTATTGTCTCTCATCATTGATATAAAATAGGCACAGGGTACATTTCTTAGTTCTGAAGTTGGATAACACCCTCTTAGATCTTCTCTGAGTCCCATAAAGCAGCCACAGGGCTCTAAAGCTAAGTTATTGTTTGGTTCGGGGTTGTTTTTTTGTTTGTTTTTTGTTTGTTTGTTTGTTTGTTTGTTGGTTCCATTTTCTGGTTTGAAGTGTCTGAAATAATAGGAGAGTGGACTGCAGCTGTTAATGGTAGCATTTTTTATAGTACATAACTGCTTCTGTGCCATACTCTAGCATAAGACATGGCAGCACATGGGAGTATTTGTTGGTGAAAACATGTTGAGATAGCAATGGAAAACTGGAGAGAGACAAACTTTCTTTTATCTTGCTCACACTGCTTCTTCAGGAATGGTCTCTGGCATTTACTCCCTCAGGCACTGTCTCAAGGAGCACTGGCTGGCCCAGACCACTGATGTGTCAGGGACCACGCTGATGAGAGAGCTGGATGAGTGCTGGTCAAGGCTCAAGCTGGTGCTCTGGCCCTGTTTCACTTATTACAAAGATCCCTTCTATAGAGCCAGCAGGACACAGAGATGGGAGATAGACAGAGGAGTTGGATACAGACAAGAAATTGTCCAAAGGGTTTCACTGATGTTTACTAACAAAGAAAGAACAGTAAAGTTTGGAAATCATATGTTTATATGGGATCATCCTTCTACCTGTTTTCTCCAAATTAAGCCTGAATCAGAGAATCAGAGAATCACAGAATATGCTGAGTTGGAAGGGACTCACAAGGATCATTGAGTCCATCCATTGATGTCTGTCTTCCACTGACATCATTCCAAACTGTTTATTAATTTCTAGCTCTTCACTGTACCCCCTTTTTGCTTAGTTCCCATCTTCTCTCAATTGGCTTCTACCAGTTTCTTCCCTTTCCTATCCATTTCTAGGCTCGTGCTAAACAGAGAAGAGTGTATTATTTCCCCAGTCTCTTTCTTGGAAACAGATTAACCATATTTAGCCTCAAGCAAGCAGCTGTAATGAAATATTTCAGTCCAAAACCAGAAAGTTAAATAAAGTTAGAAACAATCAAAAACAAAGACCCGTCTTTGTGGTAGACAACTAAAAGATGTGTGTATAATACACACAGCCTATTGTATACTCAAAATAAAGAAACAAATCCCCCAAAATCCAACCATGCCTGGCATCCATTTGGCAGTATAACCTTGTCGGAAAGATTTATACTTTTGAGACTAAAATTAGCTTAGAAAACCAGTTGCAAACACAGCAATGCTGGGCATATTTTGAACACTTAGCAAAAAAGAAAAAAGAAAAAAGAAAAAAAATATAATGAGGTGACCTAATCAAAGTGAAAAACCCCAAACATTTCCTGCCTCACAGGTCACCTAATACTCTGAACCCTGCCCTGTAATTCCTCTCAAGCCAAGGGACCTTTGGACGCTGTAGAATAAATAACCTCATTTCCTCTCCAGCATGTTGCTGGATGTGTCACTAAATAGGAGAGATGTGGCACCTTTGACATAAAAATTGAGATAACTTACTTTAAATAAAAAAATGAGTAAAAAAAAAAACCTCGTCAGAAGCAGACTGCAATGCTTCTTTCCTTTTTGACACACTTATACAAACTATGGTAAATAGAACTATAATTTTTCCAAACATGTGAGACCACTGTTCCTAAAATAATGTCAAATGAGCTGGTACAATCACATGCTAAGTTCAGTCTCATATGGCAGCAAAAAAAAGATCTGGAAAACAAAGACCTTTAAAAATACTAGAAAATCTTCAAAAAAAAAAAGAAGTTTTATAACTATGCAATATCAGACAATAGTTTAAGCTCATATTAGAGAATGTAAAATGATTATTAGAGAAGTAAGGAATTTACAGTCATCACTGATTTGCATAACGGAATCATCTGAGTTTTAGTGCACAAACTTTTGGTTTTAATCCTTTAAGTTATGAGTTTTGTGTCAGTAGTTAAGGTAAAAACTAAAGCAGTGAGCAGTAGCCTGAGTACATGCAATAAATACTCTAGTTCTGTACATGAAAAAAACTTAAGAGGTCAAGAACAAAAGTGTGAAAAATAAATAGTTCATATATAAAGCTATCAAATTAAGGGATTATCTGAGAGCTAAAGTGCTACAGTGAATGGGATAAATTTGTGTCAGTTAGTGTGAATGTTATTTTGGATATCTAAGATTCAACCAAAAGAACTTTGCATCTGCCTTAGTGAGTACAGACAGGTAACAGAAATGAGAAGATCTATGGGATGTGTGGTTTCATTGAATGTTATGAGACAGTGGTTACAATTATATTGTGAAAACAATACTTTAACTGTGATGTATCTTAAGAAAAGTATCTCTTACTTTTCAGAGCATGCCAATGAGACAGAGGATGGAAATTGTTTACATGCTCCATTTTCATTTTCTCTTAGGCAATCTGCATTTTCATGAATGTACCAAGACTGCCTTATAAACCAGATTACACAAAGAAATTGTTTAAAATTGACTAAACGATAAGACAGACTATCTGTAATATTAGATAAATTCTGTAATACTAGATAAATTCTGCAATAGTGCATGAATGGTAATAGTTGGGCAATTGCAAATACCTTATCTCAAAATATTGCCTACTGAAATTACGGAAGGATATGAAAGGACATCAAGAAGTTCAAGGATGAGTAGAGGCCTTTATAAATAATACTACCGTATCTAAGTTGTATTCTTGTACTTCTCAGTACCAGAACTTATTTTAAAACTAAAATAAATGCAAACATTCTCCTTTAAATACTACATAATATGCAATAATATAATGTATAATAAAACTTTCAAAATATAAACCAAATATGTTTCCTGTAACCTGAGTTTGAAAACAGTGATGCCATTTGTTATGAGAGGTTGTAACTACCCCATTCACCACTGTATGGAATCCATGAGAAAAAAGCAAACATACATTACAAACATCCATTAATTAGTGTGAATAAAAACTGTAAGGCTATATGAGGATTTCTTGGAACTAGACACAAACCAGTAACACACAGGAAAGAAAAAATGAAGAGAAAACCACCAAAAGGTCAAGGCAAAAAAGCCTCCTCCATAAAGGAGAAGCATTTCAGAAAAAGATTTTTTTTTGCATCTGTACTTTGCTTCAGGTTAGTACTGTATATATAATTGTTATAAGTGGAGCTGTTATTAATTAATGATTGCTTACCATTCAAAATATTTAGAAAACTCAATGTTTTAAACATACTCCTATAATATCTTGTCCTGATCTACAATTGTTTCAGATGTTGTTGACTACCTCATTATGTGTATGAAGACGAAGACCAGACAGTTCCATTTTCCCCAGTAAACTGCGGGGAATTTTGCTTTATTTTTTCCTTTCTGTTACATTGATTATTGCTATTTATTAATTATTGTCAAAATCTATTTAGAGTATGCCCAAGGCAAGCACTAAAAATTTCAGATAAGAAACCTGAAAAATAGTGAATGGGGCTCCAGAAGAATCTCAGAAATATATTTGAGATTTCAAAAAGATAAATGAGTTCATGTCTTCCTTATTTTTGGCAAAACGTTGAGAAAGAAGCTATTATAGTAAAGAAATTAAATGTTGAGAGAAATTGTTTTATTGAAAGAGAACCTGATTGGAAAATAAGTCTGTTGCAGAGCAGGGATTTTCAGTCATAAAATATCCAAATGTTGCTAAAGAGCATTTCAAAGAATCTGTGCTATTTTTTCCCATCATAACCCTAAGGTAATTTACAAAAGTCAGTGCTTTATATGCTGACTGACTGAAAACAAAAACTAAAACCTTGAGATGCATCTGTTTATGTGGCAGAAATGGTCAGATATGAAACAGTAATTGTGAACTTAGATCTGACTTCTCTGTATGTAAACCAGCTTCATCTTTCACACTTACAACTTTATAAATTGAGGGGATAAAGGAGTCAGTAGTTTGGAAAGGTAAATTCTAAAACAGAAGAATACTTTGAATTAGTTGGAACACATTTTCTATACATATGATAAACCCAAATCTAAATAATACCCCCAAAAAGCTCTGAGACTATTTCTTACCAAATCCCTCATAAAATAAAAAAAAACTTGAAGATTTTTCTTTCTCTATGACAGGCTTTTGATATAAAAATGCAGTCAAAATACGGAAAACTAAGTAAAACAGATCAAGCTTGTTGCATCTCAACATTTTTTAAACAGAACTCTCCCTTTTAAGTTTGTTCCTCTCTCTCTCTGCTTTGAAAGTTTATTTGTTGCAAAGATTGGGAGAAAAAAAATCTATTTGAACAGGAAAACTAACTGGAAAAGACATTATCAGTAATCGTGTTTTGTTAGCAAATATTCAATTTGTGCCCTAGACTCTCAAGCCATTTTACAAACATTTCCTGTTAAAACATTTTTATCAGCTGTACAGATTTACATGCCAACATGTACCAACACATATGGTTGTCATCAGCCAATGATACTCATTTATTTAGTGATTACATCAGCTTTTTAGAATTATATGATGATAATTGTCAACTCTCCCCTAAGCTGGCATTTTTGGATAATTTTTTCTTGCTTTTCACACTTCAGGACCTGATCCTGTTAACATGAGAAGCTTAATTTTTAAAAAAAGATTTTAAAATTAGAAAAAATAAAATAAAACAAAAAAGCCCCAAAACACTTCCTGTTAACAGAACTAGGAAAATGACTCTTTGGTGATGTGAAATTGTTTCACTTCTAAGAGCAGACTTGGTAAATAACCTGAGCATTAAGAAACAGTGTTGTTTCTGATCCTCCTAATTAATGAAGACCCAAACCAGAAATGAAGCAAATGAAATCTGAGGTGTGCACCAGATCTGTCAAGGGCAAGACAGTGAGACAGGTCCAAAATAAGGCTTGAAAATATTATGCACGGACGATCACAAATTTGCCTAGGGGATCACATCCATGTTGTATGCAGTACTCATCTGTTTCAAAGCACTTTTGGTCAAAACAAATTTTAATAACATAAAGGAAAAACAGCAAGTTTGCACAGATGACTTTTCTTAGTAGGGAGCAGACATCAAAATATCAGGATCTGATTAACTGAAAATGTGTCCTTTGCTATTTCCTGCTGTGGAACTTGTGTTCTCTAATGTGATATACAAATAGTTAACTACTAACGTGGTATTTCATTAAAAATACAAAAAGAGACTATAACATCTTTTGAAACTAAAATGCTTTGAAAATGAAGTCCTAGACTCCATGAAGAACATTTTTGCTTCATACTAATTCCAGGTTTAACTATCTTTTTCTATAGATGAGTATTGGTGCACTTCAACAGAAAGACGTACATACTGCAATTCATCTAAGGACTTCAGCCAGGTGTATTCATTATTGTGGGGGGGGAAAGATTAAAATGAAATAAATTCCTTGGTTTAGAACTCATATGCTTTTACATAATGACTTTTTTAAGATACAGACTTACAACTGCTGTGTATTTTCAGTGCCTGAATCAATGTTACCAGGGTAGTGCAAGGCTTAATTATGAAGATGCAAAAATAAAATTATAATTTCAGAATGTGAACCTTGCTCTGGTCAACTGTCAGATCCTTAACTTCTGGCACTGGTCATACACTTCAGACAGATAATATTCAAGACATTTTTGGAAGTTAAGCTTCCTTCAGAGTTCCTCATACTGGACATACAAAATCATAAGCGACTACTAAACTAGAGAAATTATTTCACAGGCTATGCTGTGGGATGCAATGTTCCACCCCAGCTGTGCAGGATGTTTACAGGCAAGATCCTAATGTTGATACTTTGGATAAATTAAACCCACACTGACACAGCTAACCAGCTTCCAGCATCCGAACTCAGTGCTGACAGCTATTCTGTGTGTCTCAGAAAGAGTAAAGGTCATCACACAATTCGATACAGGCTGTGACTCTTCTATATGAGCATCATACTTGTTAGTTATGTATGAAAGAGAGTACACTTACACTGACTCCTTGTTTTTGTGGGTGTAACAAAAATGGCAAACTTAAAGCCAATGCAGACCTTATGAAGAAATATAAATAATGGGGGGAGACATGCAAGTCTTCTCCCACAACTTCGCACTCACTTGGACACAGTCTACCACATATGTTACTTTGGGATAATATAAACTCTGAATTTATACAACATATATTTCTACTGTTCAAAATGTTGTACTAACCACATTTCATAAAATATCCTCTTTCTGACACAGAGTATGTTGTACCTATCTGATAGGTCTAAAGTTGGCGGGCAGATGTTTCAGGTAATCCATATTATGCCCATCTCTCTAGAGCCTGTGTGTGCAACAGCCAGCCATCTGTTTTCTGGACTCTCTGATCTCCTCATTCTTTTAAGGCCAGCCCTATGGAGAATGGTGGCAGCAGTGCCTTGTCATCCAGTGAACAAATATCATAACAGCTCCTTTACTTTTTTATACTCCCCGCATAATATTGCATGGTTTATTTTAATTATAAGCCACCTTGTTAATTGGATTCTCTTTGTTGAGTTAAATCCGTTTAACCTGAAAGTTCTCTAAAGAGATCTAATAAATTTGGATTCTGTAAGTATTTAGCAGTTTTCCAATTATGGATAACATCTGACAGGGAAAAGAAAATGAAGGCAAAAGAATTCATAAGTCATCCTCACATCTCTAAACATCTTGGTAGCAAGTTTTCTGCAAATCAGCTAGAAAAAATAATTACTATATTATTAAATGCAGTACTTAACAATAATAATGATAAAAATGCTTTTGGACACTTAAAAAATGTCATCCATAGAACTCTAGATTGTTCAGTGTACACCTGCTCTGACAATTCTACTTTATAGGGTTAGCTCTGTCTCAGGCACAATCTGACTCACCAGTCAGACCTTGCTTTGATTTACTTTCAATTTTTTCTATCTTACTTCTCAACTTCGGAGTAGACCACAGAAATAGAAATATTATAAATATTTTATCAATTATACATACTATTCTTAGTACAACTTAGTATACTTAGTACAACTAAGATTTAAATGTGACATCTTAAAAGAAGAAAAGCTGTTTGAGATTTACACAGAAACATATTCTTGTGTCCAAATGATTGTTCTAATGCTTTTATGGACTTCAGTATTGCCTTTCATCCCTTCTTAACTGTAGCATGAAGAGTGGTGATTTGATCAAAATCTCTTACAACTACATCTCTTATAAAGACAGATGAAGGCAGTGTCTTTTAGCAAGACAGGGTGAAGACAAATTGAAGATAGGAAACAAACAAGGCAGTCAACTGCTTTACTAAGAAAACCCTCTATTTTGAGGTGTGCTTAAGATTTCTATGTTCTTTTAGTTGATAATCTGTAGAATTAATTCATTACAGACAACAATTAAAACAGGAAATCACACACAGGTTTCAAATAAATTTTGTTGCTTTATGATCTTAAATATTAAGTAGGAAGTGGAACTTATTAATTTAGTTTTAATGCTGGTTAAAAACCTATGAATATTGGACACAGAATCTTTTATTTATCTATAGTCTATTCTGCATATAAGAAAGGATGAGCTTTTTCAGTTCACTTAATATCATAATTCCACAGGTATCCAGAATGCACCATGAAGTAAATCAGCTTGTCTGCTGGCTGGGATTTAGACTGTCTTGCCAAAAGCCTGCCAGTTTAACTGAATAATTCATGATGCTTTATGATGTGGACTACTGTCCACAAAAGAGACAAACAGACTCATTTTTCTTATGTCCTGAAATTGGACTCAAAATTTGAGGTTAAGAAGAGAGGAAAATATGGTTTTACTCCTGCATTTAAATAAGCTTCTCACCTTTTGAGAAATGCATTACATGGCTACTAGTGAGCAGTCATGTTCTATGGTATAATTGCTCTGATGAAGATGTTAAGGAACTTGAAAGAATGATAGTTTTCTGAGGAAAGTTTTGTTAAAACCCAGGAGGTAAACTGGAAAGAAAGAAGTGACAGAAAACAGACCAACTTTTGTAACCCACTATTTTTGGATCTGCTATCCTACATAATTCCTATAATGGAATGGTTATAATGGTTTTGTATTAAGCATTACTTATCTTCCTAAAACCTTTCTGCATGATATAGCAAGGACATTTCCTGGGTAACAACCTGATTCTCAGTAACTATTATTTTTAAATTCTATGGCAATTTGTTTTAACAAATGACACATTTTTTGTGTCAGGCCTCTGTAACCTTTTACACATGACTACATTCAGTATGGCAGGTTTTTTTTAGAAGAGAATGTTAGTATAATGTCAGCACCATCAATGTTTTCATCTCTGAAGTGCTCCCATCAAAGCTATGGGGTGACTGGTATAATCTCTTTATTAACAAATAATTTCAAAGATATCTATAGCTCTAATCCACTGAAATCACAGTGAATTTCACTGAGTTAAACCACCAAAAAATTTAAATATGGGATTGCATGTAGATGAAAAGAAAGATGAGAAGCAACATTTCTTCTTTTCTAAATATCTTATTTATTATACTTACTACTTCTTTTTAAAAAACTTTAAAATAACTTACTACTATATAGGATATATTCTTACATAGTTCAATGTCTGTGAACTTTAATGCTATATTTATATATGCACATAGGATATTTTCCTCAGATCTATAGGCTACTTAATGGGGAAATAAAAAATAATAATCACAAAAACTGAAAAATATGTTGCTTATATGCATTAAAAATAAAAATATTCATATTATTCCTTTCATTTTCTGAACGCCAGGGTTCAGATTTAAAAGCAAAAGAAGACTTGTCACTTAGCCATGCAATAATCGGAGTTTAAAAATCCGTTTTCATACTTCTGCATTGCGAATACTTTAATGTGTATTAACAGAAAAAGAAAGAAAAAATATCTTAAAATGCTCTAAATGGATTACCCCAGACTTCTACTTTCCCTTTCCTCATAAGATAAAATGATATAGGACAGAAAAATTCTTATCCAGAATGTCACTTAAAATTTCTAATGCAACTTTAGTTTTTAACAGTGTTCCGACTGGTGTGGATTAGTCTTTTCATTCACGTAAAAAGCAACAGGATAAAAGGAAATGTCCTCAAGTTGCATCAGGCCATGTTTAGATTAGATATTAGGTAAAATTTCTTCATCGAAAGGGTTGCCAAGAATTGAAAGAGGCTTCCCGGGGAAGTGGTGGAGTCACCATCCCTGGAGGTATTTAAAAGACATGTAGATGTGGCAGTTAAGGAAGTGGTTTAGTGGTGAATTTGGCAGTGTTAAATTAATGGTTGGACTTGATGATCTTAGACGTCTTTTCCAACCTAAATGATTCTATGATTCTACCACTGATCCTCTCAATTTGGTGGCATCTGCAAAATTGACTATGGGCTGCTCCAGATAATTAATGAAGGTGTTAACAAGACTGCCCACACATCTGCATTTTGTGACCACACCTGGTGCTCTGGTTCCTCCTGCCTGTTTACCAGGTTGCATGTCTTCCTCCACATTTACCTGAGGCAGACATCCATTTGCTAATTTTGTAATTTTTGAGGTCCCTCTTCCTCACATAACTCAGAAGCATTTGCTTTCTACTCTCAATCTCCACTTCCTCACCTGTCTCCTAAATTCCTGGTTTAGAAGCATCTTGTTACCATGTTGGCCAGACTGTTGACAAGGATGTTGACAAGGATGTTTACTGTTGACAAGGATGTCCTTGCCCCACTTTCTCAGGTGGATTCTGTCTCTACCCTGGACTCCTCAGTGCTCAGAGTGAATCTCATGGCCATAAAAGCCAAATCCCTGCTGTTGACACAAGCTGTTGAACTAGGTGTTATCCACCAACACTCATCTACTCCCACCTAAGCTTTTCTCTTGTACCAGCAGGACTGAAGGGAGAACATCTGGGGCCCCAGGTCATTCAATCCTAGAGCTCTGTAGTGATTCTCAGTGTGCTACAGCCCTTCCCTGGCAGAGAAATTTAGACAATTAAATGTAGAAAGTTTCCGTACTAGCTATCTTCATATTGCAGATACCACAGAAAAGCTTTTAATAAGAAGTGATTGCTGAGACTTTCATTAGCAAGGGGATTTACTATGTGAATTTTTTGCCTTGTCTTGTCCATTTCTTTTGTAGCTTTACTACTTTGAAATTACTCAAGCTGATCATAAATTATTAGGCTCTTCAGGAAATACTGTTTCCACATACAAAAAGTCATAAAACAAAAAGCTGATCAAGGTTTAGCCTGATTCAGCCTGATTTGCTGAAGCTAAGAATACTTAAATGCATACTTTCACCTCAGTCTGATTTTACCACCCAGCTATGAGGATATTACAATTGTTTAATCCTATACTGAATTTCTGTTCGCATCATGGAATGTGATTCCATGGAGAACATATTAATACAATTATGCAAAGGGACTATTTAATTCCTTTTTGGAAGTATGAAATTCAAGACAAATTAAAGTAATAAAACCTGTCTCTCTGCAACTTGTCTGTAATAATCTGGTTAAGAAACTACTGGTGTTATGGTATATGTAGTTGCTTCACTGGACAATATGTGAAAAAAACATGAATCATAAATATTTCATTGTAGCTTGAGATATATAAAAAAAAGCTCATTTGTTTTCTCATAAGCACAATCAAGGAAAACTACCTTATATTTTCAGTATATTGGACATGGAAGTAAATGTTTTTTGATTCTTATAACAGGAATTCCTACTTTAACTGAGTTTTGTATCTGACGTTGCCTCTGAATAGCCAGTATAATATCAGTAACATATTATGTTAGAAAATTGTTCAGATATTTTAGTTTTCAATCACAAAATGCAGATGTTAGGCATAAGCATTACACTAAATAGAATCAATATTAAAATGAGTAAAGATAGCGCTGTACAAGTCCAATGAAATTGCTGTTTTCTCATGCAATCTATAGTAATCCTACTCTCATTTACAAGCACAGCAATTTTTACATTCATCCCTTGTAGCTAATGCCATCAGTGGTGTGTAAAAATAACAACATTGCTGTAGACTTCAGAAATAAATTGTTTAAATAGGATTTTGCCATTCTGCTTGTTTTCCCCAATTCTGTTCTGTTTATGGAGCCCCTCTGGCAAAGGTTAGATGAGATGTGTTTGATTAAATGGCTTCATCTGCCTTGCTGCCTTTGTTAGTATTATGGTCTGCAGCAGAAGCAGCAGCAGGGTGCACTGCACCGTGTTCAAGCAGGGTAGGAGGTGAGTTGTGTGCTAGTCTAGACAATGCCAGGAGGGGCAGCAGCGTGTTGTACAAGGCGACTTTGCTGCATTTACTGCAACTTCGCTTGCCCCTGCCCCCAAACTCCCTTGATTTCTTCTTAACCCACGCACCAGTTCTGAAAATCAGCGAGGTTTCAGAGTGACATTTCAATCTACCCAATGATTCAGCTGACTAACAGAATTCTCCCTATGCCACCTAACAAAATAAAGCATTAAAATTTGAGATATTGTTAATCAATTGTGACTAGCTGTGACAACAAAATATCTTTGCCCTTGTTGCCACCTGTTTTCTAACATACACTAAGTGTTGATACACTTAGGAGGTGAAACAGTAGGGCAGGACATGAAACATAACTACTATTTTTTGAGTAGCAAACACAAATTGTGCAGGCAGAGCACATGCTATGGCAGTATTGAGCACCAGTGCTGTATCCATTACTAACTGCAAGTAGGTGTTCTTCTTGTTCTTCTACACTGACACTGAGATTTGCTAGACATAGTTCATATTCCTTCACTCCCGTTTAAATAACTCTTTAGAGAAATGAAAATGGAATATATGACTCCTGCCAAATGTTTTGAGTTGCTGTTCATTCCACCTCCTGCTCCAGAAGGGAGGTATCTGCTGTTATCAAATATTTTGTTCCAGCATTGTAATACCAGCACTGGTAACCCCAGCAGAACAATGCCCACTACAAGTCACCCACAGTTATCTCAACTACTGTCATCTCAACTGCTGAAAGTAACTAATCAAAAGGAGTTACTATGTTCTGTACTCTCATGTCCTATAAACTGTCAAATCCTAAAATCTTGAATACTAAAGCATAATGTAGCAGCATGAATAAAGGCTGTAAGTGCTTCAAATGTACAGATATAATTTGTATGTGAAGGACTCGAGCACAAAGTTGGCAAATATAGCTACTGTACCCACAAAAACAATTATATGTGATTGTCCTCTATTAGGGTGTTAAGCTTAGTTCTTTGTTACACTTCAGTATGTACTGTGGAGCAAACCATAATTAATTTGTTACAGAAACAATCACAAATGTTAAATCTGTAAAAGAAAGATAAAATATGAAAAACATTAAAGTAACTGTAGCTTTTAAAATTAAGCTAGTATTATTTTATGCACTAAGAGCTCTGGTTCATTTTGACTGATTAATCCTCATAACTCACTGAGAGGTTGTTATGATTTCACAAACAATCAAACATGGTAATGGGATAGCAGTAATCAATATTATTGGCAAATCACAATCTGAGACACTTACTCTGTGTTGGGATTCAAGGGAAAATGGTAACATCCCTGCAGCTGACAGCCATACAGATCCTACCATTCTTCGAAGAACACACCACTCATCTTCATATAAAAAACATTACAGGTGCCTCTTCAATCAGCAAAGTCCTACAAACTGAGCAAAATTTACAGAAGCCTCAAATCTTTAAATGCTATATTTTTGCATTATTTAGAATTTATAATAACATTTTTAGCCTAGTTTTTCATAAAATGTAAATAAGTGATCTTGTAGAATATGGTCAACAATCACCAGTGTAAAATTTGAACCAGAGGCCAAAAAAAAAATTCAGGAATTACTTTAAAAAGTCGTGACCAGAAAACAAGTCCCCATTATTCCTACATATGCATTTTAGAGTCCATAGGTTTAAGAAAAGATTTATGTATCCTAGTGCACAGGCAATGGGATTTGTACATAAGGATCTCTGAATTACATACATCCCTAAGAAGGATGCTTTGCTGGAGTATAGGAACTGTACTGGCTTTGAAATTTTTTGTAACAAGGTTGCAGTCCATAAGGAAAGCTTGTCATATACTTAGGGAGACACTGCACAGTAATTTCATCATTCATTATCTTCAAAGATCAAATATTATTATCTTTTAGAAACAGACCAATATTTCCACGCCAGCATTCCAGCTATAAGTTTTCTTCAAGTGACAGAACTGATAGAAGGATTATTGAAAACGATGTTTTCATTTTATGAATAAATGCCATTAACTTCTTTGGACAAAGGTTTCCTGTAATAAAAATTCTAGCAGAACTGGACTTCTACTAATGAAGACATTGGTTATCCAGTCTTCTGATACTGAAAAAGTTAAAAGATCTTTGAAGGAAATTAAACTATTAAGATCTTTAAAATCTATTTATGAATTTTTAAATATAATGTGAAGATGGGACTTTATTTTTCCTCCCTGAACGAAAAATATTTTTTAAATAAGGGTTTTCCCTGCTTCACTACAAAACTTAAAAGTAATAATTTTGTTTGAGGACATTTTCCAGACCGTAAATTATGTGAGAAATAAAGAATAATTGGGAGGAAACTCTACTGTACCACTGCCTGAAGTGCTGACTGTCAATCTTCAGGTGAGATTTTACTAAACAGCAGAAAAGAATGTGTCATGAAAACATAATACGTTACAGCACAGAAGAAACTGCAGTGGTTTTGTCATAATGTAGAAAACTACAAGATAGTTCTGACTGATCTTTAATAGCACACACACAGGAGCTCACTCTGTGGATGACTGGATTATCTGAACACTCAGAGGAGACCATGCAGAACACGGGTCTTGTCTCAGACACAAGGTTGGAACAGAAGCCAGAGAAACAGGCATGCCACCAACTCCTGAAGGAAACTAACTACAAGGGGACTTGTATGTAGCAAACATGGTCTTAGGAAAATTTACGTAAAGTTTAGTTGCAAAACAAGAAGTACTAAAAGTTATTGCACTATGAAATACTGAAGGAAATATTGAAAAACAACTTCACTACCAGGCCTTTTGATCATGCCTTTAAATCCATATATTTCGCAATTCACAGAAACAAAATACTGGCGTTTACATTATCATGCTTTTAGTTCTAATACATCATCAGTCCATTTCTTATTTGCATACTCACTGAGCTCATACGCATCTGAGGAACGCTAACACAAACATTCTGGAAAGAACAAACCTGGTGTATATATGTGACTTATGCATGTTTTTTGAACACCATCATTTAACTACTACCTTTTGTAAAAGTTACTTTCTCCACCTTTACTTCTTTTCTTGTACCTCCCTCAACAGACACACATCATCTATTCATACTCCTTTAATGAAGACCTAGAAATACCACTAGTCACCTAAAAAAAAAGACAAAAGAAATATATCTGCTAAGGAAAAAAAAAAGCTTGAAATCCAGACGAACGTTCAGGCAGAAACTTAACTGTATCCTGTACAAATCATCCTCACTGCTGGAAAAATGGGATTGTGAAGGGATTTCTACCAGGACACAACAGTTGGAAGAGAATTCATGGGACTAGTATTTCTTATCTGCTATAAAATGTAAGCTATTCTAGTAATGCCTTAAGAGACTCATATTTTCTAACTGCATATGTAAACTTAAGATAAGCTTATGGGGCATGTGATTATGTTACTTTGTTAATATGAATAGCAAACGTAAAGCTAACTGTTGAGAAATTAAATCCCTTGGAAATACTTCATAGATCTACTTCTGTAAATTTCTTTCAAGCATAGCTTAAATGGAACCAAAAGAAAGTATTTGCATGTGCTGATTGACATAGGGATGGTCCTGGAGGAGTTTGTACTTGAGCATACAAATGTGAAATAAAATCAAATTAGCATGCTAAGGAAATTAACACTAATATAAATACATTCCTGGATAGTCCCAGATAGCTAATCCCTGGGAAGAATAACTTAAATTCTGTTTTTATTTATGAAAATGGATTCTAATAGAGTTCCACTTGCTAAAAATGTTCAGAGCCTTAGGCTATGCCTAAAGGCAGAGACACTATATGTGCTGTGAATCCCAACTAGTTCAAGTATTTCTTCTTTAAGCTATCCTAAATGTGGCAAAATTTTAATACCATATAATGAGCTTGACATTCAGTTCCATTAACTGCATACATATGAACTAATTTCCTGTTTGAATTATTTGATAGATCTAATTAAATTACAATTTAAAATACTATTAATCTTTGCTAATCAGCAGCAGTGAATGAAGATACCTCAAAGGTAATAGGTTTTATATTCTCTTTCAAAGCTTCAAACAAAATTAAACCAACTTGTTCTAGCACTAATTCAGTAATGAACATAAAAGCACTTAGCACCTAAACATCTGGAAAAGGAGTACAAAAATCCAATAAGAATGAAAAATGAAACACCTATACACCTATAAAACTTGCATTTTACTCTAATAGAATTAAAATAATATTCTTCTACAATACAGATGCCAAAAAAGTATAATCTAGATTTAAAAACTGCAAAAAATAATCAACAATAAACCAAAAAAAGTTTTTGGATGCCAAGGAAGGACAACGTTTTAAGAATATGAATTCCCAGCCTGAACCTTTCTTCTATCTCTTATGCCAGAATATATTTTAATGTTTGACTAATCCAAAAACTTTGCTTATTTTCTGTAGAGGTGATATCCAGAGAGTTGTTTTAATGTGTCACACAAAAAACCCAAAGTAAATAAGCAGACAAAACAACTATTCTCTTCAGATTGCATCAAACATGACAACATGCCATATTAGAGATATGAGGTCAGAAGTCATTTTGGCTAGAAGGTCAGATTTACAGTAAATTATTTTACAAAGGCATTTAATAGATTGTGAGATTATTTATAACTTTGCTGATGGTAAAATATCCTCCTGTTTTAGTGTATTCTGACCTAAGAGAAAAGAAATAATCTTGACTCCTAAGAGTCTGAACTAAGACTCATGTTGTAACTAACAAATTGCCAGGTATAGTATTTTTATTAAGGATAAAGGATTCTTGTAAACAGGCAGTGCACATTTTTTTGTGAATTTGCATGAACTAATACTAGATGGAAAAGGCAGCCTCATTTACATTTCCAACCACTCAATAGTCATAACAAGTTTTCAGTCTGCAATAAATTAAAGCTTTCATTATGGAAAAAAAAAGGAAATGACCAGGAAAAATTTTTTCAAAAATCATAATGTGGAAAGCAATCAGGTTAAGTGCTGGTCAGCAAAGTCAACTGATTATTCTACAATAAAACGAAATTTTCCAAAAGCAATTGACTACTGACATCAGACTGGAAAAAAGACCCGGTATACTGACAATTCCCAACCCAACAGAAATTTCCTTTTTCAAACAACAGTGAGTGATATTATTTCTTTATGTTACATGTTCTTATCATAGGCATGTTCTGTCTGCTTTTTGCATCCCTACAAAGGGGCATGGGGATCAGAAAGAGTAAACTAAAAAAAAAAGCCAAGGACAACCTGAAGTCTAATAGTCCTACTTGGAGAAAATTCCAAAATTGTAAACCTTGTTTAGTGTTAAGTTTGATAATAAACAACACAAAATACAAATAAACAGGAATCGGAATGTCCAAAACCAGGAAACTGTGATGCTGCAGCTTTTACTGAGCTGGAACTGTGAGGTGTACATGCTGATGTCAATACATTATTTTGAGTGGTAGAAAGAAAATTGTGAAAGCTGCAAAGAGATCTTATACTGCTGTGAGATCAGATGATAAACTGGCAGCTGAAATCCAATGTCAATAAAAACAAAGTAATGCACATGGAAAAAAAAAATAGCTCCAGCTGTAGATACACAGGAATGTACTCTAAATTAGCTAGTATCATCTCAGAGAGAGATCTGGAAATCAAACCAGAAATGTTTCAAAGGAAACATCAAGCCAGGGCTCAGTAACTGTCAGAACTGGAAGCAGAATGATACAAGTTACTAAGAAAAGAACAGAGAACAAAACAGGAAAAAAAAAAAAAAAGCACACCATTGAAAAGCTGCATAAGCCACAGTACCTACCTAGGCAGTTTTAAAACTGAAAAGATGTAGTTGAAAGAGAAGTGTTCAGAGAAAGGAACAAATAAGGTCTTATTACTGGAACACCTCATGAGGACAGGTCCATATATGTACACATACACAATTAGGAGCACCACAGGAAAAGTGAGCCATTGCTTACAACAACAGACAATAAAAGAACTAAGGACTTAACACAAAATTTAGTGACACAACAAACTCTGAAGGCTTTGAAGAGAGAACCAAGTGGCTGAAGCCCAGCAGAGGATGCAGTGTCTTTACCAGTAAGTTGTTTGAAAGTACCAGTGTTAAGAGAGTACTGCTAAATTCTTGCTGCCCTTCTTAGCTTCCTCATATCTAGCACAATAGGATAATGAAGTATGGAGAGCTGCCATCTTCTAACTTAGCCTTGTAAGCCAATGTAATATGACCATTCCTGGACACCCTTCAATCCTTGCCAATTAGACTTCTGTGAACTTAGTTGCAAGCTCCTGACAAGATCATTAGTCAGTGTTACGACAGGGGCAGAAGGATGAAGAATAATGGATTTTAGCATTTGATTAACTATTCTGGAGTTATCAGCAAGCAAACACTTACTCCGAAGCAGATGTGAGATGTAACTCCTCTCTCATTATGGCAAACCTGCAAATAATTTTCTATTTAATCACCTGTCTCTCCATATGAGACATTTAGTATAACATCTTCCATTTTACCCATCCTGACATTGAGCATACCTCAGTCTTTTCCACTCTAAACACTCCATCCACTCACCTTGTCTCATGAAGTTCAGGAGCTATCCATATTTTTAAAACCAAAAAAATTATATACATAAATATAAAACATACACTGAGGATAAAAAGAGGTCAAGAAGATGAATACCTATGAAAACATTATCTATACTGTCCTTGTCCTACTACACAGCAAGGAAGAACAGATTTATTCATATTTTAATTCCCATTATATTTAGAAATATGATTAACTACTTTGCAACAAAAGAAGAAGGGCACCCTGGTCTGGACAGTCTACTCAAGATAAATGCAGAGAAAAGTAGCTGAAGAAACCTCTGCACAACAGTTACTTGCAGAAGAAAAGGTTTCCTCACCAAAATGTTTAAGATTCTTTATCATTGAACATAAGAAGAAAAGAAATGCAATTAGAAGTCCTACACCAATTTGGATGTCAAGTAACTCTGGATAACAGGTATATTTATCTTGTGTTTTAGATGATGGGTGGTATTTCCAAGTCCTTTCATAAGATGATGAATAATCAATGAATATCTACAGGTTTGTGAGAAAAGTGATGAAGATTGAGGAAGTGAGCAACAGGACTAACTCAACTGGTTTACTAATGTCTTCCTTTAGGAGTTTAATTAATCCATCTGATTAAGCATGCATTATTGGTAAAAACAAACACTGTTTTTCTTATACTAAAATATTAAAAGCAGCTCAGGGGAAGGCAAAAGTAAGGATATATTCAGAGATATATAGCAATATTAACTTCTCCTGTTTCACCTTCCTGGTTCAGGTTCTACCATCCCTCACAAATATGAGAACAAAATGGGCTTCTGTTTCTATCTTCAGGTGAATCTATACCTGTTCTTTTTATTTCAGCTAAATTCAGAGCTAATTAAAGCTTTTACTCACTTGGAAAGGCATGCTATTACCACTGCAATTATTCAGTTCCTCTGTATTGCCTTTTGATTCACCTCATTAGCCAACCTCTAATTTTACTTAACCAGGCCACAGTGTTTAGCTTCTTGTCCTTGACTCCACCCTTTCCTCATCCTCTGTGTCCCTCTATGTCTTTCTTTCTTCAACACACCTGCTTCTTTTTATGTCCAGTAGTCCAGCATCCAATTACACTACTAAAATAACAAAACAAAAAGAAAAAAACACCAACCAACCAACCAACCGACCAAAAAACAATAAAAACAAAGCAAACCCCAAAAAGTAAACATCATGCAAAAACTACAGTGCAGGATAATATCCTAAAACTATTATAAGTACATATATAAACAGCAAAAGGAAAGATTTTTGGATGTTCAAAAATGTTGTTAAAATGCTCATAAGACTTCTCCTACTCTGTGCTGACTTGCTCTGGCCGTTCACTCTTCCTCCTCTTACACACACTTGTCTGCATACCCACACCTCTCAGGGTTTTTTTCTATGGTTGTATCCCCTTCACAATCTCCATCATAAATTGTTTTCATCTGGCTCTATCAGCTCTCAGCACAATTTAATTCCTCTACACCCTACAGGAATGAATGAAATGGAACAAGCACGGAACAAAATTATTTGGTCTCATATTTTTTCGAGTAAGTTTTGGCCCTTTTCTCATCTTATTTCTATTTAATTTTTCAGGAAGGGGATTAACTATTATTTTGAGTTTCTACAGTGTTCAGCATAATAAAGGACTGTGATTGTCCTTGCACACTACAATGGCAGCCATGAGAAAAAATAGCAAGAAACTTGCCAATCAGCCTTTATAGATGTATCAATTCTTTTTCTAATCTTAGTAATTTTGACTGACCTAACAAGTCAAAGTCTTTGACACAAGCCCAATCTTATTCTGCCATACAGGATGTGATATACTTTTGGTGATGAAAGAATAGAGCAATTTATGCTCTAATAAAACTAGTAAACCCAAAAAACAAAACAAAAAACAAACAAACAACATTATTCTTCCTAAAACGTCTTCATGAGAACCAATGTAAATAGGCTCCTGAACAATCTCACAGACAGGTTTGGGGTTTTTTTTCAGTAAGGGTATGGAAAGTGTTATTTTCTTTTTATGTTGATGAATGCAGAAGCAACAGTCCATTTTCAGAAAAGATCTTTATTCATGATTACATCTGCAATTCTACTATTGAATGTCTACTAGAAAATGGCAACTATGCAATCTATACCTCAAACAGATATCAGTAACGCTCTACTGAGATCAATGATTAAATACTTTAATATATATTAAAAAACACACAAAAATTTGTTTTCAGTAGCTACTGATAATCTTAAAGAAAACAGGAAAGGCCTTCAGAGGTAGTAATGCCTTATTTTCCTCAAAATATCTATGACTGTTCTTAATGCAACTCTTATAAGCTAGTGGTTATCTCTGCTTACTCAGCGGCTGCAGCATAATGAAATTCTGGTGTGGTGATAGCACATCCTATTAACAAAAGTATTATGGACACAGATGGCTATCAGGGCTGAAGATTGCTGAACACCAAGACTGTAGCTGATTTTCTAGCTGATATCATACAGTATTTAGAGTCAACAAATCTGGGACACAAATAACTTTGTAGAAAGCATACTCTAGTACTCAGTGGAAGCTTTTTCTGTTCAAATCAGGGCATGCAAGGGATACATAAAAGAGAGGGATAGGGTAAGGAGAGGGAAAGGAGTGTCTACCCATTTCCATTCTCATGAATAATTATTTTTTTCAATTGGCAAAATATTTTGAAAACCATTCAAGTGGATTCAGCTTTACATCATAAGGGTACAATCTAGGAAGGGAAAAAAATAAATGTCTTAATCCAAATTTAAAAAATTCTGCTAATAATCCATTTTTTAACATATTTGAGCATACTTACTAATATTCTCATAATTTTCTTAAACCTCACCTTCACAGACATCACAAGAAATTTATACTGCTTTAATTTCAATCTTTACCTCTTTTTTTCCTTTATGCTTATCGTGTATATATATACTCTAATGAATTTTCACCATTGATAGCCTGTGCATCTTGGATTATCATACATAACTTTTAAAAATTTTTCATCTACATTCAAATATCTTAACTGTTTTTCAGTACAGAAAATCTCGAAGTTTTATGTTATGGGAAAATAAAATTAAAAAGCAACATGTTCTGCATGGAAAATAGCATACGTAGGCACAGTATTCTTAGTAATTGAAAATTTGAATCTTAAATATTGTGCAAATTAACATTTAAGTGAAGTTCCATAATTTTGAAAAATACTCCAAAATTAGGTTAAATATTGAAGCTATCAGAAGCACTCTAACAGGATGTCACACCTCTAAATCTCATCATATTATGATATGAAGTGAACGATCAAATGCCCAGGAATGTTACCTTTCATTATTTTAACAGGCAAACTCAATGCAAAAAAACCCAAAAAACAAAACAAAAAACAAACAAACAAAAAACACCACAAAACAACAACAACAACAAACAAACAAAAAACCTAAACAAAAAAACCAAACAAAAAAAACCCCAAACAAATAAACCCCCCAAAAACCCAAAAGAAAAGAAAACAAAAAAAACCCAAATCCCCCCTAAAACCAAAAACCAACACTTTATGTTAACAGTCCACAATAAAATTAAAAAAAACTCAGAGTACAAAAAAAAATCCAATGTAAAGTGAGAAGTTAGCCTTTTTCATATAAACCTTTCTATTCCAAATAAAAGCCTGCAGTAGATTATTAGTAGATTACAGTGAAAAGTACACTATTTAAAGCAATTGTTATACAAAAACTTAGGAAAAAAAGGGAAACCATTAACATAAAGAACTTCAGAATTCAAATTACTCTTACAAGAATCTGAACATCTTCTTCAAATTTCTTTCTTACGGGAAGCTTGTCACTGCACTGATCCCATTATTTTTTTATTCTATCTAGCTATCCAAAAGAGTACTGATCCGGTAAATTCAAATTCAAGGAAACAGGTTCATTAACTTCAATAGCATTCTTAATTTGGCTAAGAGGTTAAAGTATGAGAACCTTAAATTATAAGAATATCAAGATAGGAATCATGTCTCTCTGTCTGGGTAGGCTTTTTTATTAGTTCTATAATAGGATCTAGACGCATGTTCATGTTCCATATATAGTCATCAACATCTGAAAGAGAAGCAAAAACTACTTCAAGTACAGAAACCTTTCCATAATCTTTGTTTGCACACTGAACACAATGTCATTTTAGAATTTCCCACACAAAGAACTGGCACCACTTAATTCATAATAAATTAGTTTAGCCATTGTAATAGATGGATGGGCTCTTACACTGGTTTAAACCTGACTTGAGTCCTCTGGCTTGTCCCGGAAACTACTCCCAGGGGTGTAATTAACAGCTTAGGACAATTACAGCTGCTAGGTAACTTTGTACAACAGTGACGCTTTTTCACTTGCAAAGTCATCCTTGACCAGGAAAGTAATTTTGGAGCAGAAGCACTACGTGTTGGGGAAGAGTTTTGTGTTTTGGCCTTTCAGCTCCTAATTTATTCATTCCAATGCCACATAACAATAGAAATATAAAGGGATTTTAAAATTACTATATGTTCATACAGAAACAAGATATATATATATATATACAAAACTAAAAGACAGAGATAAATATGAAAAACACCATACAATTACCAGAAAATAAAATCTCATGCTACACACAGTGCGTACAGAACTGAAGGCAACATGATACTCAGCACATGCATTTTGTTCCCAGCTACGTCAACCAAAGGGTCCTAAACTGTGCAAAGAGGTTCAGAATTAGCTTTACTCCAGGTTACCTTAAAGAGCAGGAGGCAGGGCAAGTTCTGTGGAGAGCAGGCCATGCACTGCTCCACATCCCATCCCCTGGAGCCCCTTGTCCAGCCCAGAATGGCTGTCAGCCACTGACACACCGGAGGCCCCACCTGGAGGGGAGGGCCCAGGAGACCAAAGTAGATAAAAACAGTTGCACAAAGACACACGTGGGCACAGCCCAGCGTTTGGATTTTATAGTAGCTGTAATTGCGCTGGAAATCAAGCAGTGATTATTAATCTTTCTCTGTCACTCCCACCCTGCTCTCCCTTCTCCTGATTTCCTCCTCTTGAAATCTGGGTAACTTAAATTTAGATGGGTTAGAAGTTTCTAAGTCAATGCCATGTGAAATGCTTTATTTGGATTGAATGTTTGCTTTAAAATTTGCCAAGTACCCTTATTTTCTAAAGTTTGAGTAAAGTTTGAGTTTTCTAAAGTAAAAGTTTGTTGTGTAACCTCTTGAGAATGTCATGTTTCTCCTGTGCCCCTGCCTCAGGGTATAAAAAAAGCTTAACCCCTTTAAGGAACTCATCGAGCAAGTCTGGGGCTTTACACCAACATGCAGATAATGCAGTTCATATCAGTGGTAAAGGAAGACAACACAAACTCAGCACTTTCTAGTGTAGGATGGAGAAATCACAAAAATTAAAGTGTGATGTGAATTCAAATGAACAGAGGTCATGTACTTAAAATATTCATATAGACCAAGACTTCTTTCCACTTCTGACATGTGACAAATGCAAAATTGCAAAACCCAGTTTATTTGCATAAAGAGTCTAAGAATTGCTCTTCAGGAAATCTGGTACTAAAAGCCCAGCAGTATTTTCTAACAGTGAAGACCTACCCAGCTATTTTAAACCCAAATGTCCTCCTGCCCCATGATTGTGAGGCAGTTTATCTGCCTGCTGCCCACCACTTCAACAAGGAGCTTCTAACATTCAGATTGAAGTTACTAAGCAGGCTGCCTTCAGTTGAAAATAAAAATTCAGATAGAGTCTATACAAAAACAGAGATTAAAAGAGACAGACATCTGTGGGAGCGTCTGAACTTCTCTGAGATGAAATGTGCAGAGAAAACCTTGATATTATTAGCTAAAACATCATACATCCCTGATCCAGTTTCACAAAGCCAGATCACAATAAAATTGGGTTCCAGGAACTATGCGGATACCATGATTTGTCTTCTGAAGGAAGATTGAACTCCAGCTGGGAACAAATTGCTGATGCTCTTCAGACAGGCAACAGGCCCTCCTAGAGGGATCCCATCAGGTTTTGCCCCACATAAACAAATAGCAAGCCAGGAGGGGGACGTGTCAGTGTATGTGACCAGATGAAATTGAATCTGGTTCATATCTGTTTTGGGCAGGGCTACGCTGGGACCTACACTCAGCACGGCAGCCTTCCTTTCCATGTTCCAAGGCTGGCATTTCCCTTGGCTTCATACTTATATATAATGATTAGACTTCCAAAACTTACATCAAAATTCTGACTTAAGGCTGTTAAAGCAAGAATGTCAATAGTGAGTCTTGGGTAACTACTTACTTTTAAAAAGCTGCTCAGAATTCGTCAATATTCTTAGCAAGCCCTCAATGTTTTATGCTTAACAAAATTAAAAATTCAGTAATACATGCAAAGCTGAAGCCTGAAATTTAAAATATGCTTGCTGCTTTGTGCAGAAGACATCTATCCTACCACGGAAAGCCTGTTCTTAAATTATTTTAATCTATATTACATATACCCCAGACAGTAAGCATTAAAATATATTTTAAAAAAAAAAAAGATTATTCTCAAGGTCAAGAGGACTGAGTCTTCCAATTTTGTAGACTGTTACATGATATAATTGGAGAGAAAACAGGTGATTATTTCCCTTAGCTGTTGTTATTGTAATGCCACTGCTAGTCAGTGCATCAAAACACCCTAGTACAAATGAAAAAAACCCAATTTATTGACCTTTCCTTCTTAAAAAAAAAAAAAAAAAATCAAACTTCTATTCCTTATCTGAAATACTTTTTTTTTTTCCTATCCCAAATAAGAATTTATTTCTCCTTTGTGATGCACAGTCTAGACTGATACATCTTCCTTCATATTCAATTGGGGCTGAACCTTGCCCTCTCAAAAGGGATAAGTATGGGTGGAAGTTCTCTGTGTATGCCCTTCTAGGAAGGATGCTAGAGGAACTGCTGAAACTCTCAAAAGACATAGTCTAAAACAAGTGGATGGAAATTCCACTTTTCCACTTCCACCTTATCTGAGAGTACAAAGAAGCTTGGACTTCTTTCCTCCTTATCCTACTCCCTGGAATCTGGATAATTAACAAAAAGAAGCAGCTACATATCCTTATTTCCCTGTATCCTGTACAACCAATGACTTGGTCTATCATCAGACTGCAAGAGCTTTTAGTCTAGGACCGTGTGAAACTGGCTTATGAAGTGCCTTGCATGTCTGTGATACCATAAAAATAACACAGCAGCAAAACATAAGCAAAAAAAGTTAGAGAAATAAAAAAATAAAGACATATTAAAGTCTATTTCTGATATGAAAATGCCAGTTTTTATGACACAAATATTTTTTTCTTCCTGCAATATGACCTCATCCCATAACTGCAGGGGAAGCACAACTCCTTTGTTATCACCATAAATATGTGGCTTTCTAAGGTTCTGCCTTCAGAAAAGATATTTTCCCTGAATCAGCACTGTGCAGGCTATTCTGAAACAGACATACAAAAATGCCTAGCACTGACTACTCTGTTCCAGGGGTTGGGTATAGTAGTGCTATTATTGTTGTCACTAATTTAGCAATCAATTTTAACATTTTCTAGGACTCTTCTGACACATCATCTATCATCCCATATTAAACCTAAGGTAAGTTAAAAATAAAGTAGTACACAGCTTTAAAATGCCATTTCTAACCATGTTATAGCCTTTCTTGATTCACTTTTATGAAACTTTTTTTTTTTTAATTTATAATTCTCTGTCCTTAATGGGATTGCTGGCAGGGGGCGGGGTGGGGGAGATATTCCTTGACCATGCTACTTTCACATAGTGCCTGAAATGTCATTTAGCTATAGTTATATCTTACCCACTGATGGAAGGGTTATTTACAAAGGTTCATCTCTCTATATTCTCTTACACTCACTGGAGATAAACATGTTGCCCTGACAGAAGCCCACCTTCACACATGAATAGTTTTGAAAGTTTCTCTTTTCCCACTCTTCTGGGGATAACTGGAAGGTAGGATGACAACCAGAGGGGGTAATATAAACATGTTACATTTTTTTCTTTAAACTGCCTCTAATCAGTGAAGACAGTGGCTTTTCCAGAAGGCAATCTGAGCAGCTGATGGCCTGAAATGTTTACACACGTTACATTCAAGCAGAAAACCTATCTGCTAGTCATCCTATGTTCTCTTTAATGCCATAAAAGAAAAAGAGACAAGCTTTCAGAAGTGATTCCGATATTGACACTAAGTGGTCTCTGAAATGCCCATCACATCCCCCTGCCTGTAGAGGGAGATGCAGAGGGAGCTTACAGTGACCAAACTCCTGAATTTAGGAATGTCATGTTGACCTATTGCCTGGAGTTAGGTAATGAATGAGACTACAGACTGCCGTGGTTGTTGATAGTGCCCTGCCTCAAGATATCAAGCACAGAAAACTCTAGCCAGTGATTCAGTGCATGTTTATGCTAATGCATAATATGTTCTCTAGTTATTTTGTCCAGTTCAATTTAAAATGTCTGTAGTAATTAGGCTTCTAGTCACTTCCTCAGAAAATTGTTCCACAATCTAATGTCACATAACCTCTAACCATTTTTCTGTGCTGAAACTGCCATCAGAGCACATAGATGAAAGGGGATTAGACTGCATGGGTGACTGCATAGGAACATCAAGGAAGTAAAAGAAACGAAGCTGTTAGCATTGATGAACTAATGCATCCAATCAAACACCAGGAGGCTGAAGGTGTTGTCTTTCAGATGAAATGTGAAAGCAAGGCACTAAGCATTAGAGGCAATTAAAGTTCTCTCAGCACTCTTTGCACAGTATCAGTACTAACCCCTGGTTCCTGGCCACCTTCCAAATCACATAAATAATTCTGCTTTCCTAAATATTTCCCTGCCCTATAATTTAGAAAGACAGCCATCTCTTGACTTGAAATAGTATATTGATTCCAGGTTTAACCTCGAAGTAGGATGCTTATAAGTGAAAAGTATTTCCAGTTCTTTGTTATAGGTACAAGAAACATTTTATTTCCAATTACATTTTATTCACTCTTATCCTGGCATTATTTCCCCTATATATATAATGTACTTCCTCTTAATCTGTGGTGTATAATCCTTCAGAAGCTTGTAGAAAAGAATCTGCCTCTATGTGCCATAATTATTTAAACCTAATTCTGCTACATCTCTGATTTGTTACTCAATAAACAGTCTTAGATCATGGAAGGAGATCTATTGATCAACAAACCATTAGGAAGAAAAAAAAAATTAGGATCTCAAAAAAAAAAAAAAGAAAGAAAAAAAAAGGCAAGTTCTCAGTCTGAGAACCCACAAACCTATACTGTGCCTGACTTTTAAGCTGTGACCAGTACTCTCTCCCTGCGGCTTGACTGCTGAACAAAGAATTGTTCTGTGGAAATATTATGCAAAATACTGATCTGCACCTTTATTCCAGATCCATTCACAGAAACATAGAATCATTGAATACCTCAAGCTGGAAGGGATCTCTAAGGATCATGAAGTCCAAATCCCTGTCCTCTCAGGACTAAGAGAAAACTCTATGACTAAGAGTGTTGTCCAGATGCTCCTTGAACTCTGACCAGCTTGGTGCTGTGACCATTTCCCGGGGAAACCTGTTTCATTGCCTGACTATGCTCTCAGTGAAGAACCTTCTCCAAATGTCCAATGTGTCCTTCCCTTGATGCTGCTTCATTCCATTTCCTTGGGTCCTAACACTAGTCACCAAAGATACAGGAGATCAGGATCTCCCCCTCTGCTGCCCATCTTGATGGAGTTGTAGACCGAGATGAGGTCACCCCTCAGACTTCTCCAAGCTCAACAAACAAAGTGATCTCAGTTGCTTTCCGTAAGTCTTGCCCTTAAGACATGTCATTATCTTGGTCACTCTCCTCTGGACAAAATGTAACAGTCTGATGTCTGTCTTATAATGAGGCACCCAAAACTGCCACAGTACTTAAGGTGGGGCCTCAGTTGTTTGAGTTTAGGTATCAAATACTTCAGAACATAGTGAAACCCTTACCTACCTTCTTCATTAAAGTATTCCTTTAGGGTAGTTATCAATCTGTGTGCTACCTTCCTAAGCAGGGTTTTGGTTTTCTTTTTCATTGGTTGCTTGCTTTTTATGTCATGTGTTTGGTTATTCCTTTTATGGATTCTCAGTCAAGAGAGGAAACCTAACTTACCTCCCTGTATTTCTTATAGACACATCTATGTTGCCATTTATGGTGCAGCTACTGAGATGTTCCATTTTATACTGCTCAATTTCTGTCTCAAGGTTGAACAGTGCCATTTCTTCCCCAGCAACACTTCAATCTCTAACTGACACTTGACATTCATGGTCCAAGGGAACAAAGGTATTCAATGTGAATTTGTTTACGTGGTTTTACTAAGTTTGTGATATTATTTAGACAAGAAATTTCACTCAACTTCTTTTGGAATGTCACATATTGTCCTTAGTTTGGAGCAGAAAGCAAAGCAACTGGAATGAAACTTAACTTCCTGTGCGTTTCTAAATGAAAAGTGACCTGCAAGGTGGAAGTTGTCGGAGTGTGTCTGTACCATGCATAGGAAAGGGAAGCTCGTCAGTAACAGAAAAAAATTTTACTTTCCTATCAGTAACTAGGAAAATCTGTGGTTCTGATGGAATTGTCTAGCGGTAGTTGAGAGAAAAGAAAGCCTTGTACATGCTCTGGTGCATCTATAAGTACAGATGCATTTGTGACTGTAAATGTGGGAGTTAGGATGAGGACAGAAGAAAAAGAATTATTATTTCTTCAAGTCATGTTGAAAACTAAATTTAATATCCATACTAGTTTTACTTTTGGTTTTATTTGTTTTAAAGATACATTTCTTAAATGCAACAAAGTAAAATGTATAATAATTACAGTGAAGGAAGATTTGAAATATCTGCAATAAAATAATGATAAAATAACATAAATGTTACAATAGCAAACATATTAAATATTGTAAATGTAAAAGTAAAGATTCCCATTTCTGAAAATAATTATAGTTCTCTTTTTGTCTTTTTTTTGCTCCCTGCAATATATATAAGATTCTTTAGAATGATGAAGCTCTCCAGTTATTAAGCAGTTTTGTTTGAAGTGCATGACCTAGGATTCTATTAATGATCAGTTCTGACCCCTACAGCTCCCCATAGAGTCCCAGAGATAATGAGAAGAGCAAGGAACTATTGATTGAAACTAATGTGGCTTCCTTGTAGATCCTGAGTGTGTGTGTTAAACAAAATCAATCAATGGCAACTGAAAAGCATGTTAATCATAATGTATGAACAAATTATATCCACTAACATCCTACAGGAAACAATACTGCTACAATGCTTGCAAAAGCAATGAAATACTACTAAAACTTTAATATGTAAAAAAAAAACCAAACCCAAAAAAAACCCAAACAAAAAAACCACAAACAAACCAAAAAAACCCACAAAAAACCCCCACAATTTGATTTGTAACAAAAGTTGTCTGAAGACTTTGAATTCAGTCATCTGAGCTATAACTAGTTCAAATTTAAGATTTTTGGATATTGGGGTTGATCTCCTGGCATTTCTCATAGCACTTAGTAGACATAAAAGTAACCAGTACTTGAATCCAGAGCATAAGAATCATCTAATCACAGAATTCAGGTAAGCAAATTAATGACTGCCATCCTGATTTTCTAAAGCAAATAACCTAATTCTCTCATACCACTTTTCCTCTCATCAGCTGTTTCTATTTTCTGAACAAAATTGAAGTTTATTTTTCACCTATAAATACATATTGGACAGAAGTACTGGAATTATTGAACATTTAAAAGTTCATCTCAGGATACTATACTTGTATTCTAAGAAAGGCTTTGGCATAACAAATCTTATTTTCAGAATATATACAATTCTTGTGAAAGAACACAAATCATGGGTTCATCTGTACACAAACTTTCATCAAAGAATTTTCATCACTTGCTTTAAAACAAATTTAAATTAGCAAAAGTACTGTACAAAAGCAAACAATAATTGTTATCTTCCAATCTCTCACTGGTTCCAGCTTAAAAACTGATGAAGCTTAACTGACACACAGGGAAATTACTCTGGTGATAAACCAGATGCTATGTTGAAATAAAATATCTTATCAAACTAATGCAACTGAGGTCATTGCTACGGAATTTGATCTCACAAATGGGACTAGGGAACACTAGTTGCAAATAAAAATAATATAATGAGAAGTGCAGGCAAACCACTGTCACAATATCACAAACTCTACATTCATGAATAAAAATTACATCATAGCCAAACACACCAAATATACATTATGACTCTGTGGGTGTAGAAATGAAGCAATCAACACTAAATCAAGCTTTAAATCAGGGTGAATATCGATGTTGTTTTTTCAGAATACATTAGCAATCTGCCATAGTTAAAGATTGCTAGAAAAAAATACAAAGTAAATCAACCCTCTCCATCACATGGAAATATTCCAAGAAAATCTCTGTTCTTTGTGTTCTGCTCAGACCAAGTCCTAAACAGTGTATTTCCATTTCTAAGAATTCCAGTTTTATCTATTTGACATTCACTGTCTTTCCTTTCTTAGGAAAAGACAGGTGATGCAGCAGTGGAAAGCAGAGTGGATTTTGATAATCAACTCAGGACTTACTCTAAGAGCTATGTTGACAAGTGCAATCTCAGCCAATGTTTGTAAGGTTTAAGAGCCCTTAAATTACCTACTCCTTTTGCTGCAAGAATTGACACTTGCATTTCAAAGCTCCAGGAAATACACTGCACAACTGAATATACTCTAAGGTACTTCTCTCCATTAAGCATTGTACAAATGGTAGCCGGGTACAGCACGATGCATTTTAAGGTTGTAAAAGTTACCAGCTTTGATACTGAATCCTTAAACCACTCTCTTACCAAAAGCTGCAACAAAATTGTTAGCTAATATTTTCTCACGAGTAGGTTAGCAGATCACACTTATTATCCCTGCTTCCTTCACAAATGACTTCACATTAAAGGTCTATGGTCTACCTTCGCTTTAGAAATAATCTTATTAAAATCAAGATTATATAAAGAATAAAATGAAAAGAACCAAATTTTTGAGGGCTTTTTCTTTTTGATAGCAGAAATGAAATTTCAAATAGAATTTATATTCCTAACATCAATTATAATATAAATAAAGAAAAATTTGCAAAAGTACATTCTACATCCAATTTAAGAAAGCTCAGAGAAGGATTTATTTGTTTGTTTGAAAAATGGGATTCTTTATTGTAAAAAAAAAACCAAATAACAAAATAACCCCAGCAATTATGTTTGGTTGTTACATTCCTAAACCAGCAGTGTTTGACTTAATATCAGAGACAAAACCAGTTTTCTCAGACATAATTTTATGTAGCGTTCATGTCATGTTCAGAATAAAGCATAAAGTAGTTGTGTTTGAAAAATTTTATTCTAGAAATGTGCATAAAAATATGGAAGAATTGAGTATTTATTCTTTAAACTATGAACCTGGTAAATTCACAAATGGATACTTGCCAGCCAGTGGCCCATTTATCTGCCAGCTTTACTTGCAAGCAGACTAGAGACAAGATAAAGTGCTTGTTTATTCTTTCCTATATAATGTTGTTGATGGTATGTAAAACTGTGTTTTTAACTTCATTCATGACAAAAACCTACAGATTAAAGGTTTGACTTTTGCCTTCATTTTAGTCTGGAAACTTGATATACAGTTCTAGGTATTATTAAACTTTTTGAGCTCTGATTATAAAACATCCCTGACAGTGTTGAGGAAAATAAAGTAGCATGTCCTACATACCTTGTAGTTATCATTCTTAGCAAAAGGCTCAACATCCTAATTATAAACATTTCACAAAATGATGAAGAATCATGTTATTAGATCTTAATATGTCACAGAACCAAAGAATACCAGGTCGGAAGGGGACCTCAAGGATCATCTGGTCCAAGCTTTTTAGGCGAAATGCCACTCTAGACAAAATAGCCCAGCATGCTGTCCAACTGAATCTTAAGTATACAATATTGGGGAATCCACCAGTTCCCTGGGGTATTTCAATGGCTGATTTTTCTCATTTTGAAAAATTATCATTTTGTGCCTAATTGGAATATCACCAGGAGTAACATGTACGCATTACCTCTCATCTTTTCCATGTGACTCCTTGTCAGCCTTAAAAAAAATAATTACAGTATTTAGACACAAATGTTAAAGGGAAGCTCTATTTTTCAACTAATGAACTTCCCACTTATTTTTCAAACATGAAGTACTACATAAAGAACCTTCTCTGACTACATGATCTCTAACCATGGATCCTGTCATTCAGTTCTCTGTTTTCATAAAATGATGATCAACAAGCAGAATTTGAAACAGACTTTCATCTTGAGTCTCCCAGAAAAAAATAAAGAAAGAAAGAAAAAATATTTTTAAAATATCAAATTAACTCAAAACTTCCACATTTGGAAGACAAGCTAATGTAATAATCGAAGGATGAGGTGCAGTCATGTCTTCTTAGTGACATGTACATTCCAGCTACCTAAGTTTCATCTTCAGACACTCACATGTGTATCAAGGCAAGGCAGACAAACGGGGCATAGCAGAGAGTGATACACCTGACTTATCTTAGGCACTTAGGATGAGATAAATTACTCTGAGAAGGTGCCTTTTGCTCTCTATTGGGTATACAGAAAAACTGGAGTTACTAACAGCTACCTTTGGATACCCAAGTTACAGCAAATCAATCTAACCATAGGCCAAAACTGACCGAGGAAAAATTATGTTTTGTTCCCATCAGCTGGTGCAAAACTCTTTTTTTCTACCTTAGAGCTTTGTTGTTTTAAAGTGGGAAACATACATTGAATTTTTTTATTGGTAGTAAGCATTTTTCCTAAAGTTACAACTATAAATGACACAGTAAAGTAATCCCTTTCTTAAGCAATTAAATCTTATGATCTTACAATAAAACAGGAAAGGAGAATTGCTGGATGTAGTATTATATTACGAAGGAAACAGCTAAGAAACTGTCTTACAGAGTACTAAAAACAGTGAAAGAAAAATGCAAAAATAGAAAGTGCATGATGTTCTATATTTAGCTTTGTGGGTTGGCTCTGAAATCTCCTTTGAGCTGTCTTCTTTGATAATCACTGGTACGACCAAATTCTGAGGCAGCAGTAGGGTATTCTCCACAATATTTTTATCTGAGGACTCAAACCAGCCAGTATTCAATTCATTAATTTATTATAGTTCTATACGTAAGTTTTTTTTGGTTTTTTTTTGTTTTTTTTTTTTTACTTTTGTTAATGGAGACTAGATCAAAACATATAATTTTACATCATTAGTTTCAATATGTCTCCAATTTCATTTTCAATATGAACGCTTATTAAAAGCATTGCAAGGCAGGCCGCTTTTGAAGACTGTCCCACTGTTAATGTAACAGAATTTCATTTGTCTCAAAAAATTATTTCAAAGTGAAACATTTTCATACCTCCCTGTATGTGAGAAGTTTTCCAGCTACATGCTATCAGTGCATCTGCAGTGAATCATACGGAATATAATTTTAAAGAGAGAATACATACTGGACATGTGAGGTACATTTAGATACTGTATTCCAATTATAGCATCAGTATTTTCTTCAACAGCATTAAATATAACACAGGAGCAGTCACATTAGCCTCCCAGTGGCATAAGACCTTTGAAGCTTGTTTGCTGCATTTTTTTAATGTTTTAAGGAATAAAAAGTAGGGGAAAAAGAATGCCATTTCACTGCTGATTATATCATCACATGCAGAATAAATAACAGTACCATGCCCTTAACATTCAACTGCACATCAAGCTAAAACAAAAGTGAAATTTCCAACTAAAAAAATGTGATGGAAATATCTATACTATTAGTCAGTATTACGCTTTGGGTGAATTTCAATCCTATTGCCATTGGTAGTTGGAACAACACAAAAATTTCTTCTCTAGACTTTTTTTGTTTTGTTTTTTTTATGAGACAGCACTCTTGCATTGGCAGAAACTGATTGAATAGATTTTTGCTTCTTACCATCAACACACGCTGGCCTTGCTCTTGTTGTACCGGCAATCTGTCCTTTTTTACATGCACAGCGAGCTGTTTGTCGGGCTATAGTCCTTCGGGGCTGACTGCTGTCTCTGTCCAAAGTAACAATCTCACATGTACCTGCAGCCAGTTGACCTGCAAAAAAAACCAGCAACAGGTACCAGAGTCACTGAATGCACTACAGGCAATCTATTACAGCCGAATAGAGTCACGGCCCCAAGTCACAGCAGACACTCCACAACAAATGGGCAGCCAGCTGATGGATATAATAAAACTGAGATGACATACAATTTTTCTTTGTGGTGGACATATGAAAACCCTGCAAACTGGTTCTGTCAGAAAATGATTATTGTTCCATAAAAGCCAGAGAGTTGAGGTTACACAAGGTTACTTTTACTTATGTTGGCCAAGTAAAGGAACAATATTTTACGGTAATGAAATTTAAATGGTATGCTCTTTATATACTTTCAGAAAAGAAATTATAAAGTACATGGCAGAGAAAAACTTCCCCAAATTTCTATGTGTAAAATGAAGTCTTAACTGCTTTGTGTGCTCGTTTTGAAGGAAAAAGTCTCACAAAGCATGCCCAGGTTTGCCAAACTGTCAGTCCTTTGGTTTTTGCTTCATCTAAACCGAAAGGTAATTAATTATCTTCCTGACTCATATTTGATGTAGCTGTTATTTTCTTTTTTATTCTTTTACTAAATTTACTATGTAACTGTCAAATGACTTAAATGACACCACACCCTTAGCTCAGTAATTACTTATTTTTATTGACTTCTCTAATATAGGTAGCTTTTCCTAAATAATAAAGAAATCCACACCACCTTATTCTGAATTTGGAGTATGCTATGAAAGGAAAACCAAAAAGTTCAAAAAATTATTTTAGGAAGAGAGAGATTATTTTAGTCTGAAGTTAATGTTATACTTTTAAAGCAATGCACTTTCTCTGGTACAACCAATAGTAGGCACTTATAAACACATGTATTATATTCACAACGGTGAACACTATCACCACAGTGTTTAATGGCTGCTGGCAACTAGACTTATGAAATATGGTCAGTCCTGTGTTTCTACTCTTTTCCACCCAGTTTATTAATAAAACCATCTTAGAATAAACATATTGATTAGAGGACTTTTTCTCTATTATATGCTGCTTTTTTCTTTGTTCACTCAAAAACACTGGATTAGAATGCAAAAGTTTAGCAAGAATTATAGTGGCACATAATTTTCTAGAAAAGGACAAGGGAGATCCAGCTACACTCAAACATGTTGAACTGACAAAAATTTTTAAAAAGCATTATTTTTTTGCCCTGGTGCTAATATATTTCATTCTGGGTTGTAGGAGATGTATTGCTCCTAAGGAATACAGCTGTCTTGGTAGATCATGTGAAAAAAAAATATAATCAGAGGTGTATTTAGATCCTGATGCCTCAGGCCACAAAACGTGGAAGCATAAGTAAGACACATGTAAGTATATGTGTTGCCATACTCTCCACTACCCGTGAGTATTTCTACTACTATTTTGTTCATTACAAGATATGATAAATCATATAATCTAGGTGAATAATTATATAAACTTCCATTTCAGAGGAAAGGAACCAGATTTACAGCACAGTGAAAGCGAATAACGACTATACTCAGAGAAAAAAAAAAAAATGAAGCTCTATGTCAAGATCATTTGCGAAGGCAAAGAGCTTTCCAGGGACTGCAAGCAGTGAGTATCGATAAGAACACCTAATGGTGTTTTCTGCTTTTGGACCTGTACAATTTTAGTTCTGCATTCATTCATTTTGATCCAGATGGGCTATATTTTTTTTTTTTCATAATTATTGTTTTCAGAAATGATAATTTCTTCCAGGCATAGTGACCTTATCTTCTTTATGAATTTTGAAAACTAGGATACCTACACAAGAGTAATTGCTATACACAGATATTTTGTCTGTTGCCTTTATTTTTTCTATAGCTGAGGAAAATTGTAATTTATTGTAGAGCTACAGGAGCTCTTACATATATGACATAAATATTTTCTCTTGATTGTGTAACAGGCTGCAAAGACTGTAAGCATATTGAGCACTGCAGCACAGGGTACATCCACCGTTACTTGGCTTTAGATGGCTGTAAAGCATGAAAAGTATTAGTTGAGGTTATGGAAGGCCATCTACAGAGAGAGAGTCATCCTGGTGGGTAGAAGGTAATCTGCAGGAGTACCTCACTTAGATGACATGTGTGCTACTTTGGCTTTTTAACAATTTAATCTAGAAACATAAGGTACAAAGCAATGGAACTAAATTATTATGCTTCTTGCAAGTGCTGAATTGCAAAAATTAGGATACCTTTCATTTTCAGAGAAGTTAACACAGTGACCTCTTTCAAAGGTATTAATGAAAAAAGGCTGTTCATCAGTGAGCCTCTGAACACGCTCCACTTCACTCCTAAACCCAGAGGAGAAATCTCATGGCAGCAATGGGTGGAGTTTCACTGGAGCTTTTCCAGTTGAGAGATTAAGAGCCACAGTCCATGAACAGTCATAAAGGCTCCATACTTTCATTATATTTTCTTTATGTTCTTGCAGCACACAAAGCAATTCACCACCCTCCAACCTGAACAAAATAATCTTGGTGGAAAAAAAAGACAAGCATCATTAAAGAACAGAGTCTTTATTCTAGCTTTAGACTAAAAGCTTTTCTAAAAAGAAAAGCTTTTATTCTAGCTTTATCTAAAAGGTTTTTTTTAAATAAAATTTTGGGTTTTTACTATTTTATGAACCAAGCATGAAGATTATTTCAGAAGTACCATAATACAGTTTTCCAAGTTAATTAGTAGATATTTCTTTGTTGTGGCTACTGTTACTATATATATGTAAATATTTTTAATATTTATTTTATAATTTTAATCCAGCAATTAAGACCTCACTGGCAATTTATTTGATTTTGTGTTGTCACCATGTGATTACTAAGCAGAGAAAAGCTTCAGGTTCTTTAATGCTCTTCTATAATGTTGCACTACATTCTTAAAATGCCAGTTGATCTCCCCTCTCCCACCACAAACACAAATGCTTCTATATGGAATTATTTCAAGAAAAGGGAAAAAAACACAGGATTCTGAACTAAAAATACAAGTCAAAGTAAACAAAAAGCAAAAAAATGCACAACTGCTAAAATTTTAAATAAAACAGGATTGGGCTTTTGGCTTGTATCTTGGATTTGTTGGCAGTAACTACTGTATACAGCACTTTTGCTTTTTTTCTAAATGAAGTCCAATTGTGATCAGTCCTCAAACTGCTCTTTGTGAGACTTTCATGGAAGTGTGTAGAATCAGTGAGTATAGGTACATATATTTAGCAAGTATGTAGGAAATATCTCAAGGTAAAACGAGCATATTTTTAATAGATTTTTAGTACTTGCATTCTTGATATAAAAGAATTCTTTATTGAAAAACAAATGGCATTTTTCACATTTATTATTAAGATTCCTCTGTCAACTATATGTCATTGTTGAAAGAACAAATATTTTGAAAGATCCATATTTTCTGCAATAGGTAAAAGCCGTAATTAGTAAATATATTTGTATTACCTGGAGGGTACTTGGGATAATATTTTAATTTTCTGTGGCTAAAAATATTTCTGTTTTTCAATAGGAAATAAAAATCTATATAATCCACATTAACAACAGCAACCAAGTTACAGATTTTTTTTTTTTATTTATGCTTATTGTAAAGCTGAAGACTTTACCTAAAATTCATTTAAAGAAATAAAATCAAATTATGAACTAATGGAATCTGTGGGTACAATGAAATTAAGGCTTGATCTAAATATACAGATTTTTCCAGGGGTTTAGATTTCATGCTCATCCAGAAAACCTACTTGTGATTTGTACATGCAGGCTTATATTATATTTTCAGTGAACAATTTTTCCATGCATCACCAATTTGATGCCTAGCAACACAAGCTCTTTTAGTTCAAAATGCATTAAGTTAGATGGTATTAAAATTCTTGGCTAGATTCAGATATGCTTTTGTCAGTGAACACAATGCAGGAGTTGTTTCAAAATCAGATCATAGGAATACATTCAGTAGTTTTCTATTACAATATTGAAGTCTTTCTGACAACAGAGCCATGCCAACTCCTGAGCAGAGCTGAGGATCAACAATTCCTACTGAAATAAGGGGCAACTGAAGTACTTACTGTCACTCATTATCTGCAGTTTGACATTAACCTGAGTAACAAATATTTAAACATAATTCAATTTAAAATATAAAAAGCATATGTTTAAGTGGAATTTCAATATTTTTGTCATGTATCCTTCCTCAAAGAGAATGTTCTGAAAAATCTCTTAGACTGAACACAATCCAATTCCAGACAGTAGAATTACCTTTTCTTTTTCAAATTTAGTTCATAATTAGGGAGATTATGGCAAGGAATTGGTTTGTCTCAAAGAACCACACTCACGTTTAAGCTAAAATAGTAAAATTTGTGGAAATACAACTAGCACTAAATAAGAAAGAACAACTCCCACAAAGCTTCTGGGAAAAAAAAAAAAAAAGTATTTAAAATAAAGTGACAGAGCAGAATTGGCTTGGCCAGTATGGGGAAAAGTTTTTCAAATTAATCAGCACAATTTGAGAATAACTATCAAATAAGAACATGGTTTCAATTGTTAACTTATGTGATACCCGGGCATTTCAATTTTTCAATAGAATATGTTCAAGGAAATACACTTTTTCTCTTTCCTCTTTTCAAAGTCAATGACATTAAAAGCATTTGTTTCCAAGATGTTTCATATATCATTTTGGACCTTATATCTTTTTTATTGAAACAAATGTTGTGGCTATTTAAGTAACAAAACTACACAAAACAAGTCTTCATGCTAGTAGAGATAGATAACGTGTTTAAAATAGTCTTTACCAGTTTTTCTTGAGGGTCTGATTAGGCTGTCAGTAGAAGACAGGACCAATGTCACTGAAACAAAAACTAACTAATTTGGATAATCCTTATCTATTGGTGTAACCCACAGATGCTCAGCAGAGTAAAAAGAAGTACAATTTTTTCAGAAGTTTCCTTACATTTACTTCATTACAGGTTCAGAGCTATATTTGATGAGAGTCAACATTACAATGTGACCTTTGTAGCTTCTCAATCTTAAAATAAGTGATTTTGAATTTTAGTGGTATTAAAGAAGAATATTGGTCTTAAAAGGTGTGGCTTGAGTGCACATTTTATGAAGGAAAACTCATTGTAAAACTTAATTAGGTAAAAATTGTGAATAATGAGGAAAATATGATTAATGCCTTCTCCTTTAAATAGTTAGTTTAAATATTTTTCAGAGTTCCAGTGCAATGAAACAGTACATTATGTCCCCCTAGTAATTACTAATCTTAATGCAATTTTCAGACTACCACTTAGCCATCTCAAGCACATAAACAGCACAGACATTAGGAGCATAGGAAAACAGTTTTCAGCTCTTCCATTCTGAAATAAGCAGTAAATTTTAATTAAGATAGATCCTACTCTTCTAAGTAGTTGCACAGGAAAGAAAATGAAGTCTGTGGAGATTCAAGATACCTTCAGGGCCTATTTGGAGATTTCATTTTTTCCCAGATAAGAGTAATGCCCTAACTTACTGCACCTGATACTGCTATTGCGTGTAATTGCTTAATGTTTTGTTGTATAATTAAGAATAATTTCCCCTATATCTGACTATTAAAAACACAAGAGAAAGAAAAATAAATGTAAAACCAAATTCAGTAAAAACAAACTGCAAGGTTTCATATTCCAAATGCAATTCCCAATCAGAATTGGTACACAAAGGGGAATTCCAGAGCAGAAAAAGCTGAAAAGGTCAAGGATATATGAATAAATGTGGAAGCAAGTAATTTGTACATAGGAACCTAGTTCTAACTAATTTTTCCTCTTTATTACTATAAAAAGTAATTCATACTGAGTATGTAGAAATGAAAAGCTGTTTGAGTTCTTTTTTTTCAAGTAATTTCTGCCTCTGTGTAAGTCAGTGTGAACCGCAAATCTCAGCTCCACAGAGCTCCTCCAAGGAGAACCTGCAACTCCGAGGGCCTCCTGTTCACTCCTCTTCATGCAGGGTTAGTTAATTGCTTCTGGAGGCCTCCGTTGGTTACAGAAAGGAAATAACTGCAGGAATTCAGGATTGAACAAAGCTTTGCTTATTTGCATAAGTCAGGAAGTGGCTGTCATTCTATTACTTTCCTAAAAACATTAAAAGATGTTAAAAAGAAAAAAAAGAAAAAAAGAAAAAGGAAAAAGAAAATGAAAATGAAAAAAAAAGAGAAAGAAAAAGTAAGAAAAAAATTCTTTCTATGTCTTTACCAGGCTCTACATGTAAAATAAACCTAGTCTGTTTATAAAACAAACAGAATAGCCATAGGGGAAAAAATGTTATTGAAAGGATGCTGATATTCCTCTTGAGAAAGACAGGAATAAAAAGCACAGGTTTGTCTAAAAAGCTACTGACATTTGTTGGAGCCAGAAGCTGTATGTCGGGAAGGAACAAGTCTGTTGTGTTAGCAAAACATGTCACTGCAGGGAGCATGAAATCAGTTTGAAAGAACATGCAGATAAAGTCATATATCAGAAGTAGATATAATGTAGCAGCTCAGGTAAACAGAACAGTTTTTAACTTCTCAGGCTTTCCTTTGTACTATCAAACCACTATCCTAGGATTAGCTCTTTGTTATTCTAGAAGGACTTGAAAACTGCTTACAAACCAAACAAGCCTTTAAAAAGTCATCATCCTACTTGTATCAAGATATGCACTGCAAGATTCGGGGTTCAACAGCAGATTTTGGGTAAAATTTGGTCCAGTACAGGCCATCCAGGGTTATGCAGGAAAGAGCTAACATACTGAAATTTTGTTTTGTTGAATCCTGTTGATATGTCTCAGTCCTTAAACTGCAGAAATAATAACCCCAAAGTCCAAAGTCTAATTAGCATCCACCAGGAGCTAAGTTATATCCTATGCCACAAGAACTATGTTATTACTCCATGCCTGCAGCAGGTTTCAAAACCTGGAGGCCAAAGTAGGCAGCTGAAGACAACAACTACCTAACACTATCCAGCTGTGTTAACATGCCATATGCTAACTCATACCTATTTATGAATAAGAAATTCAAATTATGAAAATTTTCTGTCATTTTTGTAGTACAAATATGATCACACTAAATAGCCTAATGTCCTGTTAGTATATCTAAATAATTTCTTTAAAATAAGGCTGTTTATATTCTTCACTGCCTGTAACACTAATCTTCCCTTTTCGCAGAAGACTATGACAAAAAAACCCTAAAACGTTTTCTTTCTAGTAATTGGACTGTAATGCAGTTGGTTTTTTGGTAATCTAGATGGCAGGCTTACCCTGAAGTCACTAGATGGCAGAGAAAATATTCTAGTAGCTAGGGCAATTATTTTGCCATCTTTCTTGTTTACAGAAAAAGACCATGAATATTCTCCATTTAAAATAAGGTCTCTCAAGACTTTGTTGTGCTGCACTTGCTGCAAACATACAGGTACAACAGCTCACACATAACCACAGGGAAATATAAACTTATCTTAGTAACACACGGAAAGTAAACACTGGGAAAAAAAAAAACAAAAGAAGCTCTGAAGTAGAATAGTATCCATATCCAAGATGGAAACAAATTTCAACAATTTTGCATGTCTAACTATACCTGAGAAGAAATATTCCCACTGAAAAATATATGACATTAATTAGAAGTATTATGGATGAATCCAAATCAGAGTCTCATGCTGAGAATCTTGAGAAGACAAAGGATCCTCAAGCCCAAAGCTTCAACAGGCAGAATTTGCATCTCTTGTAGTGTGTCTGCAGTGATCATAAAGGAAGTTTATGGTGCATATGTTCAACTAATCTGGATGCTAGCATGAGTGCTCAAATCAAGCACATCATCAGGACCGGAACAGAGCAGCTAGTACCTGCTGTGTCTGCTCTTTCTTCTTGCTTTGCTCTCAGTTTCATCACGGATCCCACAAGAGCAGTTGCTCCATGTTTAATAGAGGTGCACCTCACTCAGGTGCTATGCTGAGCACATGGCTACACCCAGCACACAAGCCCCACTGCTGCAGGTACAGCACCAAGGTAAGAGTTTAAAAATACAGATATAGTATGCAAAAGAAATACATCCTTTCTGTTAGACTAATACAAAACTTCGGCACCAACCAGAAGAAGTGGACTTGACAGGCTCCTTAACTGATGATTTTGAGTGATGGCTTTCGTTTTAAAGGTTTAAAGGGAACAGGGTTTTACGCAAGTGCGACAGAGAAGCATGGGTATACTGGCTATTATTCTCAGATGTTCTGCAGACTTGGAGGAGTGATTTTCTATCTGGGCCAGCTTCACTGCTGCATTTTCCATTTTTATCTGTTTTGCTCAAAATGACTTATGAAACAGGTGCATGCTGAAATGAAAAGTTTTCATGGATAAAATCCATGATTTTTATATCCTTATTTCTAGTCCTCCAAGAAGATAACCATTTATGGGATAAGATTCACTTCTGCACAACTCAGAGGAGGGTGTCAGAAAAAGAGGTTTTAAGTTGCTCATGTATCCAAGGCTACCCAAAGAGAGAGCAGCGAACGAGGACGACAGTCATCCCACCCACCTTTACCCATCAGTAAAGGGCTCGAGATTAGAGACGTACACAACATCTCCTGCTGTGCTTCATAACCAGGAACAATGCCTTCTATTTACACAACTAAGTGTTCAACCATTGCACACTCACAACTCCATTATTTCAACTCTGCAACATATAGAGGGGCTTCTGCTCAAAGAAAGTCCACCATGTACGTTCAAACTAGATGTAGAATTAATCTCATTACTGAAAACCTGAAAATATTTTAAGTGTACAAATCCATTTTCTGCTGGACTCAGCGGCTGAAAAATAAACACAAACAAATCTATCAACAGAAGCAAAAATTATGTGGTATGATAATGTGTTCATGCCGTAGAAGGCAATGTCAAAGACTTTACACTAATGACCTTTTAAAAAACTTTAAATGAACCTTTTTTATTATTATTATTATTCCATCTATAACAAGGTCCATCTTTTTATGTACTGCTTATCAGTTTTACTAGCTAATAAAAAGTTAAATTATGCCATCAATTTCCCAATGAATGCCTAATAAATAATACTTCCTTAGTTCAAGGTCCCTAATAAAAAGGAACGAAAATGAGACCTAACACCATTTTGCTCAGCATTTTGATGAACTAAATTTGCTATTACTCATGGCGTACCATCATGAAATATGTTTTCCAAGACGTAGAATAGACTGCAGTTTAAGTTTTCTAAACATAACAAAATATGTACTTGGATAAACTCACACACATATACATATACAGACATTCTTCACAGAAGGATGTGTTGAAGATTATGCAGAATGCATTGCTTCTCATATTGGCCATAAGATATAAGCAATTTGCTACGGTTCCTCACACAATACTATTATACTAATAACACAGAGTGAATCACTAAGTCTGCTCTTTATCATACCATAGTCAATGGATGCAATATCTTTACTTTACAATATACAACGTCTAGTCCAACCCAGAGAAAAATTTCAAAGCAGAAACTACTACCTGTGTAAGCAGAAACTTACTACCCGTGTAAGAAGAATTCACACTTATTTCTAAGAAAATGCCATATGCAAAAAAAAGCAGTCAGGTCTGAGTCTGGTGTTGGCTATACTATGCATTGTTTGTTCTCACCTCCCTACTAGAACTTTAACACCACAATGCTGATTGTAGACAATGTCTCAGTATTCTGACTGTGTCTGGTGGATGACACTAAATTTTCCTCTTAAATTTGGGATTAAGTGCATCGTAAACCATTATAAACTATATTCCATCTTTCATCAGCTAAGACTCTAATAAGAAAAGCTAAGATGTGAGATTTGATCAGCTCCATGGGTCACACTGATGTAGCACTGACCAGAATTTTCTGGTGCAGACGACAAGAAGAAAGCTGTCAAGGTAAAGAGCACGGAATGTGACTAAATGCTTCTACTCAAACAGAGAAAAAGCTGACAGAAAACTGTTAACATTATGGAGAAGCATTAACATTTTCTGCCTTCCTATTGGTGAATATATTTCAGTTGTTTAGATCAGTGATATTGATATTGTGTTTCTGTGGTAATGGTATATAAGCAGGAGAAAGTATAAAACTCACCAAGAGGAGAATGATCCCATAGGGATGAGTAAAACAGCAGCAAAGCAAGATTTATTGAATGAATGTTTGCACTCACCAGATGTAATAAAACTTGAATGATATCAAGCAACTAATGTACATATATGAGATATACATGGTCATGTTGACCACTTATGGCCTGCCCTTCTTATTTTAATTTTCCCAATGGCAATATAGAAACCTGAATGAAAACCGAGGGTAAGCTGATAGGAACCAGAACAGAAAAGCTACCAATAAATGTTTCATTAAAAAAGGGTTTCTGAAAGGCCATATAACCTTTTGTCTAAATGCCTCAAATCCAAAATGTATTAGGTTCAAACAAAATAAAGTTATTTTAATTAAATATAGGCAATCAGAATTTATACAGCAACAGCTAAAGGGAGAGTGATTATGACACTAAGACAAATCCAATCATTCAGATCAAAGACTGGGCAGGGTATCTACAGAAAATAGGCCAACACAAGTATGTATTACCTAAGGGGCAAGTAAGCGTAGTGAGCTGAATGATTAATCACAGCTGTAACTATGCATCACATTATTTGTGTGTATGTTGATGCACACACATGGATATTTTGGTCTGATGCTGGGGTGGGTAGCAGCAGAGGGACACAGTAATTTTGTAATAAAGATAACGTCACAACCTCATTGCAAAGAGAAACATGAGCCTAGTTATATACAGAAAGCAGTGACTGTGTTATCATTGGACTTAAGGAATGTATTAAATAATGATTACATAGTCTTGGTTCTAAACAGGTATGGCAATCAAAAGACTAGGATTCAGTTTCTGACGTTGTCATATATCTTCTGTACTAGCTAACCATTTTGCTCTTGTTAACAGGAGGACAGAACACTGTTTGCAGTGAAACTACACCATCAAACTCACAGTAGCCCAGAGCTGAAGCCATAAGCATGTGGTATTAATCAAAATTCCGTTCTTCTAATCTGCTGAACCCTAATGAATTAAAGAACTACAATCCTTCCCTACTCTTAAGTGAAAACAGTACTACAGTTTCTGTACAACATGAATCTTTTCACAATGACTAATCCCGTTCCCAATAAAATCAATGGAAGTCTTACCACTAACTACATGGACCAAAAAAATCAACGGCATAAAATTCTCCACACTCCCAGAACCAGTCCTTTAGCAAATTTGTATTGCATCTTAAATAACTGTCATTCTAACCAAGGACATATGTCAAATGAAATCTTAAGCCAACTGAAAGCTCTATTTTAAGAACCATTCACTTTGTATGACTTTGTATGTACCACAAGCCTTGGCAGCAGCTCGGAACAAAGGTGCCCTGAGATCAGGAGGTAGAGGTACATGTAAAACCAGAAGCACACTTCTTCAGTATTGCGCTTCACTGTGCACTGTATGATGACTCCATGGTCTCTCTATTTTTTTTGGAGTAGATAACCTCCAGGCACCATTCCAACATAAATCATTCTATGATTAAATGATGAAAATAATGTTCCAGAATACACTAGTGTACACTGTGGGTATAAATGAGTACACACGGTGTCTATACTCTTGCATGCATAGCTTTTTCCTTATGGCTGTTGACATTTTAGTCTCTAAAACACATTAGACACATCAGATCTATTCTAGCAATTTCAAGTAGACAGTTTCCATTTTCTACTGTTTCCCAATTTCAGATATTAGTATCAATTTTCTGTAACAAAACTTCCGTGCTGGTATGAGAGAAGCTTATTCTAAAGTCATTTCATTTAATACCTGATTTCTGGTACCTTCAGTCAAATGAAACTGGTCACTGTTGGAGAAGCAAGCACAGTAATAGATCCAAAGACTTAATAGGAGTAAGGTGTTCAAGTAAACTATTTCTGACAATGCTAAACTCCTTAAGAGAATATAGAACTACATGTATTAATGATATAAATATTGTATATATTTAGTATCTGTATGTATAATGCAGAATATAAATTGGGAACACCTACAAATTGTAGGGGTATATTCCATATTGAAAAAATTTAGAGCTGTACAGATCCAGATTTAGTCTGTCCAAATCCCTCTGTAGAACCTTCCCACCCCCCAGCGAATAGATACTTCCACCCAGCTTGGTGTCATCTGTGAATTTACACTCAATCCCATTATTCAGATCATCAATAAAATATCGAACAGGGCTGGGCCCAACACTGATCCCTGAGGGACACCACTAGTGACAAGATGCCAACTGGATGCAACACCATTCACCACCACTCTCTGGGACTGGCCATCCAGACAGTTCTTAACCCAGTAAAGGGGCCACCTTCACAAGATGTGAGCTACCAGCTTTTCCAGAATGTCATGGAAAATGGCATTTAATGGTTCCCTTTTCTACTTTTGTCTGATAATCCTTCCTACTAATTATCCTTTTCACCAACCCTAGCAGTAAAGACAAGAATAAAAGTCAAGACTGGATTGCTTGCTTAACCCTTCACATAAACTTATGCATTGTCAGGCAAAGCTTATAAAGCCTAGACACCCTTTCTCCTCCCTTTTAAACATTACATAACTGATATCTTGTATCCTCTCCTACACAGAGAGTTTCATAGTGATTACTGAGATTGTATATACATTCCTACACACATAAATGCATGGCTATACACACAACCACAGATGCATATCACACCCTATCCTATCCTGGGATAAGCCATGTCTCAAGTTTTTTGTCTTACTGTCACTAGAAAATCCACTGATAATAGTTACTGTATGATCTGCATTCAACTGGGAAAGAAAAAAAAAAAAAAAAAGAAACAGTAAAAAAGAAAAAACCCTCAAGCTGTCTAGGCAACCAATCCTTTCCACATTGCAACAATTCTCAAGTAAAGAGACTTTCTTGGAGTTGGTGAAAAATTAGAATCTTTGCCAAAGTCCCTTGGTGACAAAGGAAACGGATTTTGATATTTAAGCCCTAAACACAAATTAGAACCAGCCAAACATAAAAGAAAACAAATTTATTTCATAATCTGATTAATTTTTACCTTCCATTTTTCCAGTGATGGGGCTGTATCCAGAGACAGTGTGAACATTTTACATTGCACAATACAAGAACCACAATAGAAGAGTGTAATTAGCGCTGGAAAGACATTCTTGAGGAAGTACTTTGATTTCAAAAGACTGTTGGAGTGATTGTCACCCCTGCTGTGCTTGGATTCTCTCTTGATGTGCATAAAGTGTGAATGTAGAACGCATTATTATGAAACTCACTCGTCCTTACATTTGTGTGCTCATTGCTTTGCCATCTTGTGGTAACCAAAAATAGAAACCTACAGAGCAGCATATAATTCACACTAGAATAATGCTGCTGTATCTTTTAATGAATTCTTCAGTGCATTTGCTGGAAATCTACAACTCAAACCATGTTCTGCATTTTGTCATTTATTTAACAAATGTGCAGTCATTTTCCTTTTAAGAGAGATCACTGAAAAATACAAACTCTATTCTAAACATTCAAAATAATCACAAACATTAAATCATTTAATGTTGCATGAATGATTTCCAAAGAAATTTATCAAAATACACTATGAGATCTTTTGTTTAAAGGAAATAAAGTGATTCTATTCTCTCAGCACATATAAAAGCGATACCTGTATAAAAATTGTCCAACTACAGGACAGTTTAATGTATTATAAAGTAAATTGGATTCGGACTTCATAAACTAGTCAATAATTATTTATGGAACAAAGGCATTTGCTGGCTTTAGTTTGTGGTTTCTCCTTTAAATTATCACAGGAAGAAATGAATATAAAGCACCTACCCCTTCTAACTTTAACTTTTAAAAGAAGTAGCACATTTTTGAGTTAGGGGTCCCAAGAGACAGAAGATGAGGCCTTCTGTTGCTAAGCAAGAGTTTGCCCGTTATTTCAAGCTTTAGCTGAGTACAAGCAATAATCACTACTGCCTGAAATATATTGGAATGAAAGTACATGGGACCATTCATGATACTTCATCAGCATGCAGGAGGCAAACAGAGTGACTGCAGTGATTGAATACAGGCTCAGAACTACTGGCTTTAATCTCCATCTCATTCATTCAGCCTTTACTTTTGGCACAGCTGTATGATAAACACTCTGACATTTCTTCCTTGCCCACCCTCCCTTGGAATCCCATGATTTCTGTGTGTATGTTTGTTATGTATTTAAGATTTGTCATTCAGTTACTGGGACTGACTGGTTCATAGGTACCTGGTATAGTGCCAATGCAGAATTCTGTAATCTAAGTACAAGGCAGCAGCTTCTCAGCCCCTTCCCTAAGCAGTTCAAACTCAATTCGAGTGTACCACTATGTGGGAGATCTATCCCTTATTCATGGCAACACAAACTGCTGAGCTGATTCAACAGGAATCACTAAGTGAAGAAGACACCTCTGCTTTCACCTTCCAAGGTGCATTTTCCCATTTCCATTACCTGTTTTTTCCTGCCTGAAGCCCAGTGGGGTGATACACTCAATGCTGGTGACACCTTGTCAATATATAAAAATGCCACGTTGTGCAAGTGCAATGGCTCAGAGCCCTGCAAGGATGGTAATGAGAATTTTATGTCTTGGAGAGTTTCTTATTGGAATCAAATTATATACTTAGCTTGTGAGGTTGCCTAAGTCATTAGACATAAAAGCATGGCATTTCTTGTCCTAGAAAACCTATTTTCACGCATTGGTGGAGGTGGTTACCACATTGATTAGTTTCAGTTTTTTCCCTCCTCATGTGTAGTAGTTAGACTTTCACTTGGAAGATGGAAATGACGCACAAATAAGTGCAGTGAAATATTCTTCAAGCATTTCTTAGGAGATTTTTTCTATAACTTACGTGCTCTATACGAAAGATAAACTGATGCATTGTGACATGGAGGTTTGATTGAACAGAGTAATCCTGCAGATTGCTCCAAACCCCTGCAGATCTGACCTCCATTCCCATCATCAGGTATTTCCTACAGAGAATAGTAATGTTAGGTCTTCAGATAACATGCAATCAATGTTTGAAATAGGACAAAGATCCACCTATAAAAATAGGCAATGAGGTATATCTGCAGGTCCATTTAATCTAATAGGAAAAAAATTACAGTGCAGGAACCGTTTGAAAAATATTTGATTTGTCTTCTAGCTCATGTGGGAACTTCTCAATTTGTATTTCTGTCAGTAAAATTAACAATTTTGCCTTAAAATCACATGTTTTCTTTGAATTGTGAAATGGGGCTGTTATTTACATCCTGATTGAAGAAAATTCTTACATGGAACTTTAGACCTGTCTGATGCTGGGACTTAACAAACCCAGTGGCTAAATCCAGCTCCTGGTTTGCCTATAAGAGCCCCAACCTGCAAGTTATTTGTGCCTGCATCTCCCAATGGAAGCAGTGGAAATGGGGAACCTGGGTGGGTTTTACAGCCAGTCATGTTGGCTCTGCTGTGGGTAGGGCATTGCAGCAATAGCCAAGCTGGCTGTGCATGAATCTTTGACTTCTGGAGTTAGTTGGGTTGGAAGGGACCCTTGAAGATCATCTAGCTGGAACCACCCTGCCATGGTCAGGGACACCTTTCTTGACCTTGCTGCTTTGCAAGCTCATCCGCACCTGCAGGACCTCAGGCGATGCTGAGACCTGCCTTTGCAGAGGGGGATGTGTGAGCAGGTTGGCCCAGAGATGCGTGGAGCACAGCCTTTGCCATCAAGACTCAGAAAGATACGGTTTGGTGGATGGTCCTGTGCAGGGCCAGGAGTTGGACTTGGTGATCCTTGTGCGTCCCTTCCAATTCAGCGTATTCTGTGATTCTGTAATGTGGATTTGGTCATATTTACAAATAAAAGCTGCCTGGAGAGTACTGATATCATTAATATCCCTATGGGCTTTCCATTTTTAAAATTGCAATCATAGAATTGTAGAATACCAGCTTGGAAGGGACTTCAGGGATTCTCTGGTCCAACCTTTCTTTGCAAAAATACAGTCTAGACAAGATGGCCCAGCACCCTGTCCAGCTGAATCTTAGTGTCCAGTGCTGGGAAATCCACCTCTGCCCTGGGGAGATTTTTTTCAATGGCTGATAGTTTCTATTTCTCCTCCAAGGAGTCCTCAAAGCATGAAATTTTGCATGACAACTTTCTGCAGTCATATGTCCTATCCTTCTTAAGGACAGCATTCTTGAAACGTGGTCTGTAATGTTTTCCCAAACCTGCAGTTTTAGTGTGTAACTTCTAGCATGAAATCATGGGTCTGGTAAAATCTGTGGTAAAACTCCCATCAATTTCCAAGGGAGCAAAGCTTCAGCCGATGGAATTTTGTTTCCCAACAGCCAGGGTCTTTTAACATGGAATTATTATGAGAATCATCAGCACAAAATACTGTTTGATTAACTCCTTCCCCTGCACACGTTCATATCTGTAAGTGTTACTGTGCCTGTCTAAAAGGCTTAGCTTGTGTATTTGTTTGTGTGCAGTTCTTATGCACTGTATTTGCTGACTGGGTTTTATCAGAATGGTTATCTTTCTCTAATTTCACTTCTTGTAGTTCCTCGGCGTCACAGAACTATCTGCCTATTGCGAAGGCTACTTTCTAAAAAATATGATGGTCCTCATTGAAAACGAAGCTTTCAAACAGTTGTTGTACGACAAGAACGGAGAAACATCTGGTCAGAATGTACTAGAGGACTTACAGAGGACGTTGGCCACAAGGATTCAGTCAATTCATTTGTCTTCTTCAAAGGGCTCCGTTGTGTAAAGCTGAGGAAGATGGTAACCCTCTGATATCAGACCCTGCAAGTTAAGTCTGCTGTTGCAGTTGCTCAAACCTGTTGCGGTTGCTTAAACGACTACAAAAAAAAGAAAATGTAAAAAATTCTACGTCGCATCCAAATAGTTCTGTTTTGGCCAAAGGTGCTGCTGTGCTGGGGCTCTGTCCCCGTCTGGATGAGAGAACACAGAAAACAAAGTTCGTCCCTGGTTTTGAGCAAGCTGGGTACCAGAGTATCCGGTGGATTGCCGTTGTACTCACATTCTGAACACGAGTCTGTTTGTGGAGCTTGCTGCCAAGAACAGCCAGAACTCACATCAGTGAACAGCAGAAGTCCCTGCCTGAAGGGCAGTGCTGGGAAACACCTGAATTGACCAATTAATCATTTAAGTCAGATTTGTTCCAGTGTTACACAGTTACGAACTATATCTATCCCGGAGTCCATTATCTCGTGCATTTAAGAAATGTAAGAACTGTTATTGCTGTCCAGCAAAGATCAGCTGTATTAGAGAGTGGGTAAGACTGTTATAGTTGAGGAAATATACTGGCAGATTTTTAGGGGTGGGAACTTTTTAAACTGTTCATAAAAAATAATGGGGTGGCCTTGTAGTTTAAAAACTATTTCTTAAGCTTAAAATTTCATTTTCAACAGAGCTGTGTTTGAGAATCTATGTAACATGTTTTGGTTTTTTAAATGGTAAAATGTACATTGTGTAAACACACATATGATCAAGTTCTGCTTGTATTCTTTCCTAGGGTGGTATAATCTTGCCTGAGAGGCATTGGTTACACCAAAGAGGCACATTACCCAGACTGTCTCTAATACAGTAGTTGGGGGGGCAGGAGAACTGCATGCTACTCCTGATTTGGGGTTGAAATCAATGACTATCTCAACCAACATGCGTTTGCATGGTAGCTGTACCTGTGAAATGTTACGTTCGTGCTTCGTTTTGCCAAGACAAATGCAATGTTACTTCTTGTCAAACTTCATTTGTGAAATTAGCTTATTTTTTTATCTGGTGCGATTGGCTGCGATATGATGCCCCTGGAGCTCCCTCTCGAGATGCTGATTTCTGTTTGTTGCAGTGAAGAGATAATAACAGATCTTTACTTTAGTGATGTGTGGATATTTTGCTACTGGCCAGAGATTGTGTCTGAGTTAGACTTTTTAAAATTATAATTAAATATGTACTATAGAATGATTTCTCACTGTATCCTGAGAATGTATAGGTTATCTACAAATGCAGGGCTTGGGTGGGGTGGGGTGGGGGGTGTGATTTAAATGTCAAAGCTTTGTTTATTTTGCAGCATATTGTTAGCAAGACAAATCTCCTATGTGCCACAACATTCCTGATGCCCTGTCTCTGAAAACCACAGTAAGAAGCAGGCAAAGATGTTGCCTTCTCCATAGCAAAGTGACATGAATATATTTGTTTTCTAGCATGCCATTCAGGAAATTTAGAAGTTTGCATGTTAACCTCTTTCGTTGAAGCATCTACATCAGGTGCCCTTCCATGTTGATGGCTTTTGACGTGCGCAGAGAACACAGTTTTGACTTTAGCTAGCAACACAGTAGGAAGCTGTTTTATGACTCTGAAGTGTAAATCCTCCTTTGTGCTTGGTCTTCTAAAGCCTCTACAGTTTCTGCAACAAATGACAAAATGTCTAAACTGCCAGTAATGTCTCAGAGACGCAGCATGTCAGTCAATTAGACCTTGTTTTCTGCATAGTAGATGTTCACACAAGATGTTGTCTGGACCATTTAAGTAATGGCTACTTCTGTGTGAATGTTGTGCTCATAGAGAAGCAAGACCATAGTTACTACAACAGAAACGCACTGGGGTGCTTGTTGCTTGGTGTGCCTTCTCATCCATGGAAACCCATCCTTCTAGGACAAAAATAACTAGCTAAGAGCAGACATCACCCTGCAGCCTCATGGTTTAAAATAGCAAAGTTTTTTACAATAATAATCATTGTATTAAATAGGAAGCAAACACTGGTAACTCCATGCTAGTCCTTCTTCTGAGTTGAAAGTATCTGTGGTAAAGTTCACTAGGGTTTTTTCAGCAATAAAGGGCTTAATAGGGCCTTTGGTGGCTGTACATGGAGTGGTGACCATGTTTGGGCACCCTGAGCTGTTAGAGGAAGGGATTGCAGCTAAGGATTTATACAGGAATAACTTTTGCCCTTGGAAACGCTGGTAATCCCAACACCACAGATGTATAGCTGAAGGAAACCTTGAAAAGAAGAGTCATCGCTTTCAATTATTTTTTGACCAGTGGTCCCCAGGACTTTTGCTGGCAGAACAGCCAGCCTGTGTAAACCTGGCATTCATTTCTCCTGGAAGCAGCCAGCAAACCCTTGTGGATCCACAAACCAGAGTTTGGAATGGTGATTTTAGTCTGCCTCTCCTGATGAGGCTGGGTGAGGTCCAGCTGAACTATGCCAGACAATGTGCAGCATGCAGGCTCTTCAAAAATCCAGTCCCAGGAATCCGTGATCTTCACCACCCTCATAATCAGAAGGTTTTCATAAGAGACATCAGAATTTCTTTACTGCAAATCAAGCCACTATTCCTTCAAGTCCTCATTGACAGGAAAAACAGATGATCTTACAAGATCTTTATGTATGACAGGAATTACCCTACTTGCATCACTAGTACAGTCTGTTCTAGCTCCTTTGTTAGTGTTTTCTAGGTCTTTGATTTTTGCTGTCATTCCCCTCATGGCTTCCCATTTTCCCCAAAATTCCATACTTCAGCAGGAGTTTTATACATTAACAAGTAGAGCAGAGAAACTGTTTGCTGCGGTTTATGTAAAGCATATCAGAAAATATATCCCCATACATTTTCTGCAAGAACATCCCATGGCTGACTTTGATCTAGTCTGTCGTATAATTCCTGAGGGATTCACTGCTGCCTTTCCAGGAGTTCCACCTTTATTTGTGCATTTGTTTACTACACCTTTCAAAGTGTAACACTTTCAACTTCTCTTTATTAAATTTGTTCTGCTCTAATCAGGGCAATTTCCCCACTTCATCAAGATCAATTGCAATTCTGATCCTGTCTTCTAGCCTGTTTCATAACAGGCTCCAACCTTTATTATATGTGGCTTCATGCATGGATTCTTCATTCCATTAATCTGGGGCTGGGGGGAAGGGCTCTTGTCAATTTAATCTAAAAAGTAATGTGAGTTTCAGTGGGTGCCCATGAATACCATCCCTATCAGATAAGGCTCTTTCCAACAGAGCATTTTATTAGCATTTTTTTGAGACATGGTGTTATCATCTTAGAAAATAAAAAGCTTTCTGTTCCTTTAGTCTTTGTATGAGTCGCAATAATTTACAAATTCTGAGGCCAAATATTGCCTCCAGTCTTGGTGAAATGGAAAAAAATACAACATCCTTAGAAAAACTTAGGATTTGCTTTTTTAATCATAACTTTCCAGCCTGTAATGAGTGAAGGTGCCTTTCCATCTGTCATTTTTATACTAATCCACTGCTGCAGTATTTGAGGACTTACAGATCCTGTCCCTGCCTCATAGCAGATCTTTCCTTATGTCCCTACACGGTCCTCCCTTAGTTTCCAGAATTTCCTCACATTCCCACTTTGGTTCACGTGCTGCCAGTTTCCACACTTCCCAGTTTTTTTTTCTCTACAGCCCTGCTGGATTCCTTCCCAAGCCCAGAAATGGTATCTGTGTTGTCCTGAATAGTCGATTTTCCAATAATTGGCTCAAGAGCTGGGAAGAGAAAAGGATGGGGAATGTAGGAGGGCAAAGGTTTTGGACATCACAGGGGAAGGCTGGTATTCTTTTCATTACGAATTTCAGCACTGTCCACTTGTTTCTCAGATTTTCCCCTGATCTATTCCTTAGGCCTGCTGTCCTCTAAACACAGCTGGTGGCCAGATGCTCTCTGTTCCAGAAAAGGGCCAGCTTTCTAATGGCTAAGACTTATTTTTTCACCAGCTAAAACTTTTACCTGCTTGGTTTCAGCCCCAGAGGAGGTTTGTGCAAATGGCTATTAAAGACAGAGGAAACATCTTTAAAAAGGTGTGAAGGTTTAGTAGCCAGGCTCTTACTGGCACTAATGAGAGCTGCTTGCTGAATCCTCCACATGCTGCTTTGGACACGGAGCCTTTTTCCACTGAATATCCACTGGCTTCATACCAAGCATTGCACAAGTCCTGGATGGGCTGTAGTGTGTGGTATGCTTGGGGCTTTCAGAAATTCTAGTTTTGTTTCAAAGCATAGTGCCATGTGCTGCTCTTTAAAGGTTAGAAGGAAAAGGGAAATGGTCAGTTTGCACTGAAATAAACTGCCCTGAGGTGGTGCAGTGATGAAAAAGAAAGGGCATCTCTTCTTCCCAGCTGTACCTGTCTAAAATCAGAGGAGGGTTCTGTTATGGCATGGAATGGAGCTAGGTCTATGGGGACTGAGGTATGCAGGACCCTGTTTAAGTGGGGGTTTTGTGTTCCAGAAAAACACATTGTTAAAGTTAACACATTCACATACTCAAGATGAGGATTAGGCCATCCTAGGAAAAGCATCCCTAGTGCTCCTGTCTATGGGTTAAAGCCTGGGAGAAGCTGGGAACCTACAGAACTAGTTGAAGTCAGTTGCACATATTCAGGGTCCCTTAGGAGCTGGCTCTGTCTTAAGAGCACTGCTGAAAGATGACAGCCTGAAGCCTGCATTCAGTAAAGTTGCCTCTGAAGCCACTGGATTTTTTTTTTTAATTTCTTTTTTTTTTGGTGAATGAGAGTTTCCTAAAGCCAAAGACTTTAGGTTAGTTTGTTTGACAAAGTGTCTTTCATGTGAGGCTATGCAAGTGTGTTACAGAAATGAGGGGCCTGATGTTGCTTTCGTCCTCTGGCACAGAGATGTTGAAATTTATAAGAATTTAAAAAGCTGCTTAGGATTTGTCCTAAAATTTAATAAACAAGTTTGCAGGAAGTTAGCCTTGAAATAGCCCTCAGATAGTATCTGAAACCCCACAGATGAGAACATCGCTAATTTCAGATGTCAACCTATAAGCAAGCAAACCTGCAGCACTTCCATACATGTATAGCAAATTATGTTACTTTTCAACTTGTTATTTATTTTGAGGTAAGGCCTGTTATCCTCAGTGGGTGAAAACAGAGGCTGCCCGCTCTGACCAGATTATCACATTTCAGTACAGTTGCACCTGACCTGCTATTTGTAACTGGCCTTCAGGTGCAGAAAACAGCAAAGCCAAGTCGTCAGCTGTGGCTCAGTGCTCCATGACTTCAGTGAGACCACTGCTGAAAATATTATGCATGCAGTGCCCAAAGCAGAAGGAAAATCTGGTAACCTTCAGAAGACTAATAGGAATTTGTCAGCTGCCTTCAGTGAGCCTTTCAGCTGGGGAAGAAAGCTCAGTGTGGGTAAGGGGAGGGCATCCAGTTTCCTTTTCTTGCCATTAAGCTGTCGTTCTTTCTGCTCTGTCCAGGGTTTCTTGCATGGAACAGCCATGAATGGCCTAGTGTGTGTTTATCTTGGATGCATGCACAGGACTTAAAATGTGGTATCTCACCTCCTCAAAGTCAAGAGTCTCATTAGATGATGGGTTTTGTGCTTTGCTTGGACTGCTTGTCACTAGAACACCCAGGAGATGTGGCAGCAACTTACAAGAGAGGTTGTATTGGCTGGATAGGCTAAATTCTACAAACACCTTGTGCTTTGCATGTTTAGTTGGCTAAGTCCGTCCACCTGATTGTACCAAAACAGCAACTTTGTTGTTTCTTTTCCTTTAGAGAGGCATTTCACCTTTCTTTGGGCTGACAGTTTTATTCTTTCATCCTGTAGAGGTGGTGACACTGTGAATGGGCATGCTTAGCTTAGGCACAGGTTTCTGTCCATGTTGGATGGCACACTAATGAAGAGGTCTTAGTAAGGGAAGAGGATTAGGTACAAGAATTTGAATGTATAGCCCCAGATCTTTGCCTCTGATTCCAGAGGTAGAGTGTTCACCGTTGCCTAATCCATTTGTTCCCCAACTCAGTTTCCATGAAATCAAAGGGAAGGGGAGAGCAGGAAGAGGGAAACAGCCCCACCTCTCACCACCTGCTTGGCATTCCCAACCAGCCCAGTTGGCTCCAGTCTCTTCAGTGCTCACACAGAGGGTTTGCTTAGTCCCATGCTCAGATGTGGCTGTGGAGTTGAAGCCATTGGTGGCACTTTCTTGTCCTTACAAACATCTCTGCTGCTGCTGCTGCAAGAGCAAATTTGCCTGCACCGCTTTGTGTGTGGTTAGCTTTGGTCTTTCCACTTCCCATCATCTCTGCTGCTGTGTTTTCATTAAAACTTCCATTACCTGGCTTTTCCCAGCTCAGTGAGAGGCAATCTTGTTTCTTACTGCCTTTCTAAAGCAAACAAAGACAGGGAAAAACCTTGCTGAAACACCCAATCGAAAATCATTTATGGTTTACAATAAGCCACGTTAGAAAATGGAGATGCTCAAAAACAAAAAAAGAGACTGCCACTTTAGGAAAATCCAGTGTGTTAGGAGGTCATTTTAATTAATTAAGATCAAAACCTTATTCTGGCAGGAACGGATTAACATGTTTCAGAACATCTGGACTTGTTAAAGCTACAGGTTCAAGGGAGTCCAGCCTTACCCTTTCCCCTTCCCAGCAGTGGATAAATTGGATATCCTGTAGCTTACTGCGGGAGAGGCTTTCAGATGAGCCTTTCCAAAGTCAGGTTCTCTCTGTTCTGCATAGCTTTTGAAGAGCTCACAGCACATCTGCAGGCTGGGATTTGCCCCTCAGCACAGCCGAAAGCCCCCTGTGCCCCAGTGCTGGTTGTGCCTTACTGGGTCAGAAAGCAGGAAGGAGCCTCTGGAGCCTCATCAGAGTGAAAGCTGCTTCCCCAGCATCCAAGCAGTCCCTTGGTCAAATACCCTGCTTAACCCAGTCAGTTCAATACTACGGGAACTGATTTTTGCCTTGCAATTATTAAGCCAATGACTAATTGTGCCATTTGGGGATGCAGTAAAATGTGCTGTCTTACTTCAGTTGTGAGTTTATGTTTTTATCCATTGAAGAATACAAGGACTATAGGAAAGTATCTCAGAGCTTTTTGACCTCATGTTCCTGGCTAAATTCCAATTAGTACTAGAAAAACTTGACCTATTCAGGTCCCACCAGTGCATTTTGAGTAGTAGGTTGCTTCCTGTCCCTGTTTCTCTGGAGCCATATGTGCTGTGCCAGTGGGGAACAGAGGTGCCTGAGCATTTTGCAGACACCAAGTAAGTAAATGCTGCTCTCTGCAATGCAGGACATTCCTCCCACAGATCTCTTCTGCATTATGGGGAAGGTTGAATAATACATCTCTGCTGTTTACAGCCCCAAGTTAGGATCTGTACTCTTTTCCCCCACTCTCTCTTGGCTCTGCCATCTATCACAGAGAGGAGAGATCTGGATCCTGCATTTTTTGAAGAGCAACAAAGAAAAATGCACAGGAGGTACCACATTGTCTCAACCTGCCCTGCCCACCCCCAGTAACAGGTGGGCTGATCAAGTGTCCTCCAGTCCCACTCCTCTGAAAGCTTCTTGTAATGCTATTTGTACATTAGTTATCCTCAGAGCAGGCTTTTCATTAGGTTTAAGTCTGGAAAGTGTCTTAAGTCATTTACGGCAGAAGTGAGATTGTAAAATAATTTAATTCTAATCATCCATGCTGAGAATTTTCTGTTTCTTTGTGGTTTTTAGTGTTGTGTTGGTTGGCTGGTTTTGGGGGGTTGGGGGCTTTTTTTTCTCGTTTTGTTTTTGTTTGGTTTGGTTATTTTTTCATTGGGAAGAAAAGATGAAGCATGTGCAACGCTTTGGATTTTGTGTCTATAGTTATCATTGTGTGTATGTTCAAGAGAGAGAGATGGACAGTAAATAGATCTACGGGATATGTTATGAGGCGTGAAATCATGTTTGTAATGAGATTTCTTGTTAATGGCAGTCAGCCTTCCTTGACGCTAAGCATTAATGCAATATCCATTAGTGCAGCTAAACCTCCCTCTGCTCCACTTTCCCAAATGGGTTTCACTTTGTACCTAGTTTAGCATTTATAAATATTTGATATAGGGTTCAAGAAACAATTTACATGTTAAAAATATATGAATGTTCTATGAAAAAATACAAGTTAAGATTCTACTATAACATCATTCACAAACCAAAACATGAAAGCGTGATGAAATTTGCTCCATTAAAATGGCTGGAAGCCTTTTCATTGATTTCTCTAGTCTGTGGACTAGGTCTGTTTTCCATCTCACTTTCATACTGTGTCACCTTTGAAGTCTTTGCCGACCAAATGCATATCTGTAATTAGAAAGCACAGTCTTGATCTTTAAATGGCGAATGATCCACTTCTGAAGGGCTGGGTTTGTGTCTTTATCACTGAACGCAACCGCTGAATTAGGAAATCCCGGTGTGAGCATCCTGAAAAGACAGAAGAGCTAGCACTGTCTGTGGGACAGCTCTTTGCTTCCTTTCTCCCTTTTCACATCCACTCCCACCTGTCCCTGAGATGTCTTGGAACTGAAAGCTGGGAAAGAAAAGTGAACTCTAGAGGAAAGGATGTGTTAGAAGTAAGATGGTTCCTACGACAGTGCAGAACCATTGTGCTGATCTTGATTTTTTGCTGGTTTTAGGCAGACTCCTTATTTGTGTAATACAAACCCAGGAATGGTTATGATTGTTTTGCATTTGTTATGGTTGTTATGAATTTGGGGTTGGGGTTTTTTCCTAGCAAAGTGGTTTTGTTTGCTGCCATCTTTTGTTGGGGTTTTATGTGAAGGTTTCATTTCACTTTTTATTGAGAAGGAAATGAAAGACATATAACCCAACAGCAATCATCAACAAACACAGAGATCCTGTCCTCCATCCCACAGATGTGGCTTAAATACTGGTTTGTGGCTTCACAGGCATGTTTGAGGTCATCTATAATTAACAACACAGGTGAAACTTTCTTCCCCTTTGCTTACCCATTTGGGGTGGATAAAAACAAAATAACAGAGTCAGAGTATGGACAATAGGATGGCAGATGTTTTTCAATGGAGGAAGATTATAGCTAAGAAATACAAATGTTTCTGGAACCAAATATTTTTTCTCAAAAGGACAGAGAGACATCTGTAACTCATTCAAAGATGTCAGTCTCTTGAGAGTGTTAGATGCTTTTGAAAGTTGCCTGTTTCGTGCTGTTAATGATTCAGCACAAGCCCTTCCACTGCAGACACTAACGGAGGGCACTCAGAACCTAGGTAGAAGAGAATGTATGAAAAACAGAGGAGCTCAGCCATAATTTGAGGTGGCAGCTTTGTTTGCTTTTGTCCACTGTGTCCACAGCTTGAATATTATTTTAAAGGGTGTGTTTGTATTTAATTTCTTTTGAATCCTTTTTTTAATTGCTGCAGCACTCTCACAGCATCTTCTCCAAGTGCACCTTAGGTCATCTTAAACCCTGTTCTGTCTGATGCTGATCCTTTTAAAATCTCCAATGAGATTACGACTCATTTGTCATTGCTAGATGTCATTTCGTTAAGGCTGTATAAAGGCACTGCAGCATGTGAAACCTGCAAGTTGATTTTTATTATTGCATTACTCTGAAAAAGAAAAAAAACTAATGAGATCTTTGTTTCTAGTGTGAAATACTCCCCGTAGCTTGAGAGGACACGTGCAAAGCCTCTGCTCTGAATGCCTTGATATAATCACATTACAAAATGGAGGAAAATGTATTACAGAAAGATTTTTGAGGAACCTAACTCCAGTGGAGCAAAACGTGCACTTGCTAAAGTCTGCTCTCTTGCTCTGTCTCTCTCCTGAAGTCAGTGGGAATTTGTAATGGGAGTTACATGAAGGCTGTATGGTTTTTTAATGCACTAGCAGATGTAATTTCCCATCCAAGTCATCTGCACAGTTGTGGTTGGTACACCATAAAGGCTGAAGGCCAAATCCTGCTGTCATTGCACACAGCCCCTCTGCTTCAGCAGGGATCATAAACATGTACTTATGTTACTTGAGGTTTTTGCTGAAGAGAAATGGGAGAGGGCAGGCCTTCCTTCTGCTCACTGATCACAGGCTTTGCATTCCCAATGAGTTTTATTAGAAGCATCATATATTTACATGCTGCAGAATGAGGCCTGTGTGGGATGGGAAAAATTTTTATGAATTTAGACCTGCCTAAGAAAACAACCGTTCTAATTTTAGACAAGTTGCATTCCATATCCATCTGTTTAGTGCATCAGTCTGATGTTTACTGTTTAGTAAATTGCATTTGGGCTTTTCTTTTTTTTTTTTTTATTTCTTTGAGGGCATCGCTTGTCTTCAGCCAATGTAAAATAGCACCAAGGACTTCCAGACATACCCATAGGGCCAAACTGTGCCAGCTTCACACACCACAGTCCCATCAAAAGCAAGGAAAGCTGGACGGGGCACGTAAATTGCAACCCCCCTGACATCCAGTTACATGTCCTGCCTCATTTCATAGAGATTGATGACATCCTGGAAAAAAAAACCAACAAAACACATGGTGCCACTTCATCCGAGTTTAAAATGTATTGAAATCAAGGAAATTATATTAGACACGGCTGTAGTCTATCAAATCCAGTCCTGTGCATAGGCAGAACTCCAAGGGAAAGTAACAGGAGTTTCCGTTACGGAGTTTGCAGAAGGAAGCCTACATAATGAACTATGACAAAATGTCGACTTTGTGTAAACTCTCCTGGTGGGTCTGTCTAAAGGTTTTTTAAGAAATCTTCATTGGAACACACCAGAGAATAATAAACTTGCACCTTGATAGAATAGCTTTATTTGTATATACTCTATGTAAATTTTAAACCAGAGGATACATGTCATTCCTTGTACATATCTGACTAGAATGCTGGCAGTGCTGTGCACTGCTGTTTAGGAGATCCAGCTTCTCCAGTCCTGGGTTTCCAGCTGTAAAGGCTGCAGGAGACTGCTTGGGACCAGCTAAAACATTGGATGGATAGATGCTCACCACCCACTGCTTAGAAATGCAGGAGCAGGATTTGGAACGGATGTTGGCTATGGACAAGATTGCTTGCCTCTACTCCTGGCTAAAGGACAAGTGCCTCCTTCGCTGTCATCTACAACAGAAGTGATTTATGGTCAGAGTGTGGGAACCTTCAGAGCCCTGTTTGGTCTTTCAAAGGGGTCTGAGCTTCAGGTGTCACATGGGAAGGTCCCTGAAGAAGCAGTGTGTACATACATCTACCTGCCTGTCTGTCTGTTATCTAATATCCCACTGTTTCTGTATTGAATGGTCTCAGTAACCTGTAAACAAGTGATTGCTCCTGTTGTGCTACTGCTTTGAAATTCTTTGCATGCACTCTGGCATATAATTCTTTAAGAAAAGAAATTATACATATTATATATATAAATATATTGTAGCTTGCAAAATATTCATGTTGAAGAGCCATGTTTTGTGCAAATTGTACATTTATGTTGTGAGCAATATCGCAATACGAACTTTTATTAGTTGTTGATAGATTTATCACATTATTTTTGAGCGTATGTACGTATCCCAGGCTTTTAACCTCAGGCATTAGATCAGCTACTGAAGGAGACTTTTTCTGTGCAGTAGAAATAGCACAGGCTTTCAGTAAATAGGCAGGTGTGCAAGTCCCGTTCTGTTTAATGCAAGTTGCAAGGCTGATTCTTCATGCAGTTTGTCAGGCCAATACTTCTCTCTTGTCAGTGCTGGAATTCGTGTTTGATATGAGAACACTGTTGCACTCATCTAGAACAGAACTCAAACCCCAACATTGCAAAACAAAGTGCTTGACTCCTACTGCCCTCTGTCTCCGCAGGTGCTCCAACATAAACACAAGGAGGACTTAAGGAACTGCCAGTTCCCTGCCGGATAGCCAATGTTATATTTTCAAACGTTCATGCTACATAGTTTTCAATGTAGGGGCTAGATAAAAGTGTAATACCAGTACGGCTTTAGAAAAGCTACAGTGTTTGGAGCTTGACCTTTAAACTTCTACCTGATTCCTGAACATCATTGGTGGCTTTGTTTGCTCAATGTTTACCTCTGAGAAATGTATGCTATTGATTTAAATGTTTAATATATTGACTGCCTTTTTTTGTATATTTGTTATCATAAAGGTTTGGTTTAAATGCTAACAATTGTGGTCTATTTTCAGACTTGAAATACTTACGGTTCTGTATTTGGAAGGCAAAGTTATTAATGAATATAGCAATTTGGTATTTTATTCCTGTTTTATACAGCTGCCCCCATAGGTTATTATCAGATAGCAATGAATATTGCTGAACAGCAGGTGGAACTCCTTTGAGTGTGTTTATGAGCCATCTCTGTTCAATAAAAATTCCATTGTTTTCTAGCCTAGGAAATGGCTGCTGTGAGTGTTTTTGTTGCTTCTTCTCCCCTTCAGGTGTCTCTTGATGTATTTCAGACAGCAGCAGGACTGGGCTTTTCCCAAGAACCATCTCCCAGAAACCACACATGTTCAGGATTTTACATCTGGAAGTCCTGGTGCTGTTTTCCCACACACACTGCTATCAGCATGCTTGCTGTGCATGTGAAGAAGTGATACAGAGTCGGTTCCCCAAAACCTTTCTCTGAGTGCTGATCTGCCATAAAATGGGCACATAAGACCTGGGAATGGAGTTCCATGGTGCTTAAAATTAAGCATCTGCAAGTGCACCATAGCCAGAGAGTTTGGATGCAGGAAGATCCGAAAGGCTGGAAGCTTGTTCCATTATCCAGCATTACTGCGAGTGTGTACAAATAAGGTGGAAATGGGTATCTCAAAGAGAAGTCAGGTATAAACAGAGGGACTTTGGCATGAGTGTGAAAATCAGGTTTAAAAAATATTTTTGGTTTAGCATTTTTAAAACTTTTTTATTCTTTAAATGAATTTCCCATGCATTCTGTCTTGTATGTTTTAGTGGATTTGGAGTCAAGTAGTTTCCTCATAATTAGAATCTTCCTCCAGATTATTAAGGAACAGGTTGGTTCAGGAGGCAAAAGAGAGTAACATGCTGTCATGTCCTGTACGTAAGTTGTGGGAGTGAGACACCACTCCCACCAGGCTGGGTGACTGCCCAGAGCAGTGGTGGCTCTCTCAAGTGCCTTTTGTCTTTTGCAAACTCGGCTGTCCAGGAGCAGAGTTTGAAAAGCAGCTCATAGGGAACCCTGCAGTTGTCCAAATTCTGTAGGAGATGTAGGCCCCTTGCCTGCCTCCCCAGTAGCTGGAAGAGAACAAAGCAAGCTTCACATGTAGCAAACTGGAGTGATTTGTCTCCCTTCCCAGCTGTTGATACTGAAACAATTTAAAACTGTTCTTTATGGGCATTTGAGTTAACTCTTCACTGAGAAAAATAGTGAAGTTCAGCTACAAATGTCCACACCATTCTTCTGGGTTCTCTGTAAAGTTATCCATGTTTTTTTCTACCTTCTGTTCCCCTTTGTGTTCTTGAGGTTTTCTGTAGAGACTGAAGGCTGTGGCACACTGGGCTAATTGAGGTTTAGGAGAGTCTTGCCCATGCTGTGTTTCCACAGGGCAGAGATGGACAGTGATGTCTAAACCCCCCCTGCTACAAAGTAGAGCTCACCTGGAGGGGCCCAGGTTTTGTCCTGAGGCTAAAGCACTGCCACAAGTGCTTGATGTCGATCTGCTGATGGAATCAGCAGCAGAAGCATGTGTATAACATAAAAAAGGCCATCGTGTGTCTCAGTTTGACTACGTAGAAATAACATTTAAACCACTCAAATATTTTTTCCCAAATCTGCATAATGGTTTTTACAGATATTTCTAGGTGTGTAGTGGTATCAGCTAAATTTTTCTATGTTGACAGAGAGTTATATTTTAATGAACATTTCTTCAATGGCTTTTATTTTGTCCAATGAGTCTTTAAAGGAAAACATTCTAGAGTAAGTGTGTGGGCTGGCTGTCTCTTAGCTTTGCTCTGAAGATGTAAAACTGCACCACTGAGGATGTCTGAGAACCTGTGCACATATCCTTGCAGCCTGGGAGGCCACCATTCCCAGCACAACCCTACCACCTGGCTACCTTCCTAGAGCTTATCAGCCCCTCGGCTCTACAAGCCAGTGGCTTCTGTAAGAAGTTTTAGTGACCTCCTGTAATAAGGAGTATTTGAAGCATCCAGGACTGAGCAACACACTTGGACGTGGAGGAGATAAAGATGTGACACCACTGAGACAAACACTGCCCCTGATGTCCCCCGTTGCTCCTGTGGTGGTGGAGAGGTGCGAGTCCTCGGGTGTTTTGAGGTGTCCAGCTGACAGCAATCATTGCAGGGATGATGGGATTCTCATTCCCAAACTCTCCAGCACACCTTTTGGGGAAGCAGCTGCTCCATAAGCTCGCATCTCTGATAATGTAGTTACTGTCTCCCAATGAGGTTTTAATGTCTTTCACATGTATCTGGTTCACATTGAGATCACACTTATTAGATGTAGCTAAAAGATAAATGATAGCCCTCATTTATTCCATAAAGTTAAAGAGTACCAAAAGCAGTAAGTGAGATCTGGAGAATAAGCCTTAGCACAAGGATCTTTCAAAGTGAGGAGGCCTGTGGTCTCCCAGAGAACTCCTTAAGGAGATTCTGGATGAAAGAAAACCAAAGCAGCCTTGTTTTAACTACCCGAAAACTTAACTTTCTGCCTGGCTGTCAGTTCAAGGGTTCTTCCCTCCAGGCTATGCAGCAGTGTGCAAACAGGGTATGTCATCTCCCTTGACAAGATGCTGCCCTACTGAGAGCTGATATTTCTTTGGTTTCCTCCCACTATTCGTGCTCTGTGTTTCACAGAAACACACAGGGAATGGAAATAGAAAATCAAGAGGTAACCTTGAGGACTTAGACGGCTGCCATTGGTGTTTCAAAGTCACTCTTAAGTACTCCTTTCTTTCTTTTTTAAGTTAGAGGATTTTTTTATTATGTGACTGCTTTTAGCTGTTTAGCATCCGTGGGACTGCAACGCTGGTATTTTGCAGATCATTTGAGAAAAGAGATAAAAAAATCAGAGTGAGATGCCAGTGTATTGATCACTTTCCCCTTTTTTCATCTGAAGAGGTCAGCTTAACCACAACTGTAAGCCTACAGCATAACTTCCAAAACACATAAAATCCCCTTTGTTTTCTTGCCTACAGCCTGTATGATTTGCACAGTGAATCTTTTCCTGGCCTTGTACCTTCCAGCTGTCATATTAGAGATGTTTACAGAGTCTCTGAGAGTTTCATGACTCAAGGTGTATCAAGGTCCCTGCAGAACCTTAGACACGGGAGCTCTCTGAAGTTTTCCATTAGTTATTGGAGAGCCTGCTGGAACCGGCTACTTTAACATCACTCCTTATTTAACCAGCTCTCCTCTCTTGCATCTGACTTCATGTGAAGAAGAATACTCTGGGTGCTCTCTGGGAACCTTGACATGTCCCCTCAAAAAGAAGCTGAACCTTCCCTTTGAAGGAGCCATTGACTTTTCCCACTGATTCCCTTTTCTTCACCTGGCAAATCCACTCCAGAACAGAAGTTTGCTTTGCTTAGCTGGATAACCTAATCCAGCTGAACCCTTCTGAATGTTGTGACAACACCTGGAACAAGACGATACAGGCACATACTTCCTGCTGATGAGAGCTATCCAGCACTGGCATCCTCAGGTCAAAAGCAGTTGGGCAGGATGGGTCAAATACAGGTCCAGACGCAGGGATGATGTTTTAGTGCTTTTCACTTCAGCCAGGCAGAAATTTCTGACACCAGAATCAGTGACTGAACTGAAACAATGAGAATTGCTACTGTCAAGTCTTGCCTTCCTTTATGGGTGTTCACTGGGATAAAAAGAATCTCAGCTCTCCTCATCAGACATTAAGAAATGGGTCTAAGAGATTCAGGCATTGCTGTGTCTGACCTCTGACTGGGGCCAGGGGAGTGGAGCTGAATCCTTTCAGAAGATCCTTTTTAGGAAAGGCTCAAGGCCAGTCCAGAACAGGCTGCGTCATGAAAATGTCTGATGACAATTCTTTTATTTCCACAGGATGTGAGCTTGGTCCTCACACCCTTCCTGGGACAGCCACTTGAGTCCTTGTCTGCTGTTGCACATTCTTTTCTTCATGGCCATTTCTTCCACCCAGCAGAGATTCAGAGACTGTCAGCTGTACAGCCTCATTCCCAGTTAGGACAGCTCTTTGGGCTCGTCCCAAAATTCCTCCATTGGTGTCAGAATTCCATCCAAATGAAGAAATTAACATCTGATTTATTTCTAATCTTCCCAACTCCATGGCTGAGCCATCTTTGGACACTGAACAGCAAGAAGACCATTTCTTATTGGTGTGTTATGTCCCGTAAGTCATCCTGGGTGATTCCTTGGTGTGGGTGTGCTGGGCTGCACTAGATCTTGGCTCCGTCTGCAGGGAGCTTCCTGCCTGGGGCACCACTCCTTCAGCCACATCTCTGTGATTGTCAAGACACTGTGGAACACTAATATATTTAACAGAATGGTCTTTCTTTTGAAAAACAAAAAAACAGTTGCACATCCCCAGCAAGTGTATGATGGAGACGGGTATTGGAATCACCCAGCATTTATGGGCTGGGTCTCAGAAGAAAAATCATTACTACTAAGTGCAGTTCTCTAAGCTATAATATCGATCATGCACAATTGCTACCTATTTTCCTTCCTTCCTCCTTTTCCAGCTGTCTTCTCTTTGGTACTTCTGCTGTTGAGCCTCCCCACAGTGCGCTGCTATTTTGTGATTATTATGTACACAGTGGGAAGGAAGGTAGAGCATGTGTGCCCCCTCTGGGTATGGCTTCAGTAAAAACAAGTCTGGCTCCACTTTGTTCTGCAAACCTCCACACTGTAAATGTATACATCTGAAAAAACCCCCCAAACATATCCAGGAACCACAGCCACTGCAAATTAACCTGGCTTTTTTTCCTCTTGGCTGCATAACACTCCCCTATGCCTGTCCTCTGAGAACAGCAGCCACTTTCACAAAACTTCCCTCAGAATCTGGAGGAAGGCTGACAGTCAAACTGCAGCCGATTCATGCACGGGAGGACAAGGATTTCTTGAACACTGTTAAGAGAAGATGGCCAGCAAAGCAAAGCAAATACAGCTCAGCAGAAAGGCAAGCATGCCAAAATGCAGGATTGCAGGTAGCACTAGGTCCATGCCACAGGGTGCTACAAGGAAGAGCTAGAAGGAGACAAGTTTATGTCTACGTTAAGACAAAACACAGCATAATGGTGAAATGAACGGGGAAGTGACAAGGTAGTAATATTTTGATAGATTTTTGTTTCTCTCTCACGCCAGAACCACAGAAGAATCAGGATAAAAAATAATGAAAATGCCACAGTGGTGTTGCCTAGTGACATGTGGGTGGAGTAACAAGGTGATTTTATCTGCCAGGATGAGGTTTGGTTACCGAGTTGAGAAAGGCTCCTTCCCCTACCTCAGCTTCCCGTCCGTCTACTTTGCACTGAATTAAGTTATTCCAGTGATGGAAAAAGCAGTGATTTCTGCATGTTAGTAACAGAGGACTTTCCTGCATGTTCCAGCTGGCATTTTATCCAGTTTCTCTGATTTAGTAAGTTAGCTCGCGTAGGAGGGCAAAAAGCAGCCACTCCTGTGGAGACACCAGGCCCTCACAACTCCCTGCACCTCCCTGTTGCCATTGACTCTGTGCACTGGTTTCTTGTCTTTGGATAAAATTTAGGGACCAGTAACAAAAAAGGCCTTTCCAAACTTCTCATTTCGGTGGGTTGCCGCTGGGCTATGTCAGCGAACAGCGGGCAGGGCCGGTCCCTCCCAGCGCGTGAGGGAGGCCGTGACCCAGAGCGGGCAGCGGAGCGCTTGAAGGCTGGACTCGGTGATCTCGGAGGGTTTATTCCAACCCAACTGATCCTGTGATTCTGCGGGAATCCCGGGGCCGGGGCAGTGCCAGCGCCCNGAGGTGCGGTCCCCGCCCCCTCCGCTGTTTCTCGCCGTTGCGGGCGGAGCCGGCTGTCGTGACGTCACTGGGGCGCGCCCGGCCGCTCGCACGTGCGGCGGTGGCGGTGGCGGTGCCGCCATGAGCTGCCCCGTGCCCTGCGCCGCCTGGGTCCGGCGCGGCGTGGCCAAGGAGACGCCCGACAAGGTGGGGCCGGGGCTGGGACCGCGCTGAGGGACCCCCGCCCGCCCCCGCCGCCTCCCTCACCCCTCTGTGTCCGCCCCGCAGGTGCAGCTCAGCGAGGAGGAGCTGAAGGGTCTCATCGAGGAGGCGCAGGACAGGCTGGGGTGAGCCGGGGCAGCGGGAGGACGCGCCGCCACTCCCGGGCTCTGCGGGCGGGCGGCTGGAGCCCCCGAGCCCGGCCGCACACGGAACTGGGGAGGGGAGCACGGGGGAAGCGCAGGCCGGGGGCTGCAGGGCCGGCCCGGGGAGCAGCAGCGAGGAGCGGAGACCTGCAGCAGCCGGCACGAGTTCCTTATGGACACACCGTGCTGAGGGAGCCTGGGAGGGTCGGCGGTCCCGAGGGAGAACGGAGGGAGGAACGTCAGATGGGGTAGATCCTGCTGCCGTGGCCGTGACAACTCGGTGGCGTTCCCATGTGGTCCCTCAGGTGTCACCTGCGGGCTGTCAGGCTGGATGGGCATTTCGGGGCCTGGCGCTCTCTGGAGCTGCTGCTCCCGCCTGCAGGGGGAATTAAGGCGCTGGGTTTGTAACCTTGGGTGCTTTGGAGATGTGGCAAACCGAGATGGGAGTCCCAAAGTGACCGGGAAAAAGTGATGCCGAGAGTGGGAGAGAACAGTCGAGGTCTGGAGGCCGCAGTGGAGATCAGAGTGACGTGGTATTTGTGCTTTGGTAAAAAGGGAAAACACACTCAGGGCTGTATTTGTGGTTTACAGGTGAAACTGGAGACATCACAACTCTCCCCTCCGCACTGAGAGCCCTTAGTTATGTAGCTGTGTCAAGTTTTCTCACTCTGCTTTTAAGAAAAATGTATTTACGAAAACCATAACATAAGTGACATATTTAGGAAACACGATCTAGAGAAGACAAGAAAGAAATGCCTCTTTGGTTTAGAAAAAATAAGGGATTGAGATATTACTCAATTTTCTGGGCTTTTTTTGTTAGATCTGTTGATAGATTTAGGTTTCTGAGTGTTTCAGCTGTGTAGGGTGTGTGGTTGTGCCACAGTGTGTGTGGTTGAACAGATGCAACAGGCAGCAGAAAAAGTTTTTATAGCTGGATGAATGTTATCCACCCCGTTTCTGTTGGATGTATCAGTGACACTCTTGCTGAACAGAGTGTATCATCCCAGAATGTATTTTGTTCTGGTGTTAGTTATTTAATGGTTCCAAAATATTCTTAAACACTTGGAAGATTCTCACTTTATGTTAATTTCTTAACTAATTAATGTTCCTGTTTTCTGTGGAGTTACTTGTTTCCCCTTTATATGTGTAAACTTTTTGTTTTCTGGTTGATTTCCTTTCTCTTGCAATTTCAAAAGCATGGAAAGATTTGAATGCTGTTTTTTATGCATTCTGTAAAACTTCAGGATGGAAATTTGAAGACCATCTGAAACAACAAAAGGTGTTGTGATCTATTTATAACTTGCTGTACCTTGTGGAATTTGTTGCAGCACCTCACGTTTTTCTCTGTGCAAAGATCACAAACAGATTTACTTGTCTCTAGTTATGTTGTTAATGTGAAGTGTTTTGTTTTACTGAACGAATTAGGAAAATGAGGTTTTTGATATTTAATTTAGAAACTGTATCTGACAACTGCTTTGGCTCATTGTTGGTTGGGAATTTTGCGTGCAGAAGGACAGAAATACAGTGTGTTGAGAAGGGATGAGTTTCTATGGAACATGCTCCATTGGGACACCTCGGGTGTTTTGTTAGATTCTCAGCCAGTGTTTAATGTACATTTCCTTCTCCTGAATCCCTTGCATGCAGAATTGTTGCCACAAAGTTCCGAATTTTCTAGATGTTGCATAGTTTACCGAATAAGAATAATCCACAGTATGTCCTTACCTAATGAATTCTGTGTTATTTTTACTTCGCTTAAATACGGGAAGTATGAGGAAATGAGGTCTTGAAAAGCTTGAAGAAACGTGGGGATCCTCACACATGACAGTGCCTGTGAGTGGGGAAAAGAAAGGAAGGAATGATATGGACACATCTGAATGCACAGAAGTGAGGCTGAGAGCATTGTATCCACAAAAAACCTGTAAGAGAAAGGGACTCAGACACACCGTTTACCTTGTTGAGGAAAATTTATGCCACATTTTGTCATGAAAACTTTAAAGGAACAACTTTCTCTGGGTGCCTTGTATTTTGAGAAAAGATAAAGAAGGAGTAAATGGATTTAGAAATTATTGGCATAAAGGCTTTAAACCCGTGTGAGCGGCTAGGACTGTGTGCTGAAATCTCTGCAGCAGCGCCCTGGAAGCCTTCTACATGTCTCAGGGCTCTGTATCTTTCCACAGGGATGGTGCTGGTGGCAGTGAGGAAGGCCAGACAGCAAGTGACACGAGTGCCCCTGTTCCTGGCAGCAGCACTGAGTCTTCCCAGAACAAGGAAGAGCTGTCTGATCATGAACTGGATGAATATGATTTGGACAAGTACGATGAAGAGGAGTACACAGGTAAGGAAAATTTATGTCAGATGTGCAGTGTAAGTGAAGAATCTTTCCACTTCTTGTTGTACTTAAGACCTTAATATCCTAAAGCTAGACAGCGTTAAGTTTCAGATGCTGGAAATTCAGTTTTAATGATTTGCTTGTCCCATCTTGGGAAGTGATTTAGCGAGGGAAACGGTTCAGTGTCGCCCTCGCTGGCACTAGAACCAAGAGCATGTTGGAAAGGCTGTCACTCTGTCTGCTGTAGTGCTGGGGCAGAGCAGCAGAAGTCCCTGAAAGCACTAAGCAGTTTATCTTACTGAGGTACTTACGTTTGGAACTTGGAAGTTCATTTAGCCTACTCCTGATATTTTGCTACACAGGTAATACAGGTATTGGTACAGGAGTTCCTAATTTGGCCTGTCACTGACATGTATGAAAAGTGTTCTGAAATTCCCATCTAGGTGTTTTAAAACTTGGAGACTCCTTGGCTACTCTGGCAGTATATGGGAGCAATGAAAACGATCCTTACATCACTCTAAAAACCACTGTAAGTACTTAAAAAAAGCATAAACTTCAAAATCTGTTAAATTTTCCACTCTGCCTTGGGGTGTGTAAGTGCTTGCAGTCCTTTTTCAAAAGTGTGCCAGATTTTTGATTGGATGGTGCTCTTTTCTTTTAAGGTTGCTTTGTGCAGTCCCTTCTTTCTGTGCCTTTTGCATTTAAGCAGGAGGTGAAGGTGAACTGGCTCCTTACTTAAACTGTGCACTTCTGTACATGGAGTGGCTTTTCACCTGCCTAGTAGGACACAGAAAACACTTGAAGAAATAACAAATCTCAGGCCTCTAGTGGTCAAAATTAGAAAATTTCCCAGATTGCAGGACTCTTACACCAGTTTGTGTAAGAAATTAGGCTGAGGTGGACTCAGGCAATGTGTCAGATTAAGGGTATGGCATGACGAAATACACCTCAATTAAGCCTAGATGGACAGCATTTTTTATATATGTATATATATGTATATATATAAAAAATACTGTGTCATTGGCTGCTTCTACCTGTGTTAGTTTCCACTATCAGATGGGGAACATCTTTGCAGAAGCTGGGTTTGTAGATATACAGAAAATTAATTTTCTCAAGCCCTTCTTCCTATGCTCAAGTTCTTTCCCCAGATTCTGAAAGTTCTTCAACGTGCATTTTCTGTTGTCTTTTGGTATTTACTACTAGAATGGTTGAAGACTAAGTATTGTGTAACCTTAAGTTAATTCAGAGAATTGCAGGACTTGATAGAATTCAGATATTGAAGTGTGCTTGAAGTGAATAAAAAGGAAATAAAAAGCTTGCAATGAGAAGTCCAAGAAGTCTTATATGTGTTGAAGGTGGGAAGGATGGTTCTCTGTGTAAGATTATTGACTTATGGACAGTTCTTCATTTCTCACTAAGAAAAATCCCAAGTTCCTCCCACTCCTCATTAACAATGAAAATTAGATGAGAGGTTACATCTGTTCTGTAACCTGAATGCCTGGTAGAGCTGTAAGCAGTACTTTTTGGGAAACATTTTCCAGGAAGTAGACAGTGGAATTATTTCCTGGATGTGAGGAGCAGCTGTAGCATTGTTACTGGGTAAAATGCTGTTACATTATATAAGTGATCGAGGCACAGGAGCACAAGGGAAATAACCTTTGTGGGCTCCTGGTGGTGATTTTCTTTTCAGCAATCAGCTGCATCATGATAGCCTTGAAATCTGGTTTCATATTTGATAATTAAACACCTCTAGAAATCCACCTAGGTTCATAAAAGTCCTTCAATCTAATTTAATGACTGTTTACTCTCCCCAGGATCGGGTCTGGTTCCTGCCTTTCTCTGTTCAGCACCATAAGATGGTTTTAGGTGGGTGGGCATCGAGGTGTTGCATTCTGAGTGTTCAGTTGTGGTTCAAAATTACTGATTCCACCTTTTGAACATGTGTAGTTTTGTGATTTTATGTGCATTGCTTAACACCCTTTGTCCTCTCCTTTTTGCTGTTCAGGAGCAATATGAACAGGAGGACTTTTTGATTAAGCCCAGTGACAATCTTGTCCTTTGTGGCAGAGTTGATAAAGACTGCTGTAGTTTGGAGGTCCATGGTGAGTAAAGCAGGGTTTGTTCTTTACAGTGAACATAGGGAATGTCTTGCCTGGTATGTGCCATGTGGCTGTGTTGAAGAGGGAGTGGGTTGGTTTTGGGAAGAATTTTTCTCCCCTTCTGCTTTGTGTTTTGTCCTTTTCCATGTCATGGTGCTTTAGCCAGTTTTCAGGACCAGAGTATTTCCTGTGGAGTTACTGTTATTTAAAGGATAGCTTGCCTCTTTCAGCCTGTGTAGCAATTCCTTTCCTTATGTCGTTTCTTAAAACATTTAGAAAATACTATGGCATTTTTGTTCTCTGAACATACACTCTTCATTCCAGTTTACTTTCCATATTCTGCAAGCATCCTCTAGTGGTTTGTTGTTTTGGTTTTTTTTCTTTAGCTTTCTCCTTGCTTCTTTAAATGGGCTTTCCACTGCTACAACTAGAAGAACCAGCACCTTTATCATCATGGTTTAGGAGAGATAATCCTTAATAGGGACTGAATCCTGCTTGTCCTAGCAATAAATTTAATTTTGCTGTGTCAAAGATTTTTCTGTTGCAGCAATGAATACTACTGAACATGCTGAAATTATCATCTTTTATTACTGTGGTTCTTTTTGGGAATATTTCTGGCTGCTTGTGCTGTCATCCATGTTTCTGTAGGCAAAGTATTTCATTTTAAGCAACCAATCAACATGACCAAAATGTGTGAAAGCATCTCTTCAGATACCATCATGTGGCATTTTCTGTGTCTGGAGGTGTTTACAAATTTTATTAACTGTAAGATAATACCCAATATAAACTTACACAACAATAACAAAGGCTTCTGCGGTTTCTAAAATTGGGTAACCTTGTCTTAGTTGACTGTTAAGACAACTTGGTTAACTGGAGACCTGAGTTAGTATCTGAACATCTGTCACATGCACTTAAAGCTGGCACTGTGATTTTGTGTGTGTGATGATGTTATAAAAATAATTAACAGGTTTTCTCTGCTGTCCAGTTGGTAAGTTATTTTATTATAAGGAGAAAAACAGCTGGCTACAGGGAATTTATGTTTTGTATATGGCTGCTTTACCAAACTTTTCCTGTATCTCAGTTACCATCTGCTAAAGGTAACTCTTTCTGACTTCTTCACCTTCCTCTGGTTTGTCTTCTTACCTTCTTTTCCCCTTCAATTTCATCTGGAATAATTTTTTTTAGTTGCTAATCCTGTAAAATGAATGTATCCTGATGTGGAAAGTGCTGGATATGGAGCATGTTTTATGAAGAGATCTTCCAAACAAAGTGGCGTGGTATAATGGGGATAAAGTATCAAACTTTACTGAACTTGTCAGTTCTTTATCTAAAGTACACAGGAGAATGTTTGTTTGCTGTATTTCTGTGAAGTACAACATTTGTACCTGGAGAGTCTGGTCTCTGCAGTAAAACTCTGGACACTCTGTGAATTTACCTTCTACATCTCCTTGACAATTTAGTTTTTGCCACAACTGCCTTTTGTAGAAGTGACCTGTTCATAGCTGTCTGCTTTCCCTCTTCACTGATGTCTTGCATAACTTTAATTATTTTTCAGTTTATAATCATGAAGAGGACTCATTTTATGTACATCATGACATTATCTTGCCTGCTTACCCTCTGAGTCTGGAGTGGTTGAATTTTGATCCTAGTCCAGATGAATCAACAGGTAAATTACAAAGGACACTCTTAAGGGTCCAGTTAAAGAATTTTTGCTTGAAAAGCATGTAAGTGTAATGTTGTCACTAAATAATTTCTTCCTGCAGTACAAAGAGAAATAAAATCAAGATGTTAATATCAAGATAATATTGACTTGAGATAACCAAGATGTGAATATCAGATATTTTTGCTTGGTGATACAGTCATCTTAGTGATGCTGCTGTAACAAATGATTTTACTAAAACACTGATTTTATTGCAAACAGTTAAGTATTTGTCACTTAGCAGACCAGAGCAATCTCTAAAATCTGCTTTACTTTCTGTTTGCAAATGAAAGGTTGCTTTTGTTCAATCTCTTTACGTCCAATGCAGTTAATGAAATGTAAACCACAGCAAAATTTATATATATTTATGTATTTAGTAACATTTTTCCTGTGTTTCACAGATATTTTTTTTTTCCCATAGTACAGGGGGTGTGGTTTAGTTTTAGTTTGTTTTTTCCTTTAAAAACAAAGAAAACATGCAACTTTATACAGCTTATTTGAACAGTTACTTGTACTGAAGGGGAAGGAGAGCAAGTAATTATTTTTCTGGCAACATCTTCTGTCAGTTGATATTTTTAAATTGCTCCTTGCCAGTTATAAACATAAATATGTTCAAATAGAAGATTGTGGCACATAAGTTTTACTTAACCAAAGAAATAAGCAACAGCTGGATTGCCAAATAATGCTGTTTCATAACTAAATAAATGTGGTTGCATTTGGGTTTTTGTTTGTAGGAAATTATGTTGCAGTGGGTAACATGACCCCAGTCATTGACATTTGGGACCTTGATGTAGTAGAATCCTTGGAACCAGTCTTTTCTCTTGGAGGCAAGAAAGAGAAAAAGAAGAAAAAGAAAGGAAAGAAAGTAAGTGTTGCAAAATGGTTTACCTGGTTGGATGGAGGAACAGGGATTATGTCTTTTTTTTTTCCCCCTACAATATTTGAAATGCTAATTGTTCTCTAAATAACTAAACCCTGGAATTAAGAGCAGAACAGGAATGGGGTGGTGTCCCAGTAAACTTTGAATCTTAACTATTTAAAATTAGAAGCTGCAGGAACAGGCAGTTGCAAGGACCCAAAGCTCAGTTAATTGGGAGGAGAGAGAGGGAACTGCCAGGAGTGCTTAGAAAGAAGCTGAAGAAGTTGCACATTAGCTGGAAATAATGAGGTTTCTTTTACTAGCCTGAAGGGAGTAACCAGTTCTGTAAACGCAGCAGCTGGAGCAATCTGAGTTCTGGGGTGGGAGGCAGGGTGCAGGTGGTGCAGAGACAATTCTCTCAAAAGCTGGGTTGCAGCAAGTGAGAGTAATTTAATATGAAGTTGTTTGTGAAGGCTTTAGGGAATTCACAGTAATATGGAGTAATGCTTGATTTGCATTGAAGCTGCAATTTTCAAAAGTCTGTTTATGTCATGTGTGTACACAGAGTTTATCTTCAGAAGGGACTGTGGAAGGACATACTGATGCTGTGCTTGATCTTTCATGGAATAAGCAAAGCAGGTAAAAGAAGACTTTAATAACAATGGATATTACAAAATTGCAGTCTTAATTAGGCATACAGTTTTCACACAAAATTCAAGAACTTGAAAGCACTGCTGAAATTAATGCATTCTTAAAAATACACCCATGGTTTTTTCTCTTTTCAACTAGAGCTCTTGATTTTGAATTTTTTTTAAGTAGTTGTATATTGCTGCAGGTCAGTTTTGATCTGCAGGTTGTCCAGATGAAGGCAGGGCAAAGGTGGGTGTGAGCCATTTGATAAATTGTCTACATTTCACTTGTTCAAACTGGAGAAGCAGAAGGGCTGCCCTGAGCTATGCTGATCTGCCAGTGGCCTAAACCATCATTTCAACAGAGACAAGTAGATTTATAGAAGAAAGTCCTTGCTATTCTGTTTTTTTTCCTTCTGGCTTTTGCCCCAAAGCTGTGAACAGAAAAGAGAGTGTAAAAGCCCTAATAGCACAGTTACAGAAATGCCTCTGGCCTCTAGGCAGAGCAAATTCCCTGTGGCCTGAATGAACTAGAAATGAAGTGCTGCTATTGAAGCAACACAGGGCTGGCCCATCTTGGGCCAGAAGTCAAGGACAATGTGCTGACTGAAGTAAAGATGCTGCTGGTTTTTTTATCACTTAGGTGGTTGTTAACAGTTCATCTCTCAGAGGATCCTCAGTAGAGGTCTTGAAACTGCTTCAGTCAGACACAGGCTGATTTTTAAAAAAAAAATTTATTTTCCTGCTGTCATAAATGCCTCTGCCTTTGAAGATGTACACAGTCAGCTCTGCATATTCTGATGAGCAGATGTGAGCCTTCACTTGTAATGCTTTCTTATCTAGATACTGATGAAGAAAACACCCACACAGACCTCAGTAAATGTGTATAAATTGCACTCTTAATTTACAGGGTAGTGTCTGTTCTTAAATTACAGACATATGCACAGTGTGACAGTGATCAGTCCATCACTCTGCCAAAAGAGTAGCTTTCATGTGCCTAGAAATGGTTGTCTGGTGATAATATAGAGACAAGTATAAAAAAAATTACAGCTTCAGTAGTTAAGTTTGAAATGCATAATTCTGTAATGTGCTGAGTTATAGATTCACTGATACTGGTAGATCTTTCAGGAAATAAAACCAACCCTGAAGTGGGCAGCTTATGGACAAAACAAGGAACTCCTTGGAGCAGCTTGTACATAAAATGTTTTATTGTTGTTTCTTTCTTTTAAGCAAGTCATGTTGTGACAGCTCTCTACAAATAACTTTCTGCCTGTAGGTCATAGTGGGGTTACTGTAAAATGTTCTTACAGCCTTCACGATGCATTTTCTTAACTTTCCCTTGTAACATGGCTTGGGAAAACAGCATTTCCAGGAGAATGTTAACTCTTTCAGTCAGAAACACTTAGTTAATGTAAAAAGGGGACGGGGAAGCAGTTTCAATCAGAAACAACATATTGAGGTAATAAATCTGATTTTAAGAGCAGTGAAGCAATTGTAGGAATTGAAATGTGTGTTCGACAGGCATTTGGGGATGTTTTTTGGGTTTTTTTCTGATCAAACTTTGAAGGTGTGTTTATTGTTCTTAACACAGTTGGTCAAATTTAAGTTGAAATGGGGGGTCTGTAAACTGACTGCAATTTTAGTGGTTACTTTCAGCAGTCCACAAAGGGTATAGTGTTGGGTCTTCAGTAGGTGTATAAACAGATATTAGAGAGCAAAGTGTTTCACAAACAGGTTTGTCAGGCTCTTGGCTGCATGCATATGCAAACAGAACGAAGTAGCCTAGGTAATGTTTAAATGTTTAAAAATGCTATTTATTGTCAAAGGAAAGATTGTGCTTCAAAGCCTTTATTACCTTGTTTTGTTCAAGAAATCTTCTAGTAAATGGTATGTTAAGTAACGTCAGGGGAAATAGAAGCAGAACTGTCATTGTTTTAAGTGTTCTGCTAATGAAATGTGATATAGCCTATTTGTAATCTTTATTAAAACTTAAAATTGCCTTCAGGGAGTTATCTCTCAGGCATGAGAGAAATAATCTACAGACCAGAGTGTACTCATTCTCAGAATCGGGCTCTGTGTATATTATGAATTTTTGACCATTATTTGTTTGTATCTGTATAAGGAGTTTTAAAACTGGTTTTTTTGATCCATTATCAGGAATGTTTTAGCAAGTGCCTCTGCTGACAACACAGTGATTTTGTGGGACATGGCTGTGGGTAAGCCAGCAGCCAGCCTGACACTACATACAGACAAGGTATGGAATAATTGCTGCATTTCTTCCACTGTAGAATACAGACAAAAATGTAACTCCAGTTTTTCATTAGCTGCTTGGTAGTGAACCCTCAGAACAACAATTCTCTAATTTTCCAACAACTGTGCAGAATTGTTTAAATTTATGAATTAGTTGCTTTTGCAAACAGCACTGTATTTGCTTTTAAAAATGTTATTTAACTTATCTTTTAGAAAGTTAACAAATGTTTGTTACAGTTTTTAAAATGCCTTTTGTGTGAAAGCCCTAATGGTGGGGAATATAATAGTGCTGGTATAAGCTACAAAAATAGATGTCTGAGCATAGGTCAAACTGTAACTCTCTCTTAAGGGAACAATGAGTGTCAGTTACAGTTTGTTCTAGGTGAAAAAGGTTTAAAATAAATGATACTAAAATACCATAGTGATGGGTACTTGAGAAATGGATTAATGTCGTAGTAATTAAAATGTGAAAGCTAGTTATTAATAGCTGTAACCTTATTTTGCTGCTAACAAAGTCACTGCCCTTGACAAACTCCTGATTTTCATTTTTTGTTAACATCTGTTTTTTTCCCCAAACTGGAAGCAGATATTCTTTTACCTCCTCCACCTTTTTTTTTTAAATTTAATATCTAGGGCAGAAAAGGGGCATGGAGTTCTGTTCAGTCAAATTATATTGGAAAATATCTTGTTTTCACCAGGTGGGGTTATTTGAAGTAATGTGCATCTCTTGTGCTGTTTTTTGAGCAACCTGAGTATCAACAAGCTTAATAGGAGGGTTTTTTGGGGAGGACTGTGTGCTGGCTTGGGGGAGGGATGGTTGTGCTTTGTTCCAAGAAAGTTCCTGTGTATGTGTGTTATATAAAATCTTGCATTGTCTAGGTCCAGACACTGCAATTCCATCCGTTTGAAACTCAGACCCTGGTTTCTGGCTCGTTCGATAAGTACGTCGGGGTAATGTTGCACCTGGGGAGGGTATTCCTATTCAATTAAGCCTTGTGTTTTCTTTCTTTTTTTTTTTATAACTGTGCCAGTTTGAATAATGCTGTTATTTTTTTTCCAGCAGGGAAGCCAGGTTTGTATGTGGCCAGGATGTGGTTTTCCTTGCCTCTTTTTCAGAGGTAGCAAATGCTTTAACCATCTGGACTGCCATTTTCTGTGCCAGGTGTCTGCCTGCTCCAAACTGAATTTATTTCTTAATTTGGCCTTATGGCATTTTCTTCATTGGGAATGTGTCACTGTTTATTCCTGTGAAAATTTGCCCAGATTTTGCCAGCCAGTAAGGCCAGGGTGGAGGCACAAGGGACATTGAAATCCCAGTTCTCCCATTCCAGCCTCTATAGGCACAGCCAAAGTGCAATGGGCTGTCTCCTGTGATTGCAGCCTGGAGATGCTGGGAAATGATTTGTGTCTGCACACTTGGACTGCTCTGTAGCTGCCAGTTCTTATAAGTCCTGCCAGCCAAAAAACTTCCTCTCTGTTCTCCCATCTCAATGGGGTAACTTTTAAATTTTGTTCTATCACCATGATTTTCTTACGTTGATTTTTTAATTCTGCTTTCAAGACTTTGTCCTAATGTTAAAATAATTTATAGACTTGACAATCTTTAGCCAAGCCTTCGAGTTCTCTGGCTTCTGTTACACTCCTGCTGCATCTGCTGAAGTGGAAGTATTGGAGGAGGACCTTTTGCTGTTGTTAGGAAGCTGCTTCTGTCTTTTTCCTCCCTCTCGACTTCCTTTGATAAAAGGAAGCATCAAGTCCAAGCAGTGACCAGCTGCTGATCCCTTTTTAGCTGGCAGTTTTTGGTACCATGGACACCTTTAACCATTGTGCTATCCATAAACTAACAGACTGCCCTTGTGGATTTTTCCTGCAAAGCCTTGCAGGATCGCAGGCAATTCAGTGAACATTGGGAGATGTCTTCATAGCCTCAAAGACTGTTAAAGAAACTGTTGTGTGTAAAATGCCTGGTAAAATAGCTGGGGAACCTCCATCACGTTTCTTTAATTATAGGATAGAGTGGGAGTGGGTTACACTGAGGATATTGATTGTGGTGAGAGGATGCTGGAGTGACATGACCACTCCTCCCTTGCATTTACACCCAGGAGCTTTTTGAATCGGGACAGATTCTGTAGCCAGCCAGCTGAGTACGTGCCTATAAAGAATCCCAGAGGACCCACTAATTCCCATCCACTCTTTCTCCTTTGTGGAGTAGTGTTTCTCTTAACTATTTGTAAAGATTGTTGGGTTTTTTTAATTCTTTCTTTTTATTAAGCATATTTGAAAATGTAGGCATATCTATGACAAAATTATTTCCTAATTAGTGCATCATTACTTGACTTTACTGAAGTCTGTTCCTAATTAAATGATATATTTGCATAATTATGGTCTGCTATGTGATAAGTATCTTACATATTCAAGTAAATTCAAGCTCTGCTTAGTTTCAATAGAGCGGCTGTTGGTAACCTTTGAAGCATATGGAAAAATCTCGTGCTTATCTGTAAGATTTTAATCTGTTACTGAATTGGAAGACTAAGTAGTGAAGTTGTTTCCATTTAATTTTTAAATTATAGTTTGCATGGAGCTTCTCAAGATGCCAGTGGGAAAAATAAACTCTCATAAAATGTTCTGTCCTGATTTTTTATTTTTTTAAATTTTATTTCCTGTCCCCTTGTCCCCTAGGTCAGCAGTGCTGTACGACTGCAGAAACCCCCAGGACAGCCACCGAGTGTGGCGGTTTAGTGGTCAGGTTGAGAGAGTAATTTGGAATCATTTTTCACCTTGTCATTTTTTGGTGAGTACATGGTTTTCTATTCTGGTTGATTGTTGGCATGTCATTTAACCTGTATGTTAGTGTTCATAATGTTTGTGAATCAGAATGGAGCTGATGGACATTTGGATGGTTTGTGTTGCTTATGATAAAAATGCAGTCTGGGGGAGGATGTTTTTAGGTATTTTTTTTCAATAAGTATCTCTAGACCAGCTACTTACTTGGTATCTTCACTGTGACAGTAGAAAAGCTATTGATGCTGGTGCTTTTTCACTCCAGAGGTGGCATCTCAGTCATGTTGTTACAGTGTTCAGTGGCTGGGATATATTTTTCTTTGCGTAGTCGCTGTTGTGTTTCATGTAATGAAGCACTTGCAGGTGAGAAGTAGCTAATTAGAACTAAGATCCTGAATATTAATTCAGTGTTTCAAGTCAGCGCTAGAGGGCACTGTCCTCCTGGCTGGTATGGAGTGATCCACTCCTTTAGGCCGGAAAAGTCCTCCGAGATCGAGTCTAAATGTTAACCCAGAACTGCCAAGTCCACCACTAAACCATGTCCATAAGTGCCTCATCTACACGGTTTTTAAATACCTCCGGGGTGGGGATTCCACCACTTCCCTGGACAGCCTGTGCCAGTGCTTGACAACCCTTTCAGTAAAGACATTTTTGCTAATGTCCAATCTAAACCACCCCTGGTGCAGCTTGAGGCCATGTTTTGTTGTCCTGTTGCTTGCTGCCTGGGAGAAGAGAACAACAGCCACCTAGAGTATGAAGTAAAAATATATTGGTTTTGTTGAGTTTCTTATAATAAAACTTTTCAACAGAATTTAAAAACAAATCTTCTCTGTTATCTCGGTGGCTGTCGAGTTCTCTGTTGCTTTGTGCATACAGCCAACAGAAGTGGCTGCTCAGCTCTGTTGGGTTTATGATGGGGATCTCTCCTGGAATAATCACATTTAGCTTTGCACAGAACTATTATGCAGCCACCGATGGCTCCAAAAGCTTTGAACTGACAGGGAAGAGACTGAAGGCTCTGTATTTCCTTGCCTGACCTGAGGGCCAGGCTTAGTGGGGCAACGCTCTTCAAAATACACTTTAAGAAATTTGCATGGAATTAAGAGTTCCATGTCATCAGTGCAGCATAATTGAGGTTCATAGAATGGCTCGAGCACCAGCTGGGTGGAGTCTGACTGGGAGGCAGGCCTGGGAACAGTGTAACGTGTCCTAGGCAGAAGAAGTGCCTGCTGCAGATCACAGGGATTTACCGGAGGATGGGTGTTGTTCCATTGGAGTTTTTTTCCCAAATGAGTGACTGTGGCTGTGTGTTATTTAAATGTGTTTCCTTAGGCAAGCACAGACGATGGCTTTGTGTACTGTCTGGATGCTCGATCTGATAAGCCCCTGTTTACTCTGAAAGCTCACGATGAAGAGGTGTCAGGTAAATTGCCTCTGTGTCCTTTTGTGTCCTGTTTGTCCCCAGTGGGCAAGGCACGTCTAGAAGATGCCTTAAATCCATAGGACTGAGGTGGTAGTGATTCCTTGTTTAACAAATATGTTGTGCATACTAATCGTGGTGGCTGGCATGTGAAGCAAATCTCTGCTGAGGAGATTGGGAGGCAAAAGAGGCCTGCATGGTTCCCTTGGCTCTCACTGCAGGGACCAGTGGAACTTTCATTAATGTTTTGCGCCTTTGTTCTGGAATGGAGTTTAGTGTGAGGAGAATATTGGGGTTGTTCTCATGTCTTCACTTCAAAATGTATCCTCATCTCTGTGAAATGGGGATTGCTGTTGCTCTCACACTGCTGCACTCTTCATCTTCCAGGGCTCCAACTAAGCAGTCAGATCAAAGGGTGCCTTGTGACATCATCTGCTGACAAATACGTGAAAATTTGGGATATCCTCGGAGACAGACCAAGTTTAGTCCATTCCAGGGATATGAAAATGGTAGAGTAATACTTATTGATTCTAATAAGTTTTATATATAATTAATCTATGTCTACTTATTCTTTTTTTGTCTATCTTGCTTTACCTAACACTTCTTAGGGAAAAAAATAATAACATCTGTATATTCTGGATAAATCATTCTCATTACAGTGCAGTATTCCACATGGAACTGGCAGACTGCTTCAAAGCTTCAGACCCAAATTCCAGATACAATGTTCTGAGTAGAACTATGGGTGCTCCAGCTTGCATCTACTACATTTAAGACAAAGATGTGATTAACTGTTCATAATTAGCAGCTCTTGACTTCTATTCTGTGTCTTTACAAAAGAAGTTTCAGAAACTTAATTACATTTGTTAAAACTGGCTTGGTGAAAGTATTTTCAGATGACAAATTCGTTTTAAGATTTAAAAAAGAAATTTTCTTTTTTTCTTTCTCCCACCCTGCTAGGGAGTTCTCTTCTGTGCAGCTTGCTGCCCTGACTTCCCGTTTGTTTTTGCCTTTGGAGGAGAGCGGGAAGGGTTGCGTGTTTGGGATATAAGCAAGATCTCTGCAGGTAATATTCTCATTTCTTTGAATGTTGTGGTTCTCCCCTTGCTTGCAGGGTGTACTTGTATCCAGTAATGTATTGTGACTCTGACATAAAACTGTAGGTTAGTATTTTAAATACTCCAAGATTGCATGTGTGGTCACATTTTCAGCTTCAAAAAATGTGTGTTTTTTTCTAAATTGGAGAACTGCTTGACTTGATTTATTTTCTTGCAGCTGAAGTGTAATGCCTGATTTCTTTTAATACCTATGTTTTATTTTTTTCCTAATGTTCCTGGTGTGATCTGGTATCACATTTTTTGAGTACTTACGGGAAGAAAAGTGAGCACTGGTTTTGATCAGTTGCAGCTACGTGTAACTAAACAGCATGATTTTTTGGAGAAGGCTTTTAAGAGCCTGTTGGGAACCAGAGACTAAAACCAGAAATAAATTATTTAAATGTAATGATGTACTCTTCAAACCTCATCAATTTTACAGTACTTAGGTACAGGAATGATGCAGAGGGAAACCTCTAGATGCTCTGGGGGAAAAATAACAGGACTTGTAATTGAAGTATCATAGGCAGGCAATTGTTCTGACCTTTAAGCTTCAACTCCTCACTTGGGGTAAGGGGAAAAGCTTTGAAACCACACCAGGTTAGGATTTCCATTCCATGGTGCCCACCAGGCTGTACCTGCTGTACTCCTCTTTCCTCTGGGAGAGTGACATGTAAGCAATCCCTGGTTTGTGTTGCAGTGAATGAAGTGTTTGGAAACAGAGAGAGGCTCGTCCTGGCCAGTGCCAACTCTGTGGCTTCCAGCTCCACGGCCGGCAGTAGCAGCAGCGATTTGGAGACAGCAATGGAATCATGATGGACCAAACATCAAAAAATCAAAGTAATTAATGGGACTACAACTAATGTGTATTCTACAAATGCCCCTGTTTGGTGGAAATGACTCTGGTGTCTTGCAATCTTCAGGCTGCTTCATCTCAGACAAAGAAAGGTGGTGGTGTGGTTAAGCTCTAAGCTCCTGCCTCTATTACCAGCTCTGAAAGACTGAATCACTCACTGTAGCCTGAGATAAAGATCCCTGAAACAGGGGATACCATATGTAAAGCTGATACATAAAACAAAACAGTCACTAGAAAAGCATTCTGTGATTACCAGAAGTTTGTTGAATATTGCAAAGACAGTTTTGTCTTTTACGTTCTAAGGGCATAAGGAAAAATATTTCACACAACAGTTGTGTAATAAATAAACAGAAGCTGAATTGAATTAGATTACAAGTGTAAATAGATAATTTATCCTTAATTTGAGGCTAGGTTTACAGATTTTAAAAGATCTTCCATGTAACTTTTTAAATCTTAAGAGTAGTTCTCAGGCAGTAAGTTGGAGTCTCCAAGCAGCATCCTGGAATGTATTTCTAACACTGATACCACCAATATCAAACCAGAAATAACCTGGCTCTATCCCACAAGGACTGGGGGTTTCTTTTTCCAGGTTCCACAGCACCTGAAGTTTAGTCATGTTGCACACAGCATTGGGTTTTTCTTCACACTCCAGACGTGTTTCAGGAGAATTTGAACTGAAATAAGGAGCTGCTACTCAAGGAGGATGAGGGGCTGTCAGGACACAAAGTGAGGGTTGGGATCCCAGCCGCTCCCTGTTACTGGTGAAAAGCTGTGTTATGTTCTTAACTCGGCCTAGGCATTTCTGCCTGACACCTGAAGGCACAGAGGAACATTTTGATTATCAAACCACCAACTTAAACTCTTTCCAGAACCACAAATCTAATCAAGGGATGTGACTCAAACAGTTTCCTTGCACTTATAATGTAACACCCACCTGCTTTATCTCAGGAACTTAATTGATGCTCGTACCCTCCCTTGAGCTCCTGCCCTCTGCAGACACTGAAATGCCTGCAGAGTGTTCCTGCTGCAAAAACACCCTGGTTATTAAATCCATGGATGCCCAAGCAGCTGTAGGATCATACTCATAGCTGGCAAGCTCTTCCCACTGCTTTCCCTGCTTTCCACCCTAACTCACTGTAGTTCATTCTGGTGAGGTGAAGCAGGTAAATTGTATCCCTACAAACTGCAGATGGGAAAAAGGCAGGTCTGTAACTTTCCTTCCTATCCCTTGAGGGTAACTGGCTGCTTGTAAAGCTACTTCAGCTGTTTCTAGTCCGGTGCAGGTGTTCAGCATGGCTCTGCAGGAATCAAGAATACTTAGGATGTGTTGTGATTCCTGCCTCAGTCTTGTCTCTGCCAAGCGGTAGTGAATGATGTGTGGACAACAAATGAACAAATGCTTTGGTAAACCTTAAGAAGGTGTAAGTACCAGAACCACCTCTGTTCAGCTGCTCTCCACTGAAAATCTTCCAAGTTTTTCAAAGCTTTAATTTTGAATAAATGCTTTGTGTTAAGCTCTTTCAGGGTAAGTGATTTCTCTTATCTCCCCACCTGTAGTAATGTGATTGGCACTGTAGCTCTCAAAGTCACTTTTTGTTTTTGGAAAAAATTGCCTTACTGGAAGCAACCATCTTTCCCTTGACTTACCTGGATCCCAGCACCTGTCTCTCTGGAGCTTTTTAGTCATATACTGATCCGAGGCAAGCATTTTCAGGTTTCAAGAACTCTGGGAGCTCTCCAGGAACTGCAGGGTACAGGGAGAGGTACAGCTGAGCTTGGGCCATTTAGGGCCAGAAGCAGAGCCTCTTTCCCAAGGGAACCTCCCATTCCCTCGCCAGAGAACAGAGCACAGCTGAATCTTCCTTTGCAGCACAGCCAGAGGAGTGACACAGCAAATCAGTTCTTGGAGGTGCTCCTACACATACCATGTTCCAGGAAAGCTTGGGAGAGGCAGATGATTAAAAAGTGGTGTTATTTCTCTTAGTATCATTGTCAGAAATAGGAATGTTCTTTTTCAGCATATGTAAATATTTGAAAAGAACATTAGAGAAGAGCCACATTTTTAATTATTTCAAAAGAAAACAACCAAATGTAATAGTCTTCATTCCATAAATAATATTAGCAGCAAACCCTCCCATCATTCTAGGTGGTAAAAGGTTTACAGCACAAGGAGTAACATATACTGTAAACACTGCCTGATCATCTGTAAGCCCCTTCCTTACTGAGTCCACACAGTCTTTATCTCTTCACCTGCTTCCGTGGGCTGTGAACTTGAGGGAGAAGAAGAGGCGATAACTGTTCTCCAAAAACCAATGTTTGATTTTCTGTAGTGGGGTACTTACTTTGTTTGCAAGTGCTGATTTCACTGGCCTTTTTTGTTTTTTTTAAACCCAAAGGTTTTGTTTTAAGAAGGAAACCTGAGCATTGCTAAGTCTTTGCTTTGTACCAAACCACATCCTTCAGTTAAAAAGTTTTAAAATACATCAACGGCCACCACCATTTGTTGTTTGTTTCTCTTCATGTCACAGCTTGGGCAGTTAAGGACAGTTGGCTTACAGGTCACTGCAATCCCTCAGCTACATTTCTGGTTTGTGGCTCTTCGCTTGAAGGGCTATGCAAGGTGTGTCATGTGTCCCAGCACTGGATAGATTAATCTGAGTGATTTGGAAAAGTATGCACAGCGTGTGTGAAAAAAATCTTGCCTCACATTTCCTTCTTAGCAACTCTTCACTTGCACGTGCACGATCCAGTCTCGTTCAGTGTTCTGGTTACAGATCATACTAAGTGGTGGTAGTGCAGAGACCAAGACAGAAGGAAAGCTCCTCACCTGACATACACTGGTGACTGGGGAAACAAGGAAGAGGGTTTTTTCCTTCCCTAGTTATAATATCCAAGAAAGTTTCCCTCTCTTCTTCATTTGTGTCCAGAGAGAGCGTCACCTGTTGAATAGACTCTGTTGTTAATTCTACAGTCTTCAGTCCTCATAGAGTCTATTAATTCCTCTTCTGAATCCTCCTCCTCTTCCTCCTCTGGGGCTGACAGACTGGATGTGGGGCCTTTACATATTTTTAAGTGCCGAGTGAGGTGATATTTGGTTAGATAAGCCTTGGAGCATTTTTCACAGACATAGTCCCTCTTTCCTTCATGTGAATTGAGATGCTTCTTCAGGTGATTTGTCCTCAGAAACAGCTTGTCACACTTGGGGCACTTGATCTGCCGTTCTCTGCAAGAAACAAAAAAGTGAGTTTGCTCCTGCCACAAGGCAGGTGGTATTAAAATGCTGATTAAGGTCCATGTTTTAGCAAGGACAGAGATACTGTCCTTGATGAAAAGGTCAGTTTCCTTCCCACCCTGCAAAAAGGGGGGCAGGGAGGGGGCAGGGAAGAACAAATAAGGAAACAAGGTTGCTGCATGTTAACAACCCTCAGTCTGTAAATGATAAGCAGAGGAGCTAACTAGACTGCAACAAATTCTGTAATGACACTGCAAAATACCTCCCCAGCAGTAGTGCTCCTGGCTCACGCTGTAGGAACAAGCAGCAAAGCGAGTCTGTCTGTCTGTCTGTCTGTCTGTCTGTCTCTCCCTCATGCTGGCTGTACTACACTGTCTCCTAGGCAGCATGACAGAAGCAGCAACAGATTCCAAGTGAGTACAAAAACCAGATGCTGGAAATGAAATAAGCAAAGGGACTAGCTTTGGGTAAGTAGCTTTTAAGGGAGGACCTTGGATGGGGAGTAAATGTAGAGGATGGAGAGATTCTCAGAGCAAAAGACCTGGCCTGGCAGAGGGCTGTGGGTAGGGATCTGCCTTCGGGGGGAGGAGGAGGAGGAGAGCAAGCACTTCAGTGAGACCTGCGGGGAGGAAAGGGCTGGGAATGGCTGCACCACACCCCGAGGGCAAACAGGCGGAGTTCACTAACAAGGTACTCAGTGACAACAGCACTGAGAAGTTCATGTCTTTTGTGGTCGAGTGGAAACGGTTCTCAGCAAAGAATGAAATGTAAATCAAACAATCCCCTTTCTCTTCAAAATGACGAACACTCCAGACTGCCATTTCACAGCACAAGGAGCACGCTTGGAATTTACTGTATCACTGAAATACTGCAAACACTAGAACTCCACAACTGCAGCCAGTAAAACAAGGACTTTGTCCGAAGTGACTTCTCTGTCATTTCACAGGATGAACCCATCTATGCTCCCTAGGCCAAACTATTTGCAAACTGGAGGTTCTGCCTCAGGCCATTCAGCATTATTTCTTGCACTGTGAGGTCACTTACTGTGTGTGAGTGAGGACGTGCTGCTTGAGGTCCTGCCTCCGCATGAAGAGCTTCTCACAGTAATCGCACTTGAGGTTCTTCTCCCCGGTGTGGATGACCATGTGCGACTCCAGGTGAGCCTTCTGCGTGAACGATTTGTCACAGAGGGTACACCGATAGTTCTTCTGACCTAGGAGCACACATGGACACCCACAGATTGGCACTCGGTGTCCCAAGAAATGCAGTAAGCCAACAAGCCTGACCACTGCAGAAAAATTAAATTTTACCCTGAAGAAAGGCAGATTCCTTGTGAACAGGACCTGTTTTCTCCTGCAGCTCCTTCAGACTCAGCATAAAGGCCTATTTAGTTCCAATCTATATTTAGCTATGCAAAAAACCAGGCATCTGACTTCATCATTCCCAAAGTTTTTCATCCCCTACTCCATATACCCCCAAGCCAAAAAACCGATGTCACGGTACTGTTTCAAACCACTGATGCCCTAGTGTGATGCACCTTTCTGCACTTTGTCCTTCTAAACACCACTGATTCTTGTTTCTCCAGTGCTTGTGGTCAGCCAGCCTTTCCTGTGAGGCAGGCTCTCTGCTTCTTGTCCACACCAACTGTGCCTCCCTGTTCTGGACATCCAAACACTCCCACCAGGTCTGTACATTTTTCCGCCAAGAGATTCAGGCAAACACTTAAAAAGAATAGTCTTATCCAAGATAAATTCTTCAGTAAAAACAATGGTAGCTTCCTTTGTAATAGTAACCATGGTAACCATCTAGTTACTGTACATTAGTACATCCCAATCCCCACTGATTTCCCACAGGAATTGTATCTGATGCCTTACTGGAGCCCAGCCACATTTGATGCACTGCGTTGCCTTTGTCTACAAAAACAAGTTCTCTTATCTAACAAACACACAGGTACAAACCTCACTGGCCCTTTGATAACTTCTGTGTTTTATCCCATTTTTCCACTTACCAGTACTTTTTCTGCTATTCTTTGCCAGAAATAGTTCAAAACCCCAGCATGCTACTGAGTTCAGACTAAGTTTTACTACCACTTGAATCCCACCCCACTGAGTATTCTGTGGTTGTGTATACCACATTTGTACTTGATCAGTTCATTAAAACTCCTCACTACTGAGCCTACAGCTTCCTATGCTTGACTTGAGAGCACTGAACTCCCAATTTTATTCCTTTTCCAGCTTTGTAATTTGCATTTTGTTAATTCCCAATAGGCAATACTGAAAAAAATGAGGCAAGAACATCCCCACTGTCTACTTCTGGCCTGTAACTTGACCTTCACCCTCTCCCCTGTCCTCACAGAGGCGTCTGTACAAAGCCCTCGGCCCTCACCTGTGTGGATCTTGAGGTGTGTCCGTAAGTTGCTGGGATCGCTGAAAGCTTTGCTACAGAAATCGCACTTGTGCGGCTTCATGCCCATGTGCCCCATGAAGTGCACGTGCAGCTTGGAAGGGGAGATGAAAGCCTGGGGGCACATGGAGCACTTCCACTTCCTCTCCTTGCCGTGGCCTGGCCCATGGTTGCTGCTGTGCCCCTGACTGGGGAGGTGGTTGTGGATATGGCTGCTCAAATGGGCCTTGAAGTCGGCGTAGGAAGCACATTCCTTCCCGCAGTGGCAGATGTGCACATCTGGATGTTCAGGGACACCTTTGGGCACAAAAGCATCACTCGTAATGAGGCACAGTAAGGCCTAACAGAGCTTGAACAAGGTCCACGTTAACATTTTGTCCGTGGTAGCAAAGCCAGGTGCAGAGATTTTCACCTTTGTTCTTTTCAGGTCCGGTGTTGCTTTCCAACTCTTTCAGGTAGGTAATTGGAAATGTTTTGAGGGGCCAAACTTTGGAACAGTTTTGAGCACAGCTCCACCAAATTGAAATTATCACAACCCAAGGTGGGGGAGAATAGGAACATCTTCAGCTCCAAAACTCCCTTAACCCTGGATGAACAGAACTAAAATGCTTTTTCTTCAAAACTGTGATCTTTTACTCCTGATCAGTGGAATTAAATAGAGAATTGTTTCTTTTAAATGATGGTACTCCATAGTCATGAAATGTAAAAGGGAACTATGTATCATAGTTCCAGTATCATAGCACCAGTAGGAACTGAAATGGAACATAATGCACTCCCAAATCACAGAGCCCAGAGATGGCACTGAGAGGGAATTCAAGCTGAGTGTTCTCTGCAAAGCCACCAAAATGAGCTCTTACTTACCAAGCTGTCGTGCATAGTCCCGACTGTAATAGAAGAGAAGCTCGTGTTCAGGGGGGATGTCCCGAGAGGTGCAGAAGTAAATTTTTCCATCATGAGGATAAGCTACCAGGTTCTGCTCTTCCCGGTTCCTAGAGCAACAACAACAGTTAGGAATAAAAGCCCTCCAGAAGCAGTGACTTTTTGAGAGAGGAAAAGGAAAAGGAAAAGGAAAAGGAAAAGGAAAAGGAAAAGGAAAAGGAAAAGGAAAAGGAAAAGGAAAAAAAAAGAAGATAAAAGAAAAATAGAAAAGAACATAAAAGAAAAGGAAAATGAGAAAAAGAAAAGAAAAATTGAAAATAAAACCAGAATAGAATAGGAAAGGAAAAGAAAAATAGAAAAGAATAGAAAAGGAAAGGAAAAGAAGAAAAGAAAAATGGAAAAGGAAAAGAAATAGAAAAGAATAGAATAGAAAAGTAGAAAAGAATATAAAAGGTAAAGGAAAAAATGAAAAAAGAAAAAGAAGAAGAAGAAAAGAAAAAGAAAAAAAATGAGAAAAAGGAAAAGGAAACAGAAAAGGAAAGGAACAGGAGAAGGGAAAGGAAAAGGAAAGAAAAAAGAAAATAGAAAAGAATAGAAAAGAAACAGAAAAGAATAGAAAAGGAAAAAATGAAAAAAGAAAAAGAAGAAGAAGAAAAGAAAAAGAAAAA